>JAMXBB010000004.1:2571827-3149535 GCA_024138015.1 Lumnitzera littorea | reverse complement strand
TTAAAGCTAAAAATAAGAAATTACAAAAATATAAAATTTAGAAATTAACTAAATCATAAAATAATAAATAAAATTAATAAATTAATAAATAAAAACATTTGAGTCAAAATAATTAAATTTATAGCAATTTAAACTTATCTTAGAAAATAAGGGTTTTAAAGTCCAAAACGGACCCTACTATGTAAATATATACTTGAAAACGATAAAAAAATTTATCATAAATTTATAAATAATAGAGTTAGAATGAAACAGTTCTACACAATTACCACAAGAGCTCGAATCAGGAAATTTGATAAAAAAAAATATAAGAAAATTTAGATAAATAAGTACATAAGATAGTTAGTTTATTTATATACTTATTATCTCTCTTATTTCCTAACTAATAGGCAATCTTGATGTGGACACTGACTTGCTCAAGGATTACTACGATCCTTAACTAGTATCATGATCGAGTGAGTACTCCTTATAATTGCATACTTGTTTATATTTGTAGTTAGTGAATTTAAATAATATTTTTAATTAAATACTGTGTAAAGTTGAGATATGCATGTGAATGCTATTGTTTGTTGAATTGTAAAATTACTTTAAATATTGATAACAAATTGTTTGTTACTCGATAGACTAAATAGAAATTGTACTATTAGTAATATTGATTAGTCATATAATAACTGGACTTATTTATATATAACTTACTAAATAAATTGGAACATGCATTGCGTAAAATAATTCCAGTCATCATATCATACGGAGGTAGAAAGAGACCATACGGGAATTATTAACTTATGAATATAGTGTTTTAGTATGATATACACATAAGAAATGACCTTATCTTTCGAAGGTGTTGAAAGCGTTAACTACTTGACTAATGGTCAAGTCCAGAGGCCTTCGTTTAAAGGTGAATATAGATTATAGAAGCCCACTCACAATTATACCTAGAACTTGATTTTTTTTATCGAAACCAACTAACAACTAAGTATTTTAGATTGAATATGAAACATTGAGTTTTGTAGTGAAATAAGTTCAAGTATAATACTTGGATTCGATTGGTGCTATGTATACTCCAACTTTAACTTTGAAGTGCAGTAAATCTAAATTCCATACAGTACCGATTAACCATATATATTTGAGTGGCATACCGTATGAACACGCATACATATGCTTAAACTAATATGTATAACTTACTTGTCATGTGATTGAAGGATATCTCATTAAACTTAGTAAACTTATACTCTTGTAGACTTTTATTGTAGGAAGACCTGTTCGTTATACCTGGTCAAGGCATGCTCGAGATTAGTTTAGTGTTTTGAGGTGTGAATGTCAATTGGAGACAACAGCGAACTATGTATGGTATAACTTTGTTATAAACCTGTAATTATCTATATAATATTATACCATAGTTAGTTCAAGAACTTCATCCTTTAGTAGAATGTTAAATAATCTTTTGAGACTATAAGTTATATAATATGATAATAGCTGTAATATATTATAAATCTTATATTATATAAAGTTATGTTGTGATATCATCTTTATCTACATATCTTTATGTAGATGATCGTAATAATAGCCTTATATATTGTATAAAAGATTATCGACTGAAAGGAGAACCAATCTATGGTTTTTTGTACAATATACGACACCTACTACGATCAGACACTCTATACATGATGGACCTAGAAGCATTAGATGAATGGCGAGATATTGCCAAGTATAACTTAATTAAGTATTAGCAACGCCTAAGTGTCGCCTATGATTAATTAGATATAAAACCTCCTTTCAACAAGATAATGTTATCCTTCGTGCAACAAACCATGTATGTCGATGTATTCTAAGCCCAAAGTTTACACCCAAGTGGAAGGAATCCTTTATCATTGAGGAGGTTCATGACAGTAGATATTGCAAGCTTCAAAACCCAAATACTGATGATATCACTTATGTTGTCAACTTTCAATATGTTAAGAAATTTCATTTATATTAGTCTAATATAATTGTACTTGATGAAATTTATAGCTCAACTATTATGAGATTTTCAAATATCTATTCGTATCATTGTTTCTATCATTACGTTGTTTCAAAGTTAGCAATTCATCTCCTTAGTACACAATATACATGTTTCATACAAACATTACATTGGTACATTGTTGTTGCTTAGTAAGAGATCCATATCCTAAGCACACAATGTTCATTTTGCTTATGCCATGTCGACTAATAGGAACATTGTCTTATAAGCACGTGACATAATACCCTTAACTAGCATATTTATTATACCAAAGTTGTCCATCTAGGTTACATATTCATGATTAAATAGTCAAGTAGCGATTAATAACCCCCTTAACTAGCAATGAAGTAGTTTTAAATATCACCACTGATATGTGGCTATGAAAATATCACGACAGCTCATTGCTTTGCAAGTAAGAGAATTGCTCTAATGTGTAAGATCCTGTTAAAGGCTTAATAAGCCAACATTGCGTGCAAGATATTACAAGATACAAATGCCATATTGTTACTGTTAAGTGACTACAATATCTCTTAATGCACCTAATAATTAGAGTAAAAAAAAAAAAAAAGAAAGTAATCAAATTTCATGTAAGCAAGTTGTTCAATTACTAATCTAACAAAATGACTCAAGTAGTAGAAGAAAAAGAGGCTACATGAGCAAATAACATAGATAGATGGATCCATTAAGGGCGATAATCTAAATAGATTGTTGACTCGAGATCCATATCACCTAACATCTCATTTGCTTTACGATCCAATTCCTTAACAATACCTTTCAATGCTTGAATGCATGCCACCACCTCATCTAGGTGCCTGAATTTATGTCACTACCACTAATTAAAGCTTTAGTTATGTTAACTCTTTGTTTAACCTAAAGGTAGAGAAAGAGAGCCACTAAAAAGATATGCATGCAAAAAGGAGGTTTGGGGAGGGGGGGTGTCATGGTGTTGTGTGGTTGTTTGTGGAAGTAGCCAATAGAAGTAAAGTTGTCCAAGAATATTATCTCATGGATGCTCGCTCACTTGACTTGCTTGGTAGTTGGTAAACGAGGTGATGAATGATGGAATTTTGATTTAGATTGAAGATTACTAGATGGCTTTGAAGGCTTTGGTGGAAGGTGCAGATAAAATTCATATTTATAGATAGTAGGAGCTACTAAACTATCACCTACTTCAACATATATATATTCTTAAAATCTATTCATACAACCTACCCAATAAGTCAATCAACCAATAGTAGCCACTTCGACGTAGTTAGTAGAAGGAAAAAATATTTGTTGCACATGTAGGTAAAATTTATTTGGTACACTTTAGAGGCAATAGCTCGCAATAATGGTTATAGTCTTTTGTTGACAAAATTAAGCAAGATACTCCCTAATCAAAGACAAACTGGTGAGTAACCTTATAGGGTGAGTACACCACAACCTTTCTCTCTAAAAAAACATTTAATCAAGCCTTTTTTGTCTTTGATATCTTGTAATATTGGTAAATACCCAAGTGTACACCACAAAATAAATCAAACATCAAAAGAATTTAAGCTCTCATGACTATTAACTTTAGTCACAAACACATTTGAATATAAAGGGTAGCATCTCTTATAATCCTCATAACCGATTATCCTCTCCATATAAGGTTGAAATGTAAATTTATGAATATCATCAATGACTTGGAATTAAGATTGAGTAGGTTGATTCTCTACCTATGCCATTGTCTTAGGATAGATAAGTTCGAGATTATCTTGAACTTTTGGTGAAGTAGTGACCGCTTGAAACTGCTCATACATGAATAATTGCTGGAATACTAAGTCGACATGAGAATGTATGATATAAAGGTCTTTTGAGCACACTGATACATGATGATACAAATCTAACCGATAGAAGGAGCCTAAATAAAAAGGTGATAAAGCAAAGCACTCGCCTTTGGCTACATGAATGGCCAACAAGAAAAATCATAGGTTTACACCTTCCTCTAGCCTAGAAAAACATAAGCAGATAACCACAATACAACAAATGTTGCAAGCTTGTAATAGTTAAAAAAATAAAAGAGGGTTATAAGCATAGGATTTAAATTTACAAAAAAAAGAGAGGAAAGCGAGAGAACACTTATATCTAAGGGAATGCTAATACTCACTCACGACCGAAGTATGGCCTCAGAACTGTGACATCATTCTCCTTTTGACTCTTAAAGAAATGCTCGAACCAAGAAAAGAAGGTAGTTTTATTTCGCCTGACTTTACTTTCCTTTAATGTAGCTAAAAGGATGGTTTGAAAGTCGTGTTCTTTGTATGGGATAGAAATTGTGATAATGTCAATTCTACCAAAGTCAGGAAACTTTAAGAGCATGAACACATCCTCTAGTGTAAGTGTATATTCTCCCTACGAGGCAATAAAAGTATGAGTATGAGTTTGGACACTCCATCACAATATAATAGTTCACCATTGTTTCATGTCTTCTATACAAACAGCAAAGCCGAATAATATAGTGATGTTAATGGCACGGTATACTCTAACAGTCTTTAAGGCATCTTTATATCAAGGCTTCTTAAAAATGTAATATGTCCATTCAATCCATTCGGGGATTGCTTGCCTTAGAAAAACAAACTAAGTGCGAGATCGTGCTAATTCCCTCCTTTCATTTCTGAAACGCAGCACTAAGTTTGCAGCGATGAATACTCTAGTGTTAGGACGAGGCTCGTGTTCGATGAATTGAAAGTCCTTATTAGTACATTGAGACTTAGAGAAATTTCTACCCTTAGTCATTGACCTAAAGAGATTTTCAAAGATTGTCATATCTAGTCACTCATTACAAGGAGATGGAATTGGTGGTGATTGGCTGGTGGAGTAGATCAATAGGTCTTTCTGCCTAACTACATCATTGGTATGTGATCGATTATCTCTTGACTCTCTAGCCATTACTGAAAGATATTTCTTTGACTGGTGAAGGGGTTGCAAGCTGGATTACGAGCTGATTTAGTAGTGCAATGTAACCGTAAAAGAGTAATAGTAACAACGGGAGAAGTTAGATGGAAATACATGCATGTAGCTATACTCAAATACAATATGTTCAATTGCCTTAAGCTTACGTGGAGTTGGTTTGAACTGTGAACAAATAATTCATGACTGAATGGCTACGGACTAATATGTCAACTTCAAGGGTTTATCCATGGCGATAAACTGATTATTTTACTGTAGCAGTTGTGGAATTTAAGAGAATAGGTTGCATCATACTAACTGTAGTTTGCTGGTCACAGCAATATCGCTTCTAAAGCCTGATAATTATATAGTAATGATAGTGATGGCCATGAACTCACGATATATGGATGGCTGCTTAAATCTGGCAGACAATTGGCAGTTTGATGTTGATGGATGGAAGGTTGTCTGCTTGTATCTAGTGAATGGTTGACGGCTTGAATTTTAAATATAGAATATTGTGTGCTTTTGTTTGTTTAGTGACCGTTGGATGGTTGTCTAAATAGCCACTAACCGATTGCTTAATGACCACGTGTGCTAAATGAACGAAAATCCTATAAAAAGGGGATACATGAAAAAGGATAAAAGGATGAGAGTAAGATCGATAATATTGCAACTTAATCGTTCACTTGTGAAATACATTACGATTATCATTAGAGAACTCAACATCTATTTATTCAACAGGAAACAACAGCATCACATTTAGCCCAACGTTGATTCCAAGGGTCATGATCTCACAGCTAGATATTGGACCCAGAATAAGAGAGGAAATAGTCCATGTCAACAACACAAGTGCACTCCAAGTTAACATACACGACAATGGAGATATCATAATAGGAAGCACATGAACTTGGTGAAGCAAGCTACAACTAATAATTTTATGTAGAGGATTGACAAGAAATACCCATAATTAGGAGATATTAAGCATACTCGCAATTCACCTGCGTGGACTCTGTTTTGTTGAAGATCATCTCTCGACTCTTTTGCTAATGGACTCAGTTTTATTGCCGATATATTGGTGACAAAGTGTGGAATGTTTGGTTATGCTCAACGAGAGAAGAAAAAGCATGGTGTATGTTTGTTCTAATTGGGAAATTTATAAAAGGCCAAATACTAACTGCTAGTCTTTAATGGTGTTAAAAAAAAAAAAAAATGAAAGTCTAATCAGTATCCAAAAAGGCAAGGGCATTATCAATATATTACCCAAATTTACTTACCCCAGCTGCAAATTTGGGATGTCTATCTACATATTACGTCCAATGCGGTAAATGTATATATAAGAGGAAAGATTTTATCTCAAGTTGAATATGTTATGGATTTGGAAGATGTTACTACCTAGAGTTGGATATGATATATGAAGCATGATGGAAGATATGCTGTTAGGTTTCTTTTTTTTAAGCCATCACCTTGATATTGATTCTTGCCAAGACCAAGAGTAGCTAAAGGAAAAAGGCATTGCTTTGCATTATGTTTTCGTCTCAAGCTAGTTACAGGTTTACATAGATTTTAAAAAGTAAAATGATGCAAGAGCATTTGCGCCTCATGGGTCGACTTCGGAATATTTCCATTTACTGCTATTCAGCAGGGTCTACTACTATTGAAAGTCCGGTCGCGATTGAAGCCTAGTCGCAGATGGTTGACACTTCGACCGGTGGACGACTCCTGTTTCTCTTATCTATCGAAGCCAAAGGGCAAGCAAAATGAAATGAATAACTAAATGGGTAAATAACAAAGCGAAAAGGCTTACCAGTAACGGTAAGTCGGAGCTCTACTACTTATGAGAAGAACACAATGGCTCGGAAGTTAACATAATTTAATTATCGACTAGTGGGCAGAAAAGAGAAGCATACCCCTCGATTAGATAATGAAGTACACAACATGAAGGCGCGCACACACACACACATAAATATATATATACCGAGTAGAGATAAGGAGATAGATACAGGTTTAAACCTAGGCTAAAAGACTGAATGGATATGGAATGGAACAATTGGTGCATTTTAGTCCAATCAAGCAGAAGCAGCAGCGTGAAAGAAAATTAACAGGAAGATGGACAAGGTGAAGGTATCAAGTTTTCACAAACCTGGTTGAGATCACTTAGTGGCCGAGCACGCAAAGAAGAGCAGCTATTTTTCAATAACGATGAAGACAAGCCAGAGTCCGATCACCTATGGAGATCTGAAAAAAAAAAACGTGCGGCAAATAAGCATGAGAACCAAAAGAATAAATTATAGAAAAACAAAAAAAGGGAAAGAAAGAAATCAAAGTGAGGACGTTGTTAGTTTGACTCATGCGACTTCTTTGAAGTGCGAATCCGATTTCTCTTCTCCGGTGGACGAGGCTGACGTCGCCTACAATATTTGGATATGTGCATGAGAATGGAAGCAAAAAGTCTAAAATGAAAAACAAAAAACGATTAATAATATGGAAGGAAAGAGATCTTGACGGTGTAGAGAGTGTAACGATAACACATACTATATAAGTCTCACGCTATACGTGGTTTTTGAAAAACCTCAAATATGCACATATGATAGTGTAACAATACAATAATATTTATCTGATCTCTTAAAAAAGTGTTCAATTAAGGAAGAGCTTTTGATATTTATAGAGTCTAACCATCGAGGACGTCGTCAAATTATTTTAACAATAAACAGTTGAGATGAGTCTTCATGTTAATGGGTTCTTCCATAGGCTTATGATGAGCTTATTTATGTGCATGAATTTTCCTAAAAGAGATTAAGAGTAAATAAGTTAGTCTAATGATCTCTATTTTAAACTTATCATGTTATATCTTGCTAAATTATCTTATTTTATAGATTTGACTATTTGAGTCTTATTATTTAATTTAAAGAACCAACCCATAAAATCATTTTTCAGCCCCTTACAAACAGTATGATACAAGGACGAACAAAATTCAGTCAATGGGACGCGAAGATGAATAGCGAAGTCCAAATGCATGAATGTATATTTATAGTCAGTAGGATATTAAACATACTCGCTATTCACCAGCGTGGACTCTATTTTGTTGAAGATCGTCTCTCGACGCTTTTGCTGATGGCTATCGAGTGTGAGTGATGAATTGCCAGCAAGACATATGATTACCCGTAACTCTAGACATGTCGATGGTAAATTTGCAGGAAATATCAGCAAAAGGGATGGCATCGTAAAAATATATATATATATATATATATATAAATTAAAAATAAAAACAATAACCAGAAAATGTTGACATCATAACGTCAACTAGCGGTGATACGTCTGATGGTTTGACAAGGCTTCATATAAAGTCTTTTGACCTCATGGAATTTAGCTTCGGTGTAGAAGACAATGAGCGCGATGGTGATTACAGCGTGGCCATTTCAAAACGGAGAAGCTAAAAAAAAAGGGAGAAAAAGTTACCGGAGTTTTATTGCTATTATTATCGGTGACAAAGTTTGGAGTGTTTGGTTATGCTCAACGAATGAAGAAAAAGGATGGTGTATATTTGTTCTAATTGGGAAAATCATAAAGACCAAATACAAACTGCTAGTCTTTATTGGTGTTTAAAAAAAAAAAAAAAAGACATGAAAGTCTCATCGGTATCCAAAAAGGTAAGGGTATTATCAATATATTAGTGGTCGACTAAAAGAGAAAAAGATATAAGTGTAGTTAACGGGAGTGTGCGGAAAAGCGAGAAAAAATGTAGAGAGAGGAATAAGTATGATTAGTAGAATAGTAGAAAAGTGAGATAATGAAAAAAATTAATGGGAGCAAAGAAATAAAGAGATAGAAAAAAAAAAGGTAGACATATTTATCCATTAGTTATAATTATAATAGTTTATTTTATTGTTAGATTTTTTTTGTTAAATAATAGTAAATTGAGGATAAATATGTAATTTAAAGAAAAACAATTACTTAAAATCTCATTTGCTTTAATAATATAAATAAATATATAACTCAAATTTTGGGATGTCTATCTATATATTATGGCCAACGCAATACATCTATATACACGAGAAAAGATTTTAACTCAAGTTGAATATGTGATGGATTTGGAAGATGTTGTTACTACCTAGAGTTGGATATGATATATGAAGCAGTTAAGATATAAAGCATGATGGAAGATATGCTGCTAGGCTTCTTTTCTTTAAGCCATCAACTTGATATTGATTCTTGCCAAGACCAAGAGTAGCTAAAGGAAAAAGGCATTGCCTTGCATTATGTTTTCGTCTCAAGCTAGTTACCGGTTCACATAGATTTTAAAAAGTAAAATGATGCAAGAGCATTTGCGCCCCATGGCTCGACTTCCGAATATTTCTAACATGAACTGAAAAAAAAATAATAATAATAATGAATAAAAATTTACCGCTACTCAGGAGAGGCTACTCCTCTTGAAAGCCTGGTCGCAGATGGTTCACACTTCGAGTCGTGGACGGCTCCGGTTTCTCTCATCTATCGAAGCCAAAGGGCAAGCACAACTAAATGAATAACTAAATGGGTCAATAACCGAGCTAGAATCGAGGATAAAGAATAACAAAGTGAAAGGGCTTGACAGTAACGGTAAGTCGGAGCTCTACTACTTATGAGAAGAACATAATGACTTGGAAGTTAACATACTTATGTTATTGACTAGTGGGCAGAACAGATAAGCATACCCATCGTTTAGCAAGTAAATTCAATACCCAAATTTCTTAGATGATAAAGTACACGACATGAAGGCACACACATACACACACACACACACGCACACACATATATATATATCTCGACCGAGTAGAGATAAGGAGATAGATACAAGTTCAAACCTAGGCTAAAAGACTGAATGGATATGAAATGGAATAATTGGTGCATTTTAGTCCAATCAAGCAGCAGCGTGAAAGAAAATTAACAAGAAGATGGGCAAGGTGAAGGTATCAAGTTTTCACAAACCTGGTTGAGATCACTTCGTGGCCGAGCACGCAAAGAAGAGCGGATATTTTTCAATAACGATGAAGACAAGCCAGAATCCGATCACCTATGGAGATCTAAAAAAAAAAAAAAAAAAGTGCAGCAAATAAGCATGAGAACCAAAAGAATAAATTAAAAAGAAAGGGAAAGAAAGAAATCAAAGTGAGGACGTTATTAATTTGACTCGTGCGACTTCTTTGAAGTGCGAATCCCATTTCTTTTCTCCGATGGGCGAGGCAGACATCACCTACAATATCAGGATATGAGCATGAAAATGGAAGCAATAATTTTAAAAATAAAAAAAATAAAATAAAAATAATATGGAGGGAAGAGTTCTTGACAGTATATTACAAGGACGACCAAAATTTGAGTGAATGGGATGCGAAGATAAATAGCGAAGTCCAAAATGAATGTGTATTTATAGTCAGCAGGTATAATTAAAAGGGAGATAAAAGACTAAAAATTAAGAGTATTTTATGAGCATTGAAGATTTGGATACTAGGATAAATTAAGAGGGGATTTATTGTGTTGAATTCAAATTTAAGCATAGAAGATTTGGATTTAAGGTTGACGAGGACAAAGAACGACGGGATTTATTAGGTTGAATTTGAATTTAATACAGGTATGAAATAGAAGAATTCTTGATAGTAAATTACAAGGATGGCCAGAGCTGAATGAATGAAATACGAAGATGAATAGCAAAATCCAATTGCATGAATGTGTATACATATAATTGTTTATATGCCATTGTAAGAAGATAAAGATAAAAGATTTGAATTTGATATATTGATAGAGTTGGAATGTTAATATTTGAAGTTGATCCTGAGAAATAGGATATGATGAGATCATCATAATTCTAGAAAAAATTTAAGTAATGAATTTGCTAATTTTTAGATGTTGATGTGGATGGACGAGCCAAAGAAGTTGAAAAAAAAACAAAAAGAAAGAAAAAACTTGATTTAGCTACACTTCATTTTTCAAAAATTAATAAATGGAATGGGGATATAACCCCTTTGTGCGGTAAATGTTGGGCCTCGAAGAGCATGACAAGTTGTTCTTGTATAAAACCAGTAAAGATTCTCAACATATGAGGCCACATGTTTAACATATGAAGGGTTGCCCAACGTAGTTTAAAAATTCATGTGTTGATATTTAATTGTATTAAAAAAAAAAATAACACAATGAAGAAGGGAAGAAGGATATTAAATAGTTTACGGGACTTCTTGCATGGTACGGATGACATAATATGGGATTTTGGAAGAAATATTATGAAGCTGGTTTAATGCGAAAAAGATTCTACAGAAGCGAATAAATATTTGAAAAAAGGTATGTGTACATGAAATAGAGGCTTCATATAACAAAATAAAGAAAATCAAGACAGGCAAAGAGAGTCGTCTACTAAAGAAGGTTTGTTTCATGTACATATAATCGCCATGCATTAGACTTTTGAATGAGTTACTTATGAAACTAAATGGAACTTCAAATTCCTGACCATTTATTTCTTCAATATTTAATTAATTTATGTACTTGAGATTAGAGGCCACAGCCCACATGTGGGGTGCTATCCAATAAATGCAAGGTTATCAAAACTAAGAGGCTAGAATTTTTGTATTAAACAAGTGAAGATCCAACATGGTTTAAGGAAAATTAACCTCACTTTATTGTTTGATTTGGTTGAAAAAGATGGGCCAAAACAAACATCTCTTCTTGCCATAATATGTTACCAAAACATAGATAATTAGGGCTAAATCAGACGTAAAAAATTTGGGAAAAAAATTGTATAAATTCAATGTTCCTCTTTAAACTATTTACCTATTTTCCTATTTTTATTTGAGCATTTATTATTATTATTATTATTGTTATTATTATTATTTATTTTTTTGCTATTTGAATGTCAGAAGTATTACACGAGTTTTCCATCAACGTCCACTTGAGATGTATTAATTTCTGACTAGTACATAATAATTCATTTTAATAAAACAATTTTATTAAATATATTTCATTAGATGGTACTATACAAATAATAATAAATGTCAAAAAAAAAGTTATACTTCTCCCTCAGAAAGTAAAAAAAAAAAAAATTTGATGGCTTCTTACCAAAACAACAATGTTAATAACCCAAATAAAAGCCTAAGGTAAATAAAAAAAACTCCCGGGGACAAGTTGAATTACGAGGTGAAACAAATACCCATGATTATGTATGTCGAGTCCCTCGATTGTGGCGGCCTTCTGAAGGGCCATCTCCCACGGCTTTACCTCCTCTTCAACGAGCTTGTCTCTGTGCTTTCGTATTTTACACTTCCGATTTAAGCTTGACATCTGTCCTTACATTCACATCATAGAAGGTGGGTAAAGTTAGCTTCTTCTCTTCCTGTTCCTTCGAATCTCCCCGGCACTCCATTATTATCCTGTTATCTGTATAAAAACATTGTTAGTAAGGCTTTGTACAAATTTATGATTTACGTTTTCAGTTTTCATAGAAACTGTGGATAGTTATTAATTAGAGCTACGCGTCAGTATTTAATTAGGACATGATAATTAATCTATTAAAATAATATCATTGAATAGTTAAACTATGATATATGATTATAAAAGTACACCAAAATAAAAATAAATGATGAAGAAAATTAAAAAAAAAAAATGAAATAAGACAAACGATTGAAACCTAACACTCCTTGCCTTGCCCGCCACCCCAGAAACACCTAAAGGAAGAAAAAAAAAAAAGAAAGAAAGAAAGAAAGAAAGAAATTTACTACGTCGTGACTTCGACTTATTCCGATTGGAAAATGAAATATGAATTGTCTTTTTCTAGGTTATCAAATACAAACGTAACAATGTGAAAGAACTATAATCATTCATTGCACTTGACTCGAGTCGATCGTTTTTCTACAATAGTTCTGCTGCTCAAAATGTTATAATATTTATTGTAATCGTTCTATATATTAGACACTACCATAAGTTCAGTCAAAGCATTAATAACGATGATTAATCACAATGAAGAAATACTAGTGGTAACAAATAAGGAAAATCGTGATATCCTCATTTAAAAAATTGAAAATTATTCTTTTACTTTTTATTAACATATTAGAATATTTAACAGTTTTAAATATTTTATTATAGTAAACATTCAAAAAGGTTCGAAAAATAAAAAAATATATACTATTATTATTAGGGTAAGAGGAAAAACTTATAGCTTAAAGATCGGCCATACAAATCACTTGTCTAAAACATGAAAATTTCGTTTTCTGTCATCTCTTAATAATTGCCTATTCACATAACATATCATAAGTCACTATTAGTATTTTAGCATGTTTGATGGCTCGAAGAATGGACGAGGATAGGCTTCCAACCTCTGTTAAGGTGATCAAGATCCTTGCTTGGAACGTTCACGGCATGAGCTACCCCAAAAAATGCAAGATGCTATGGAGGCAATTAACGAGTTCAAGTCGAACTTAATAGTTCTGTTAAAGACCAAACTTAACTCTTTAAATGGAGATACCTTCTCACGCCACTCAGAACTTGATAGTTTTTACAGTGAAAGAAGCAAAAAGACAGAGCGGTGGCACTCTATTGCTATGGAATATAGATGCTTTGGATATTAATATTTGCCACCAAACTCCTCAAGAATTTCACCTCCTTTGTAAGGTTGGAGTATCTAATACTTCTTTAGCTATCTCCTATATATATATATATATATATATATGCCTCTTCCTAACCCAACTCTAAAGCCTCTCTTGTAGAATAGCCTTAAATATATGGCTTCCTCTTTTTCTTCTCTTGGTATGTTTTAGGCAATTTCAATGATATCATATATCCTCATGAACAATGTGGTTCAAAGAACTTTAACAAAATTAGAGCTTTTAATCATTTAGAATGCATAAAATGATTGTAACCTAACTGACATAGGATTTGTTGGCCCAAAATTTATTTGGTCAAATAAACAAAATATTACCAATCTAATTAAGAGATAACTTGATCATATCTTCTTTAATTTCTTTTTTATTCAATCTAATCATTACGATCAATGCTATTTAAGAAAAGAAAACGAACCAACACTACCAACGTAGTTTTAATCAACTAATGCTGAGTTCAAGGATGTGTTTTGACTTGCAAGGGGACGATACAAGATTGAAAAATGAAAACCTTGATAGAGTGAAATTTATAATTGTTTATTTAATTTATTTTCTCTTTAATTTTGTTCCTACTTTCTCTCTATCTTAATTTTTTTTCCTATCCCTCCGCACAATAATTCCATCAAGAACTTCACATCGATAAAAACTAAGCATTTACATACAAAGCACAAGAAATCACGTCGAAGAATAAAAAGTCATGTTAACAGTGTCTAAAAAATACTCGATTTTCCAAACAAAAGTATTTATCAAAATGAAATATATAAGAACAAAAGAAAAAAGAGATCGAAACATAAATAACACAATCACATTATACCATTAAGACAATTTTTGAAATATATTGATTGGATAACCTCTCCGTATAAATAAGAGGAGTTGTGATCTCCGGGTAAGTTAAGTGCTTCAGGTAGAGGATAGATAGGTCCATCTCTCTCAACATCACGCAATTTCTGAAAAACAATCTCTCCAAATTTGGGAATTCATCGAATTTTGGTGACTTCACCAAGAAACAGCAATATATGCACTTAAGGACTTTCAAGTAAAGTCATTGCTGCAAATTAGCTCAAATGCATAAATCATTAGTAATTAGATTCTCCAAAAGAATAAGTACAACTACATTATAAAGCCTAAAGTAGGTAGATTGAAATCTAGTTGGACAAATCATCCCAGGAAAACCATAGTAACTCTAAGAAAGCTCCATCAAAATGCATATAAGTAAAGTTTCCACCATTTAATTCAAGAAACTTCAGGCTTTTAAACCTTGCAAATTGTTTCAAATTGATAGTGTAACCAGCATCAAGCTTCTCAAGTTTGAGTGCTACCACTTTTTCAGTCCCCTAAGAATTGAAATTAGCAAGTAGATAACATGAGAATACTAATTTATTGTTAAAAAAAAAAGAGGTAAAAATCATGACTTACCTGGTTATGACATACAACATTCAAAGCTACCTCTGATGACCATAACCTATTATGCCTTCCATGGACATCAGTTTCCTCATCAACAAGATTCCTTCCTGAGGTCTCTGAGTACGTCATGCATCCCTAGCTTATTTCCATTAACAATCTCTATCAAAGACATTTTTTAAGAACATGATTCCACTTGCAGCATAAAGTTGTCGAGCTTCCCAATAATAAGTTGCATCTTCAATTTCTTTGTTGATGAAGAGACAAGCAATATCGAGAAAATTTTCTTTCTCATAGTTGTCCAATTGCTTATAGCTTATCATCAACTTTTCTCCAACATCTTTGTGAACCACATTATTAAGCTTCTTAAGTGTACCTTCCCATGAATCCATGCTATTGTTTCTGAATAAGGGAGCTATGGCACTAATAGCCAGAGGAAGCCTCACAGTTGTTTCTACCACAACTCTTGAAAACTTACCATCCTCTTTTGGGGGTGAATCACTTTTGAAGACCTATTTACCAAAGAGCTTCAAAGCATCATTAGGCCTCAATTCCTGCATTTTGCATGAATAAAAACCTTTATCTTAAGTATTATTCCAATGTCTCTGGTGGTTATAATGATTCTACTTCCCATACCAAACCAAGAGGGTTCATCGACTAGTTTCAATAGCTGGTCACTCATGTCTAGGTCATCCAAGACAATAAGCGCTTCCTTATCCTTTAATCTATCTTCAATCGTTCTAACCCTATCATCAGCATCCAGAAGAAATAATGATGAATTCACTTAGAGAAGCTGCAATATTAAGTCCTTTTGCAAGTCCACGATACCATCTTTACGGGACTTCTCATGGACATTTGAAAGAAAGGCAACACTTTGTTTAAAGCTAGAAGAAATTTTGTTGAAGACAAGCCTTGCAAGAGTCGTCTTTCCTACGCCACCCATGCCATGAATGGTGAAAATTGATGATCATGAGTACAAATCTAGTAACATCATGATTTCTTTCATTGGATGGTCAACCCCAACATTGTCATCAGGCACGTTATTCGGATTACTTCTTATCCACAATTTACAGCAAACTTCTTCCACTATACCTTTCATAAGCACAGCTAACCTGAGCAAAATCAAAATTGCATCCATGTGAACACTTTTGCAAAAAAACGAAGCACTATATTTCTTTGCTTATTCATTTGGCCTAGATGTACTACAATTTCTATCTATCTAATACGTAACATTACTAATTGAGACACTTTAACTATTAGAACATGAAATTCTCGTGTCATATCCATGTCCTGTAGGTGCCCATAGCATTAGGTATATGGGACACATTTTATGTCCCAATAGAGTTAAATAGGACACAACTTTGTGCCTCCATAATATTTCTAAAGCTAATGAATATATTACCTAAAATGTTTTGTTTCTTTTTTCAAATACATTATGACACAAAGTTATGTCCTATAAGTTACAAGTGATACTATAATGACACATGATATCTATTCATATGGAGATATCATATGAATCATCCTCTTTTAATAAATAAATGAATTTACTCTTCAATAAAACCTTTAACAATCATATCCTATAGCTAAACAAGATTTTCTATTCAAGAGCTAATAACAATAATAAAAAATATGACCAATTACTTCCTCATAATGTGTTCAAGAATTTAATCTCCATAATATGAATTCTTTCAATAAATTATAAACCACATACTTTAAGTTCATTGCAACAATGTCACCAATCATCTACGAAACAAATTTTAAACTCAAAAAGAGTGGCTAATTAAAACAAAAAAAAAAAGATATTCTAGTACTAATTAATAGATTCTAAAGGATACTATTAACTAGTCATGGCTAACTTACATATTCTACCCCATATGTAATTCGCTAGCCAATCAATCTTCACCTTGCTAGCATCTTCCATAATCTTCAATACGTTATACGGTCATCTTAATCACTTGTTCCACTTTAAAGGAACCCAAAAATTTATTTCTTATAGTTCTAAATTCATGTTCTCATACTTTTGTTGATGGCTTTGTCATTGCAATTCTTCCAATAGCAACCTTTCCCTACAGTGGATATACTCTTCAAAAAGACAGCATCTCCAACTTATAAATCATAAAAATGAAAAATAATAATAAAAAAATAGCCACACAAATATATACTAATTAACATTCCATTTCTTCCCCCACCAACTCAAATATGAGTCATATGAAAAAAAATAATATTAAATAAAAAACAAAGCACCTAATTTCAAGTTGAGGCTATAGGATGTGTCTAGCCCAAAAATCACCATCCTTCCAAGATACATGCACATATACATTTAGTAAAAAGACGAACACAATATTGCATATATACACATGCTAACAAAAATACATTTCAACTAATAACTAAAAAAGAATTGCAGGGGCAAACAAAGAACAATCTGAAACTTATGAAAAGGAGATTCAGCTAATTATATATAACATATTAAGGATATAAATATATAGTAAAAGAAAGAAGTAGTGCACTTTAAGAATCGAAACTTACTATCATTACCCATTTGTTGGTGATATGCTTTCATTATAAATTATAACTTCACCCCTAACAAATGAAGCAGGGGTAACCTTAAGTTTAATAGACATATCAAATAAAGTGAATCTAATCCTAGCTACAAAAGAAGATCTTAGTAACTTGAAAGTTGAAACCTTAAGTTTAGTATACATTCCAAATGGAGCCACATAAAATGACGAGTGAATTTATCCTAAAACAATGCAAGAAACATTGCCCATATCATTTTGAGGAAAATGTAGGTAAAGAAAACATGAAATTCTAGATTTGAACTTGTAATATTGAGATATCAAAAGAACCAAGCGAAACAAGGCAATGACATAAAAATAGGTCACACTGGAGAAAAGAAGATATGGCATTGACAGTGTAGAAAAGAAAACCCATCATCCATGAATAACATCAAAGATCCTTGCATGTATACCCTAATCTTAACAAGCTTCTTTTCCCTTGGACAATTGAGATTGTATTTGTCATCATTATACTCAGAATCAATTACAGGCATACCATTGATAGATGACTTCAATAGCTTTTCATCAGCAAACTTATATCAAGGGACTAAAATATGATAATTCAAACTACTACACTAAGGATTTGCACTAAAATCAGCAGTCAAATTATGTTCCAATCTAAATAAGTCTACAAAAAGAACAGGAATCATCAGTGATTGTCTAGGAACTTTTTCTTGTAATCTAGTAAGAGCAATAAGCAAACAAAATAAAATAAAAAATTACATCTTAAACAAATAAAACCATACTCCTTTTTCTCTTCCCCTTTCTCCCCACGTAGATAGTAAAAAAAATGCAAAACTCTAATTGATCATCTAATGTCATTCCTGGAGGCTGGTTCTCAAAACTCCTTTTTAAGCAGCACCTATACGTTCAATGTCAGCCATCTTGTTCATCCTCTTCACAATACCAGCAATAACCTGAATTAAACACAATATGTCAAACATATCTCAATGATATCAATAGAATGTATCTCCCTCTCTGTTGACAATCAATCCCATAATTTTCCAGGTCCCAACTCATAGCTCTTTTCCAGCCCTTTGCTTAGGAGGGTGCTAATAGTCTTTTCCCACTGAACAGGGGACGTCACCTGCGAATCCGAGACAAAAAGGTCACGTGAACAATAATAAACACCCCTTGATCTGTTTCATATAAATTCTAATGTGGCTTAACATGGAGCATGGACAATAATTTTTTTTTTTTCACTTTTTGGAAGATAAAATTCTACTAGATTCTCCATTCTAGCTTGGTGATATTAACTCTATCCTCATAAGCAAGAATTAACGTCTAAAGATAAATAAAAAGGACATCAAAATTACTATCTAGAGAAAATTAGTATCCAATGGAAGATTGTATTGACAATTAGCTAAAAGTTTTAAAATCAAAATTACACTTCCTCGTCAAACAAATAAATAAATAAAACTCAAACTTACCAGTTTACCGATCATGCCCTTTGGTACAAGATTGCTTTTAAGCGAGTTAGGGTTTCTTGCTTGCATTGTCATCATTCGCCAAATATGGGTTTCATTTGAGAAAGCTCCAATAACTTGAGAAACTCACCATCATTACTCCCTTTTCCTACAGAAAAAAGTAAAGAAATCGATCAATTTTAGCCCTACCGCTAGTATTCAAAGTAAAAATGGAAAAAAATTGAAACTTTGAAGGAGAACTCCAGCTTTCTCTTCGAGGTGACAGAGTTCATCATGCGCATGTTCGTCTTGGATGAAGTGGACCGCAAGCGACGACAGAGTAAAGGAAAGGAAAGAAACGACTAAAGAGGAACTTGAAGGGAAAAATGAAGAAAGAGAATGACGGAAGAAATAATTTAAAAACAATAGAGAAAACAAAACAAAAAAAAAAGAGCGAGGGAGAGGGAAAGTGAAAATACAAATTTTGAGAGAGACGGAAAAGGCAAAATAATAATAATAATAATAATAATAGTAATAGTAATAATAATAATAATAAGAGGGAGGAAAACATGAAATTGTGGGCCCGGCTTTAATAAATATGTGTCCTATCATGTAGAGTACCATAACACATTTTCTTTTGAGTCCCATTATATTCTCTAAGGTCAAATTTAATGGTTTGTTTTTGGATTGTCATGCAAGCTTAAAATTGTTGTGGCGATGCAATAGCTTTTCATGTTACAGACGAATTCTCCCACCCCATTTACTTCAACGAATCATTAGTTATCTACATGAATATTAAGTACTCGGTATTTCTGTAGATTAAGATTTTTCTTCTTTTTGATTTCATTAAATTAATTATTATGGATCCATTAGAAATTAAACACATATTAAGAGCTAAAAAATATGGTTGACCCAAAGAAATAAATTTTATTATTATGTTTTAAATACAATTAAAAGATTAAGGATTATATTTATGCTCTTTCTGGAAAAATCAACTCATACGCCAGATGAATGATTAAGTTTAATAAAATAAGCATTATCTATGGTTATCTATATCCCATCCCTTAATTATAGTGGCCATACATAGTATCACGGAATGAGAGGTTTATCCCCTTCATAAATATTCGTACGGTACTTAACTCTTTTTACCTTATATATATATTTTTTTATTATAGAAGGTGAGTTAGCTTTTCTTTTCCTGTTTTTTCAAGACTATTCCAAACCCTTCTTGCTTTAGGAGTGTCGAATGGTATTGTTACCATACTTCCTAAGATAGGGCATGTTCAATATGTTCAACTTATAGCCTTGTAATACTATCAAAATCAATAAAAGTGTGCTATTCGTTTTTTAAATTTGTGCCCGTGTTACTTATATTCATTGCTGACTTTCTTTCTTATTTGTGTTGTTTATAGGTTTAGATTTTGTTAGTTAACATTGTGTGCAAATTAAACTTGCTTACTACTCCAAAGGCAGCATAATTAGTGTCATACGGTTCATTGTGTACTAAAGAAAGCCCTGAACTTTTACACAAAGTGCATTTTCCCACCGCTTTGCCGTATATTCACTGAGACTGCTGTCCTTGTGCTTTTGTAGAGCATTGGTGTACAGTTCCAATTTAAGCTTCAAATTTGCACTTACATTGACATCATAGAAGATGGGTATCGTTTTCTTCTCCTCTCACACTTGTGAAGCTTCCCGTGAGTTCATTATTTCTTTTAGTTCATGGAGGCATCATTTGCTGGATGCATAGTCCTTAGAGAAAATGGGGATGTAGATTTTGGAGACGGTGATAACATTTATAATTGCTTCACTAATGACTTCCCCTTACCTAATACTTTCATCGTCATAAACGACCGGTATTCTAACATGAACCAATGCATCATATAGAACACTAACAACTGTATAATAGTCATTAGGTCCTCGATAGTTGAGGAACACCTTGAATCCCTTACTTGTAGGCCTTCCACTCGACACTCCTACTTCATTTCCACCCGTTGTTTCTCTTTCAACTGCACTACTCCAAGTTTTTGCCTCATCATCCATCAATTTCTCTGCTTTTTGCTGAGAATGACCAAATTGAAAGAAGGCCTTAATGGTTTAAAAATTTTGCACTGGGGATGGATGTACATGCAAGGATTTTAGCAAATATTTGGTTGTAGCCTCCCTTAATATCACACCATGACTTTTTCCATGTATCTTAACTTTTAATGTTTTATGGGATCAACCGTGTTGTGTAATTAGAACATGAGTTTTTTCCCTTTCTCAAATGCTATTTCCACAAGAGTTAGGCCAATGTGTGAACTCCATAAGGAAGCATCGAGGAAAAAGCTTACACTTGGTCTTACTCTATGATGGAAACAACATTTATTTTTGCAACAACAGTTGACTCCTTTTTAATGCTTTTTATTTTTTTATTCCCCCTTTAGTTTGAAGACTCATCCTTTTCTTAGGTGCTTTCTAGTCAAATTCATTTTGATTTTAAGTTTCTACTATTATAACAATTGTACAGCTTAACGGACAAGAGATTTATGTATTAGAATTGTTTATAGACTTGGTTTGGATTCAACAAAATATGAATTTTAAAGTTTTTAGTAAAATGCTATTAACTCATCAAGCAATTTCTCATTAGGCTTTTGAATATTCAGTAACATTTGCTACATATTTAGGCAACTCTAAGGATTTATTACGAGAAAATTTGCCTAACCATTACCTACTTTATAGAATATGGAGTATGATTTAGACCCTTTAGATGCTATATGAACATTTTAAGGACCTCTCCACTTTAACTAACATCTTAAGATTTATTTATATCCTTGAAAACCACAATATAAACTTTATACAAAACCAGTCCTAAAAAATATTTTTAAAAATATAGTAAAATATGTTAAAGAAAGGATATATAGTTTAAACACTTTCAAACTTATTCCTTATTTTTTGTCTTTATCAGTAAAGTAGTTATGAAGAATAAAAAAGCATGAAAGGTGTCACGAATGAACCAATAACACTTGTAAGTAATTGGCACATCAACCAACATTATTAGGGGTCATGTTCTATTTTCTCTTGCTTTATTTTGATGTGAGCCAAACAATAAAGACACTTTTTAGCTGGAACTTGAGGGTGGAGTAATGCTTTGAAGTTTAGGGTTTAAGATTTTGTTTATAGCGTGGTTATAGATACTAGGCCATTAGTTATTGATTGTGTTGTGCTATGATAAAGTGATTGTAGTGTTGAGTTCTTACTTAATAAATTTTTATGATAACAAAAAGGTTAAAGTGTGTTTAATAAGAATAACAAGTTTGTAAGTCAACTTTAGAATAAAATCAATTCAAGAAAGAAAATTAAGTTTGAAATAGTGTTGGTCAGAATATATGTTAGAATATGCGTCAAAAAGTATATCGGTAAAAGAATAGAATAGTATAGATGGTATATAGACTCGAGATTAGAAAGTATTCCAATGCTATTTTCTAAATAATCTGAATAAATTAAGTTGAACAAACTGTATAGAAGGTCTAGCTCCATTTTATAGGACATATTTAGGAAATGTGCACAATTTCGTTCTACTAAAGTTAGATTTAGTCCATGGGGATTTTAAGTTAAATTAATTTAAGAATACTCAAGAATCAGATTTGTGGAATATTTGATTAAGGTTTGAGCAGGCAATAGAAGAATAACTTTCAACACTTACCAATCAACATACCTAGGATGTGGTTGATTTGCCTTTTAACAAATATATGGTTAGATGTAAATGGGTCTATAAAATAAAGACTTGTATAGATGGTTCCATAGAGCAATATAAAGCTTAACTAGTTGCTAAAGCATTTACATAAGAATATGGTATTGGCTATAAAGAAATCTTTGCCCTAATATCTCATCTTACTTTTGTTTAAAGTTTCATTGCTATTATTGGTGCAAGACAATGGAAGTTGTTTCAAATAGATGTTAAGAATGCCTTTCTTAATGGCGATTTATGTGAAGAGGTATACATGCAACCTCCACAAGGATATGTTTATTCATTTGGTAAAGATTGTCAGTTGTGAAATGCTCTTTATGGACTCAAACAAACACCTCGTACTTAGTTTTCAAAATTTAGTAGTATGATTATTCAATTTGGGTTTTAGCCTAATCCTTATGAACATGCAATGTTTATCTAGAAGACTACTCAAGATAGCACTTTACTTCTTTTTTATGTTGACGACATGATCGTTACGAGAAATAACTTATAAGGTATTATTGATCTCAAAGATTTTCTTAGCCAACAATTTGAAATGAAAGATCTTGGTTTTCTTGGTTTCTTTCATGGGTTAGAAATTTCATCTAATCAAACTAGATATTATTTGACTCAAGCAAAATATGCTGCTAACTTATTTCTTGTGCTAATTTAATAAATTCCATGGTTGTGAATACTCTTATGGAATCTAATGCTCATTTTTTAGCTACAGATAGTACTATTCTTACTGATGCAACCCTTTATCAACAATTAGTTGGCAGTTCCATTTACCTCACTATCACTTCGACCAAACATTGCTCATACAATTCATATTGTCATTCAATTTATGACTGCTCCTCATATAACTAATTTTGCTGTTGTTTTACACATAATTCGTTATGTGAAAGGGACATTATTTCATGGTTTTCATTTCTCTAGATATTCATCCATTGATTTAAGAGCTTACTTTGATGCTGATTGACTTGGCGATCCTACCAATTAATGTTCTACTACTGGATTTTATTTTTTCCTCGGTACCTCTTTGATCTTATGGAGTAGTAAAAAGCAACAAGTTGTCTCCCGCTTTAATGTTGAGACTGAATATCAAGCAATTGCTAATACCACATCTAAACTTCTTCGGCTAGGCTGGTTACTCCAAGATGTGGTTATTTCACATTCCTTTACTACTTATATCTATAATGATAACCAAAGTGCTATGCAAATTGCTCATAACAATGTCTTCCATGAGCATACTAAACATATTGTGGATATCTTCACTAAAGTTCATTTATCAAGCAAATTTCATGATTTAGTTTATAAACTCAAGCTAGCTGAACTTTTGCTATCTTGAGTTTGAAGGGGATGTTAGCATTTAATTTAATTAATTCTTGACCAATGGTCATTATTATAGAATCATAACATTTAATGGTCATGATCATTATTATAGAATCATAGAATTTAATGATTAATGCTCATTATTGTAGCATATTTCTATTATTATTGTTGAAGGATCATTTGTATATAAATAGAAGTTCATATTCTTATAATGGACGCACACAAAAATATTCAATACTATTTTTTCATCTTTTTTCTATTTCTCTACTAGATATAAATCTTTTATTTCATTTCTATTTCTATAATTATTTTACATCTTTTCTATTTCTTCACTATATTAGTAGAGAGAACATACGTTTTGGTTAGATTCAAGTAGCAATTAAGGATCCAAGTTTTAAATGATCCAAATTCATGATAGATGTAATAACCTGTATTGTATGTAAGAACATATATTTACCTTTTAAGTTTAAATAAACTAGTATATGTGGCACCTGTACTACTTATGTAAAATTTTTTTAAAAATATTATGTAGTGGATATGATACATATTCTTTTTGCATTTGGATGAAAATGATTCTCAAAGATAATTTCATTTTAATTAGAACAAACAGATATTGCATCATTGTATTATTAACTATTTTCCATTGTTGTTATGCTGCCCAACGTTATTTACTAATATAAAGTGTGTGGTCCTTAATTTCATCATAGCCTTAATAATAATTGATGGAAGCTAAGCAGCAAGGAAGGTAGAAAGGTAGAATGTAGATTCAATAGTATTGTAGTATGGTAGTACAAACACCGGTCTTATAGTGAGGTTGATAGATCTTTTTGGATCTTTAAACCAAAGCCTAAATTGACCTCATTAGAAAGGCCAAAGTGCAGGTTGGGCCTAGTATGTAGACCTCTCTAAAGTGCAATTTGAGCTTGATAGATGCCCAATTATAAGGCTATCTGAATCGACGTTAGACAGTTCAACCCATACTATTGTAAGCGACACTAAGCTCTAAGAACACATATTATGATTAAGTTTCCTAATTTGTCATACCAAAATGAAGAACTACTTACTAGACGAGTATAGCCCCCCTTGGGCCCTTGATAGCTAATAACCAAATCAATATCGATTGTTGAAGGAGTAGTTACCTAATATATCTTCATGTACTTTCCTAATTGAATATGCAATCTAAAGATATGATACATCACATCTTACTTAAAGAATCTTGGATTCATCACCTATAAATAGGGGCAAAAACCTCTAGGTATGGATAATATGTTTAATTCAATTGTTATTATACCTTTTTACCCTTCTACTAACTTAAGTATTGGAGTGCCTATGCCAAAGGACCCCTTCAGCATGTTTTTGTAGGTGTTGTTTACTTTAAGCCTAATTAAAGATCTCAAGGCTTAAGATTAAGCCTAGTAGCCTAGTTCTTCTCCATTGGCAGAATCTCTAATCAACAAGTGAGATAGATTAAGCTCAAATCCTTTCATCTCCATTGTAATCATAAAAAAGAAAACAAAAAGTACAACATAGAAAATCATGCTAAAGAACAATTGTAACTTTAACGAGGGTCAATTAAAGGAGTATGTGATTAATGAGAAAATAGTTGATTTTAAGTATTCAACAAATAAGATGTGATTTAAACACAAATAAGACAATCACAATGTATCGCTAAGACAAATATATATGTATAAAACATCAACATGACAAATATAAAAACAAAGCAATCCAAATATATCTCAATACCGCATGCGAGAAAAGATAAATATATAAAAACATAAAAGACATAAACAATTTATATAAGATTAAAATATAAATAAAATCCAGATAAAGAATAACAAAACATTAGGCTAAAATAAAATTAATAAATAATAAAATACGAAAGACATTGTTGATAGATTATTTCTGACATGATCCCCAAGCCCAAACTAACTTGTTTGAGGCATTGATCGAGCTTTAGAGGTCCAATCCGACCTCTTTTTTCCAACTTAAGCTACTTTGCAACTTGTATGTCTTCTATAGAAGTAAGGTTAAGTGAAAAAAAAAAAAAAGCTTTATAGATCTCTTATGAGTCAATAGCATAAGTACCATCTTGAATAGAAACAGATCTTAGAGCCATAGAAAACCTAGGTTTCAGAGCTTGGGTTGGCTTAGCCGAGCCCATGAAGATCTAACCAAGCCCTATCGAGACAATTAATGGATATAGAAGTTTACATTTGTCTCTAACCCACTCTCACAAAATATAGAGCATGCCCTTAATGCCAAGATTCACTTTCCATAATTGGCTATACCTCATCCCTATAAGTAGAGGTAACATCGACAATCTCATATACTTTTTGCCAACATATGCTCTCTCTCTCTCTAGTGATACTAATATTAATCTCCCAATAAGATGGATTATATTTGAATTCCTCTCCCTTAAATTGTGATATAATATATATTGGTCACGTTAGAATAGCCTTTAGCACTCTTTCAAATTTACATTTATTCTCTTATAGGTACTTAGCCACTCACTCAAAGCTCTCAACCATCTTTCCAAGAGCTGCTCAAATCAAAAGATGATGCGGACAAAGTTATAAACTTCAAACATGTCCCAATTCTAGCACTGCAAATAGTCTTGCTAGGTAAACTCATTTTCGTCCAAGAAGTACAAGTGCAAGGGGATAGGAAATAAAAGGAACATTAAGGGAGACAATTAACGCTACAAGAAGAGAAGCAATGAGAGTTAAATTCTGAGTGCTTCACAATTGGATGCACCAATGATAGCTATAACTCTAAGCTACTTATTTTGATGTTTCAATTTACTATGTCTTGAAAAGAAAAAAAAAAAAATTGCTTTCTAACAAGACCACTCTCTCTAGGAAACAAACTTATTAACCTAGAAACTATTCTCCTTCCTTCTCCATACTTTCACATGTAAGGAAGAAACGGCACAAGCCTATTAATGAATTGGAATGTCAGCTGCAACTAGAGAGCCTTGAATCACCGTTGCAGAAGGAAGAAAATGCAAATCAAGAGGGAGCTCACAAAGAGGTGACTATGGTGGAATCTGCTAAAGAGGTAGGAACAAGATGCAATAAAGAAGCAAACTTACAAAGATAAAGTTATGCATAACATACCACATGTGTATGCTACAAGCTTCAGTTTACACGAGAGCATTGATGAGGATGTGGACATAAATGAAAAAGGAGAGATATGCTTTGATCAAGTGATGCAGCAGCATTGGCAGGGCAAGCAAATTCAAAAACAACTAGGTATGAGAATTATTCATTACCTTGTGATATTAAGAAGAGACTATATGCCCTGTGGAAAAAGGTAATTATAATAAAATTGTATGGGCAATCACTCAGGTATAAAATATTGAAATTCAAGTCACAACAAATATGGAAATTCTTAAGGGATTTTAATATGGTTGCAAGGGGCAGGACTTTATGTAGTTCCTTTTTATTTAGAAGAAGATCTCAATAAAGTAATTTGTGATGGACCATCGTTTATAAATGGAAGCTATTTTACAATTAGGCATTAGGCATTAAGAGCCAAATTTTAAAGCCTTCCAAGCGGCTTACAATTTGGTAGCAATTTGGGTGAGAATACCTGAATTACCATCAGATTATTATGATCTTCAAGTACTTCAAGTACTAAGATCGATCAGTGAAACCATAAGTCCAGTCTTGTGTTTGGATCATACACAATTAATGTGGAAAAAGGAAAATTCATGCTTTTTTACATGCAAGTCAATTTTCATGAGCCTTTAGTGCATTCCATGATCTTAGACGGCATGAAATATAATATACAGTATGAAGGCATACGCAATTTATGTTTTAATTGTGGATGCATTGGTTATTGACCGTATTTTTGTCCAAAAGAATGTTGAGAAAAAGGAGGGAGAAGAGAACCCAGAGATCACTACAAAGGCAAATCTAGAAAATTCTATGGAAATGGAGAGAAATCCAAGCCAAAGAATGGAAAATGCAAACGAAACTGAGGTGACCCCAATGCCGTCCAAGTGGCAAATGGAGAATTCATGGTGGATAATGCAGCAGTTGAGGACATTCAAAAGCAAGAGGAAATGGAAATTAAGGAAAAAAATTATGGAGAATGGAGAATAGTTCGAAGGAGAAAGTCACTAAGAAATAATAAGCAAAATCCAAATGTAGTAATAATGAGAAACAACTGTCAAAGCAAAACTCTGCTACAAGGTCTTTTAGTACGGGAAAAGAAAAGCAAATGGCACAAAAAAAATTAAAATATCAAAGTCAAAGATTATCTCAATTGCTGATACATGATGGAACAAATGACAAGAAACATGCAACATAGTAATGACACTCATCTAAGTGGTGCTAGCGATACAAATGAGGAGAATACAAATACAAGCACAAGCTTTATCTTCCAAACAGAGGGTGGAAGTGCTCAGCAACAATGAAAGTTTGAAAAAACGGGTTAACAGACGTTAAACAAACAACAATGAAAAATACATAGCATGGATCACAAAGTGATGCTAACCTTCAATGTCAAGCACTTGCATCCAGACTCAAAAACGCCCTAGGTGGACAAAAGTGCGAAGTTGATGTACCTACCACTCAATCATAGAATAGAGAAAGCGTTAGTGTATTTGGAGGATATAAAAATCATTCAAGGAGAAGTCCAACTTGTGCATAAAGTTCTGGCAATTAGACCTGTGATAACGAAAATCAATGGAGCGCTCACATTAACAAGGCTGGGTCAAACAGTGCGTACGAGGAGGGAGTATGCGGTTTTTCTGTCAGTGGCACTACCAATGGAGGAAGTCCAACCCTACAAGATCATGAAAAAATGGAAAGCCACAATGAGAAAATTAGTGGAAAAGATAGTTCGAACAACAAATCTACTACTGCCAGAGTATGCTCTTCCAACAAGGTTCTTTCTGAAGAGTCATCAAACTGTGCTACCACTGTTCAATAATGTGGTGGAGGCTCTATTCATGATTGATACTGGGGAAGCAACATCCAATTTCAATTTTGATATACAAGAGACAATGGTGGAGAACAGTGAAATAATATGCTATAATACCACAACTACAAGTGATGAACTTTGAGCAAATGCTCCTTTGCCTAGACCAATCTGAATCCTTGTGTGGAATGTAAGAGGGTTAAATGCTTAAAATAAGCAAGATGAGGTTCTCAATGCGTTTACTGAATATATGCCTGACATAGATGCCCTATTGGAAACTAGGATGTCAAAAGAAGTGGCACATATGTTTCAATATATTTCCTAGCTGGACAGGCATACTTGTGTAGAAGCAAGGGTACCTAGTGGCGGAATCTCGATACTATGGAGTAGGAAGGTTTTAGATGTCCATGTTCTGAAGAAATCACATCAAGTTCAAATATTTCTTGTTCAAAAAGCAAGAACAGAATGGCTTCAAGATGAGGAGAGAAACACAGCCTATTATCATGCTATAGTGCAAAAGAAAAGAACAAAAAATGAAATATTGGGCATTCAAATAGGAGAGTGGAAATTTGAACAAGAAATATTCAAAGCCATTGAAAACTACTTTGGTAAAATCTACTAATCCCAAAAGTTGTGCTGTCAGAGAAGGAGATAAATTATTTAGAAGTTTACCAAACTTTAAGTC
Organism: Lumnitzera littorea; assembly: GCA_024138015.1. Taxonomy (NCBI): domain Eukaryota; kingdom Viridiplantae; phylum Streptophyta; class Magnoliopsida; order Myrtales; family Combretaceae; genus Lumnitzera; species Lumnitzera littorea. The sequence continues at coordinate 3,120,000 of JAMXBB010000004.1, read as the reverse complement.
AGATGAATGCATGGAAAGCACTAGGAATTGATGGCTTTCATGTTTTCTTCTACAAAAAATGTTGGGATTTCTTTGGGGATGATTTAGTGAAACTTGTTCAAAAATGTTTTGAAGATGGGAAATTGCCCCAGGAGTCGAAAAAAAACATCAATACGCTTAGGTCCAAAGAGTGATTGAGCATCTACTCCAAGGGACTACAGACCGATCAGTTTGTGTATAGTTATAAATAGATTGGTCATGAAAATACTTTTCAATGGGCTAAGACCTATGTTGGAGGGCTTGATACACCCGACCTAAGCTAGCTTTATTAATGGGTGCAAGGTAGTAGACAACATCATCTTAGTTACTGAAGTTCTAAATGGATATAGTAAGAAGTCCTTGAAACGAGATTGGATGACATTAAAAATGATTTAGAAAAAGCCTTTGATACAATAGAATGGGGCTTCCTGTATTGGGTCTTAGTTAGCATGAATTTTCCTAACTCTTCGATTAAGCTAATCATGTCATGTGTAAGCTCAGTTACCACTCGGATATTAATTAATGGATGCCAAATATCCCCCATCACTGCAAGCAGAGGTATTCGGCAAGGGGACCCAATGTCCCCCTATCTCTTTATCTTGGGAATGGAAATTTTGAGCAGGGTCATTGAGCAGCAAGCTCAAGGTGAAAAATGGGAAGGTTACAAAATAAGGGGCAGTAAATTGACTATCACTCATATCCTATTTGCTGATGATGTACTACTTCTAGCAGCGCAAATAAGGAGAATGCTGAAGTTGTAAAAGATGTGTTATGCCAATTCTCATATTTGACTGGGCTAAGGATAAATTATCAGAAATCATCAGTGTACTTTTCTAGAAACACTAGTCGAGAGCTTAAGGAGCAGATTAGTCAAATTTTGCAAATGAGAAAGGTAAATTCCTTTGAAAAATACCTTGGTTATCCATTATACGAGGGAAAAGGGCCAAATAATGAGCAACTAAATATAATAGTCGAAAAAGCTCAAGCTAAATTATCTGGGTGGAAAGCAAAGCAATTGAGCACGGCAGGAAGACTTGTCCTAATTAAATCAGTCCTTGAGTCACTGCCAACCTACTATATGCACATTGTTAAGCTTCCAAAGGCAATTATACACAAATTGGAGCTGATAATTAGGAACTTTCTATGGAATGGAGTTAATGAGACAAGCAAAGCACACTGGATTAGTTGGGAGCAGCTAGTTAAACTGAAAGAGCAAGGGGGTCTTGGGCTTATTGACATGCGCAAGAGAAATGAAGTATGCTCCCTAAGGAGATATTGGGAATTTAAAAATAAAAAAGTGTTATGGGCTGAGCTAATAAAAGCAAAACACAGAAAAATTAGAATTGAAGATAGGATACCAAAATTATCCTACGCTTCACATTTTGCAAAAGAGCTCTATAATAGCCAAGAATGGTGGAGAAAAACATGCAAAGATGTGTGCTGGAAATGGAAGAAAGATTGTTTTCTGGAAGGATGTCCGGTGTGGAAGTAAGCTATTAAGAAAACAGATTCAGGGCCCCATACATTGTAGTGCGGAAAGCCTAACTTTAGCAGAGGTTTGGAAAAATCCTTATTGTTGGGATGAGGAAAAAATTGGCTTTCATGTTTTAAAATTGATTTTAGTTGTTGCTGGGCCTATTGCGTTAAGCAACGAAGAGTATGTTAGCTTTATATTGAAAGGTAGAAAGAGTGAGGTTAAGTTAGCTACCACATATAAACAGATTGTTGAGAAACATAAAGAGGGAAATGAAAACTGGATGTGGCTGTGGAAAGCAATGTTTCCACCAAAAATAAAGCGACATCTATGGAAAATAATGCAGAATTGTTTGCCAACAGCTGAAAATCTAAGGGCAAGGAAAATTTTGGAAACAGCCAGTTGCCCTAGGTGTGGTAACAATTTTAAGGGTATAAAGCATGCGTTTTAGGAATGCTCGTACATAAAACCACTTATTATAAAACTTGAGGCAAATAGATTAAATGATGATGAGATAAGTGGGAATATCAAATTATGGATAAAATGTAATATGCATTTTAAAAAGAAAGAAGTAAGCTTATCTAGGCCGTCAACAGCTTTTCTTTTTGCTGTCTTGCTGTGGTATGCATGGTTCTGCAGAAATCAAGCACTCCATAATCCTGAACCTGTTGAAGACAACATAGAACAGATGGTTAGAAAACTCAGGTATGAATATTGGGCGGCTTTGAGGGGTAAAAAAAAAAGAAATATGTTCGTATTTTAAATCTTTGTAGGGCAAGGTTTTACTTGATCCAAGGTGGAAGGTGCAAGCAGTCCCGCATGAAATCAATCAAGTAGTGGACGCCATGGCGGATCAAGCAAGGGCTATTCAACAACCTTTTGCTGTGTTTGATAAGGCTTCCAATTGCGGGTATTTTTGACTTACTAGAAAATGATGTACGGGGGTATGTTTGTCTTAGGATGTCGAGGGTTTTTTAAGGGGGCTGTCTCCTTTTTGTCTTCTGATTAGACTTGGAGAGAGCCATGCGGAAGGCTCAGTGACTGTATTTATGTGTATGTTTTATTTTAATATATGAATATAAATCCTAAATTTTACCTAAAAAAAAAATTTACCGTGTCTTGATCGGATCAAACTGGACCGAAGGAATTATTCTCTTCATCTTGTCTGGAATCTGTCCTAATTGATAATGATTACATTTGAAGACCTTTAAACTCAGGAGATTCTCAAAAGATTCTGGTAACCGTCTGATACTTGTGAATGCAATGTCATAGGGTTAAATTGGAAATAAACTGAAAATTTGCATAGAATTGCGTCTCTGCTTCGTGGCTTCAAGGATGGTAGTAGAGTTAGTGTCTTGGTGTTAAGATGAAATTCGATTCTGTTCAAGAATTCACTATAGGCGTCTGGACGGTACGGCACCTAGCGTGAGGACTGTCATATGAGTTTCGCTTCTGATCACTTTCCATTATTGGTTGTCCAATCCTGACGGTACACTCTATTTCTCCAAGTTGCTCTTTGATCACATATTGACGCCCGAACATTTGCCAAGAAGGCATCCGGACGCTGTCTGCAATTCCAGCCGCTATCTTCTTCATGTTGCCTTCGCCAACTTCTACCTAGTCATCTCCTGAGTCTAACAACTCGATGAATCATCAGTAGAGAACTTCCAAAACCTGAAAAAAGTGACTTAAACATATCAACAATCATGAGCTCCTCCTCTACCAATTGATATGTCAAGTATCTTAGTAATAAATTTTGAAGTCCTTTTGCTCTAGCTTGCCTAATAGGACCAATAGGAAGTTGATTTCCACCATTTCACTGGATGAACTCATACAAGATCTCCCGGTCGGTTCAAGGATCACCTATCTTCTGCCTTTGCTAAAGTAAAGATAATTAAAACCACACATGGTATTATTTATTACAAAGCTAACATGGAAATTGTTATAAAAAATTATATCAATAATATTAAAGTTTTTCATTAGAAAATAAATTTAGTATGCAATTTGTTTAGAAAATTGGTAAAAGAAGTTGTCAAAGAAAAAAAAATTATCGCATATAAACGTAAAAATGAAATTAATTAATTATTATTTCAACATTAACTTCAAAAAATGGAAAGGTTTGCTGTCTGCTTACATGCTTGCATACTTGTGCCTGGATAGTCCACATGCCTTATCATGTAGCATTGGTAAGGTATTACTTGCCTTCTCATGAAGTATGTTCAAAGATTATCAAATTAGATTACGTTTGTCGAGCAAGTCTTGTGTATGTGGCAAAGGATGGAGGAGAAGTACATCGGAAGTAACATGTTTGTGAGAAAATTCAATTTAGTCCTCCTCTTTCAAGTAAGTTAGTTAATTACTTTATACGCTGATATTCTTAATTTGATTTATCAATCAATTTTATGCCTTATTAATGTGCTAGTTTAGAGTCCCACTTATTATATCACCTCGCTTAAAGTCACGAAAGAAAATCGATACGATCCCCCAATTGAATAATAAAGTTAAGTACTAGCATTCTTTTCCAAAAATGCTTTGATAAGATGGAACTATTGAATGATGAACTTTGTCTAGGAATATTTAAAAGAAAAAAGAAATTTTAGTAACCGTAGCCGTAGCCTAGTGATTATGTCGAGATAGCTATGGCTTAATATGATAGTCGATTGTGCCTTTTCACTGGGATGCGAAGAGATAGATACCACTTCGTCCTTGAAATGCAACATATCTAGGGGAAAAAAAAGGAATACAACAATTATGAAATTCTTTTTCAAGGACTTTAGTTTAATTGTTGGTTTCAATTTAAGTGTTTAGATCTCACTTTTATGCCATCAACAATAATACCTCCTTTTAAATGGTAATCGTTCCCCTCTTTCAAACTCATCTTGACCTCCTCTTCATCTCCCTCGCCAATGAAGAACTCTCCAATCTGAATCTCCAATCACTTATCCTCTCTTTAACATGGAACCCATACATCATCTCCTTGAAACATGTCATCATGTTTCTTGCTACCTTGATGGCTTATATATGCACTATAAGTGCACAATTGGTTTCCAATCTCAGTCGATGCAATTAATAGTAATATATCAAGCCCATAAGCACGTCTAGAAATGTTTATGATTAGGTATGCTCCATATAAAGTATTTGTTGAAAGCATTTTACAGCTTATTCTTCCTTCTATTTCTAACCAATGCATCGACCTCAGATCAACTGCCTTGGGAAATCTGAAAATTGCAATCGATTCAGGCAAATGATAATAGACAATTCAATGATATATTATACCATTTCAAATATCCTGTACGATACTCTTGTCCTATGCTAGATTCCTAATAACCATTTTAAAGTAAAACGCTGTAGATTGACAAAACAGAAATTTTTATCAACCTTGTGTGCTAGTTAGCTAATTCAATAATTCTGCTCATGCATAAACCACAAGATTGATTGAATTCCGTTCAAATAGGTGATACCTACAATCAAATTTATAAGTCCCTACTATAAGAAAACAGAACAATAGGATGAATCATTGTTACAAATTGTCAATATACAGAAATAATTCCTCTTTTAGTTGGTACCTAAAGCAGCAATTTTTATATACTTGTGACAAAAACTTACATACTAATTATTACTATGGTATTAATGTTTAAAATGTTAAGCATACTGTAAAAAATATTTTATAGTAGAGTTTTACATTGTGGATTTTAAAATGTGTCACTAATATAGAATGTACTGCCACAATTAGAGAAAAATTACTGCTATAAGTGCTTATTAAAAATGAAAATTTTACAATAAATTAACAGAACTACGAAGATCGTTAATAAAACCGTAATTTCTTTGTCTTTCCTATGTTCTATTTTCATTGACAGTAACCATATAAAATCTCTAACCTTGATTGGGAACAAATTTCCAGCACCAATACAGTGGGAACCTGACTCCATGTTATGGAAAGCTCTTTAGCTGAAAGGACGTAACATATTTTTCCATTTGACCTCTCTAATCTAAAGCTCTGCATTGTAAAACATTAATATAATATGCAAAACTCTTTAAATAGGATTAATTATAAAAAAAAAGGAATATCGGATCTTTTTTTTTTTCACTTTATATGCTAATATAATTTTTCTTTTGGTTACAAGGCCCGAGTTTTTTCTTTTTTTCTTTTAAGGACATTTTTTCACTTTGCATATCGTTGGTGTTGTGATTTAGCAAAAAGAATACGAGTATCTGAAGTGAAAAGGAAAAAATAAAAATAAATGACTGGATTGAACAAAATTATTAACATAAGTATGCAAAATGAAAAAGTCACAAAACTATTAGACTGTTAAAACACCATCCTTTTTCCATGATCCATGAGTAAAGGACCACATAGACGTATGAATAGCCCTTTCTTGGAGCAACATTCGAAAGGAACGGCCAATCTTGAAATCATATCATGATAATTAGGTGGCAAGAACTTCTCCCAAACGACGTCAGATTGAGCAACTGACTGAAAAGCAGAAGACACCAAAGAGAACTTGGTTGCATCTGCTGGGGAGCAGAATGAGAGAAGTGAAGTGATACAATCTATTGGTAAACCCTCCATTTTTTTTTTTTTAGTAGATTAGAAACTTTACTGTATTCTTATATGGAGAAAGACTATATAAAAATAAGAGTCTTCGTGTTCCTGGTTTGAAGTTTCCTTCGTAGACATGTTAGAGGGAAACAAGACAAAGCTCATAATAGCAAAGGATTGATAAAAAGATGGTGGATGTCAACATGATGTTGGTTTTATGAATAAATGTCCAGATGGGTTTAGTTAGTCTTCATTTGGAAACAGTGTATTTTAATTGTACACTTCGTTACAGAATGTCGCTTGGATGGTTATTATGTTGTTGTTGATTGATTTATTAGCTTGCTTCTAAAATCAAAACTAGCAACCATGCATATCAAACGCCTGATGTCAAAATATATATAATTTTTTGGATGAGTACAACAAGAGAGGGGAAATTAATAAATTACAGGGGTATTGCCAATAAAAATATTTATTTGAAAGGTGAACTCTTAAATTATCTTTACTCGATGTTTATTTGATAGATAATAAGATTTGCAAATCTTATGTAATTGTTATGAGTAAAATAATCATAAAAGTTAAGATTATTATAATTTAGTAGTATTAATACCATTTTCTAACAAAATAAATTTGGCTTGAATCCCTTTCTTCTAAGTTATAACCAATGGCCCCTAAGAAAAAAAAAAGGAAATGAATGATGAAATTCTTAAATCATGATTACATAGACAACTAATGATAGTGGACCCGAATTATGTATAATTACCCAAAAGACCATATTTATAAAAGAAAAAAAAGGACAAAGTTAGAAAATTACTTTTTAAAGCGTTACATTAGTTATAATAATAGAGTTGCTTTTGTAAAATATTGAATGTTATATCACAGGTGATTCTATGCACTTTATTAGTATGGAATAGATGATAATAGATGTTTGAGGGCACATGTTAAAGAGTTAATAATAGAAAAAATTTTCCTTGTGGAACAAAAAAATTGACGAAATTTTCATATTTTTGTGTATTTACTTTTTTATAAAATGTATTGTCAATCATGATATCTCAATTTTTTATCTAGCATATAATAAAAGCGAAAACATGGGATCAGGAAATTTTACTGTGGAGAGGGACATAGAAATTAAATGAATGCTGCTGGGTTTTTGTCGTTAAGATGCTATATGTTAATACATATGACACGAAAATATACATCAAGTAATTTGTAAGGGGGGTATTGATTTGATCACTACCCGAAATTAAATGTTTTTTCCCTTGATTTCACACTTGAGTGTTTTTCATATTAGACATATTTGATTGAATTTTAACTTGTAAATATACTATCTATATTGACTTTCTTATTCATTTCATGGATATATTTTGACTAATGCTGGAACGATAAGGGATTCTATGATGCAACTATTATAATTACTTTCAATTTTAGTAAATCATTTTGATTTATAATAAAATAGATCTATTAATAGCAAAAATGAAAATATAAATAGTAAAGATAAGACTGTTGACGATGCTTTATAGAAGTTGTATAGCTTTCATTTAAGTTGTTAATAACTTATTTTTATTATTAATGAATTTTATTTATTGTGAATTAAGATAATTACTATTAGTCATTTTTTAAGTAACTACACTGTATAATTTGGGTCATATGTCAAAGAAAATGATATAGAGACACTTACAATGAGTGTGAACTAGGAGAAGAAAACAATATGGAATTTAATTACTACAATATTTAGTAATGTTAAACTTGAATTGAGTATGATATTAAGCAATATTAAAGTTTAAGTATGATGTTGTAAAAGGGAAAACATGAAGGGTGATGAGTGTGTAATGTCATAACTCTTACATTTCATGCATAAATTACAAATTATTGAATTAATATTACAAAAATAATAATTTACACATAAAATGGATCAATAAAATGTTGAAGAAAGATAAATATTAGGAGTGTTTACATGTTTTATCCCATGATATATTGCCATTATTATGTGTGTTTTTATACTTATAATACAAGAATGTAGTTGTATAAATGTTAAACTTTTGATTAGATTGATGGGGTTCGAATTTCTTCTCTCGTTGTAAATAAGAAAAGAGGGGAAAAAAAAAAAAGAAAGGAAAGCTGTGCGGATGCAGAAAATACGGACAATTTGTTACAAGGCAAACCTGAAATGAGCTCAATGGCCCAATATGCTAATTTTCCAGGGGCAAATAAAGTAAAAGGACGGCCATATATCATGCGAGAAAAAAAAAAGAAGAAAAAGCCTAAAAAGCCCATTAAGTTTACGTCGACGGAGAATAGAAATATCACGAATTTCAACTTCAGCACCGATAGTGATCTTAGACGACCAATGTCATTAGGTAGCCATCCGATAAATCTGCACATCGTGATTTCCAGGTGAGTTAGATGCTCCAGCCGGCAAATGGTCCAGCGTATCACATGCAACATCCGGCAATCTTTGAAAACCAATCTCTCCAATCGTGCAAATGCAGAGAAGTCAGGGGACCGCCATAGCCGTCCGCAATTTGTGCATTTAAAAACTTTCAAGTTTTTCGCTGCCTACAAATTGGCTCGAACTCGTAAATGACTATTATGTGAGGCAAGCTGGGCAAAATCAAATTGAAGAAAATAACACTATACCTCGATTTCACGGCACCCACCCCAATCCTCAGTGACATAATCCTCCGAAAGCATAAGGACTTCTAAGTTTTCAAAACATAAGTACATCGCTTGAAATTCAGCTGGACAATTTTTCCAAGAAAACCATCTTAACTCTGAGAAAACTTTCTAAAAATCCTCATTTTCAAAGTTTCCACCATTTAATTCGAGGAATTTGAGTTTCTTAAACCCTGCAAAATGTTTGTGATTGAAAGTGCAATCCGCATTGAGTTCCCCAAATTTGAGTGCTACCACTTCTTCAGTCCCCTAGAAATTGAAATTAGCAAGCAGATAAAATGAGATTTCTAATTTATTGCTCAATAAAACAAGGTAAAATCATGGTTTACCTGCTTTTCACGTACTACATTAAGGGATACCTCCGGTGACCACAACCTGCTATGCCTTCCATGAATATTAGTTTTCTCATCTTCTACAAGATTCCTTCCCTAAGTCTCTAAGTTGGTCATTCATCTAAAGTGGGCCGATTTGGATTAGCCCGTTTTATATATTTATGTCTTTGGTTAACAGGTTAGCCCGTTTAACCCACTTTTTAAATAGATTAGAGTCAAGTTTTTTTGGCCTATTTAAAAGTAGGGCAAATGAGCCTGGCTTATTTAACCCGTGGACCAAAGTGAGCCAAACCAAGTTGGGTTAGCTCATTTAACTCGATTGCATATCTCTAGCTACTTTAGAAAGAAGATAATTCTTAAGAGATCCTCTTGTTAACTTCGAATATTGTATAGATGATCTTCGGGATAGGCTTTTGACGATCATTGAATTTCATTATCTAGAGAAGCTGTTTCTACCTATATTTCATTCGAGCTTTTGGGTTAAGCATAACCAATATGGACCTAAGGCCCTAAACGCTAAGGCTTACAGGACTAAGTCGAAGACAAGAATTGATGAGGTTTCTAAGAGGTTTGTTGAGCTTCATGGAGCTTGGTTTAGGCTCTTGCATAGTTGTCTAAGAGTAGAGACTTGCTATAATAACTAGGGAGGTTAATTGTGCTAATTAGGTTAGTTTAGGTTCAAGGGGCTCGCCCAATGGTCCTAAAAGGTTGGTTTGCATAGAGATTATGCACCTTATCATTGTTTTATTATTAGGTAGTTGGTCGGTTGATGAAGTGCTATAGTACAAATTCATTATATAGAAAGCTAATATGTAAACTATGAATCTTGCGATGTTGTTTTGATCTGGCGATCATTAATTAACCATTTAAAACAACTAATAAAAAATTAAAATTACTATACCAAAATCCTTCATTTCTCATTAAGTGACATTGTTTCTATTGGAGAAAAATACATATTATCAAAATTAAGTTGAATCACAAATAAACTCTCTATACTTGTTTTATGTGTACTTAAACCCCCAATCTTTCAAATTAATTGTTTAGAATCCCAAATTTTTAAAAGACATGTTTTTAAACCTTATATTACCATTTTTCATTAGATAGAATAATTAAAAATTGCTAAAAGACCTTTTATCATTTTCAAAAGGACAAAAAGGCTAATTAAAGGAAAAAAAACATTTAGCTTAAAGTTCAATTAAAAAATAAATATTGAAAAAGGTGATTCGTAAGTATATATAGGCACACCTACAAATGTATATACTTATGAGTTAAGAAATTTAGCGTTATTTACCACTACATGAAATACATCCAAGACTTGTATTTGGATAAACTATAGAACAAATTTATTTTAGAAACAAATAGATGTTGCTTGTTGCATCACTATGGTATTAGTTCTTTTACTTGCCATAATGCTGCACAATTTTGTTGCACAATAGTTCCATCATGTCGTTAATAATAATTGATTTAAAAGTGAAGTATTAAGTTCCAAAAGTATACGAAATCATGCTAAAGTATAGATGGCCAATATTAATATGTGATATGTTAATGAGAAAATACTCAAATTCCTCACCTAAAGCATTTAACAAAACAAGAAGTATAAAAGTACAAGATATATATATATATATTAAACAAACTAACCAATGTTGGTGCAAGTGTAAAGGTTACGTGTGTATCGCATGTTATATCACGTTACATGTGATTAGAGAAATCACTCGAATCATATGTCATATGTATAGAATGATTAGGAGAGAAGTGTAGGGAAGAAGAGGAGGAGGCAATTTTAATAAGACTATTAATACTCCTAGTGATAGGTGGATGAGTTAAAGGCATTAAACTTTATAGCTAATAAAGAATGAGATAGTATTTTTGAAATGTTTCAATATTTGTTATCTCACGATAAGAATCCAGTAGAGATCTCCCTTGTTCAAATAAGGAAGGGAAATTAATATATATAGAAGTTGGCTGTTGATCTTATCTATAAAATCGTAGTGTTGATTAATGTTGAGAAATGTTGGATGAAACCAATTAATCCAACGAATCTTACTCCGAATCCATTATATAAAAACTCTTTTGATCATCTCAAATATTTAGACTTGACTTTTGGGTTAAGATAACAAGACCAAAAAAGTAAAACCTAATTAATTAATAAATATTGAAAGATTAAACTTGAATTTAGCTTTCTATATATTCAAAAATAGTAAATAAAGAACCAAATAAATCATTTATCAAATTTTCAATAAAAAATACAGTTTTTCTTCATATGACATTTATTTATAATTTATGGAAAAAAAGAGTAGATGTTTGTATATAATTGCTCCAAATAACTTTTCATTCTTCAAATAAATTCCCCGTAACCAATTATTTTAAATAGTGTCAATAAAATTTTTCGTTTACTTGTCACATTGTCATGATATGTTTAGATATATGTGAGATAACAACATTAAACATTATAGAAAATAAAACAAACACAAAGTTTACTAGGACACAAAAACATAGATACAACACATAAAAAACAAGGCAATCATAATATATCTCAATAAGACCAAAGATCCAAACAATTCGTTAAAAAAAAATACAAATAAAATAAAGATAAAACGTGGACATAGTACAGATCAAAGTACACCCCTTACTGGGAAAACTTATTTCCGTTCGTGATCAAAGTACGAGGTACAGAGTAGTAATAAAAAATTATCACGTGAGATGGCGTCACTGTGAGATGAGAGGCAGTGCAATAATCAGAACTCGTCCTAGTACGCTCGGCGATCAAAGATATACCTCCCGCTGTTCTTATATTTGGAGATTTCAATTCCCTCTTCGCTAGACAGATCAAACTGGGGCGATGGTATTAGTCTCTTAATCTTGTCCGGAACCTCTACTAGCCGATGACAATCTTCACATTTGAAAACCATTAAATTCTTGAGACGAGAAATAGTTGCCGGTAAATCGGTGATTGCTGTGAGTGAAATGTCCAACTCAACTAGCGACTTCATATCTACAACCGAATTCGGAAGCTCTTTCAACCGTACACACCATAAGCTCAAATACCTTAGATTCTGAAGTTTTCCAATTGAGGGAGGCAACTCTCGTAGATATAGGTATTTCAACTTCAGCACCGATAGTGATCTTAGACGGCCAATGTCATCAGGTAGCTCTCTCATAAGTTCGCACCCCGTGATTTCCAGATAAGTTAGATGCTCCAGCTGGCAAACGGACCGGTGTATAGCTCGCAACAGCTCGCAATCTTTGAAAACCAATCTCTCCAATCGTGGAAACTTAGAGAAGTCGGGGGACAACCGTAGGTCTCGGCAATTTGTGCATTTAAGAACTCTCAAGTTTCTCGCTGCCTACAAATTGTCTCAAACTCATAAATGACTATTTTGTGAGGCAAGCAGGGCAAAATCAAATTGAAGAAAATAACACTATACCTCGATTTCACGCCATCCACCCCAAACCTCAGTGACATAATCCCCCGAAAGCATAAGGACTTCTAAGTTTTCAAAACCTAAGTTCATCGCTTGAAATTCAGCTGGACAATTTTCCCAAAAAGCCATCTCAACTCTGAGAAAACATTCTGAAAATCCTCATTTTCAAAGTTTCCACCATTTAATTAGAGGAACTTGAGTTTCTTAAACCCTGCGAAATGTTTGTGATTGAAAGTGCAATCTGCATTGAGTTCCCCAAGATTGAGTGCAACTACTTCTTCAGTCCCCTAGCAATTGAAATTAGCAAGCAAATAAAATGAGATTTATAATTTATTGCTCAATAAAACAAGCTAAAATCATAGTTTACCTGCTCCTCACGTACCACATTAAGGGCTACCTCCGTTGACCATACCCTGCTATGCTTTCCACGAGCATCAGTTTTCTCATCTTCTACAAGATTCCTTCCAAAGTCTTTGAGTACATCATGCATCCTTAACTTATTTCCGTCACCAATCTCTATCAAAGACAAATCTCTAAGGACCATGATTCCATATATTGGGTTAAGTCCTTGCGCTTCCCAATAATAAGTTACTTCTTCGATTTTCTCGTTGATAAAAAGACATGCAATATCAAGAAAAATTTCTTTCTCATTGTAGTCCAAGTGCCTGCAGCATATCATGAGCTTTTCTTTGACACCCATGTGGACCTTTTTCTTGAGATTCTCGAGTATATTTTCCCATTCATCTTTACTCTTGTAGCTGAATAAGGGGCCTATGACATTAATAACCAAAGGAAGCCTCCCGGTCGTATGTACTACCTCTCTCGACATCTCATCAAATTCTTGTGGAGGCAAATCACTTTTGAAGACCAGTTTACTAAAGAGCTTTAGAGCATCATCAGGTCTCATTTCCAGCATTTTGTATCGACGAAAACCATTATCTTCAGGAATTATTCCAATATTCCTTGTGGTGATGATAATTCTGCTTCCCCTACCGAACGATGATGGTTCGCCAGATAGTTCCAATATCTGGTGACTTTTGTCAAGGTCATCCAGCACAATAAGCGCTTTCTTGTCCTTAAATTTGTCTTTGATAATGTTGACCCTTTGGTCGTTGTCAACACCAGCTATACCGAACAACTTGTCGACCCTTGGAAGAAAAGCAACCCTCTGTACAAAGCCAGAAGAGATTTTATCGAAAATAAGCCTCACAAGAGTCGTCTTTCCCACGCCACAAGTTCCATGGATGGCTTTAATTCGAACATCTTCTGCGTGTAGATCTAATAACTTCATGACGTCTTCTATTTTATTATCAATTCCAACGTAGTCATCGGCCACCTTCTTCGGATCACTACTTCTGCATAACTTAACATAAACTTCTTCTTCTATCAGCTTCGAAAGCTCAGATAGCCTAAACAAAAAACGAAACTGCAACCATCTGAACACTTGGGTCAAAGAAAACGAAGCACTAGTATTCTTTATTTATTCTTTTGCCAAGATGAAGCAGTAGTTTATCAGGTTTATTTTTTATGACGTCTCTCTTTCCATTTTACATGAACATATCATTAGTTTACGAGCGGATGGATGGTATGTTCACTCCCTTCATTATCTGTGGAACGGTGGAATTAGACAAGATCTCTAAAAAGTTAAATGCTAAAACACGTGCTTCATCTTTTTTTTCTTAAATAGACTAAACGTGTTTAAAGAAATTTTTGTCAGACTTAACCTCTTCCCAAAACTTCAAAATATGTTTACTCATAAGATGATATTAAAAAAAAAAAATGTCGAAAACTCTGATAAGATAAATTTAAAGATTAAATTTATGCTTTTTCCCAAAGGTTAATTCTCAGGGGCCACATCAATTACTAGGTGAAGCAAGTATGAACATTACCCACGATCACGTATGTCCCATCCCTTGATTTTGCCCGCCTTCTGGAGTGCGATCTCCCACGGCTTTACATGATCTTCACCTAACACGTCCATGTGCTTTCGTAGGGCAGTGGTGTACACTTCCGTTTTAAGCTTGACATCTGTACTTCCGTGTACATCATAGAAGATAGGTAAAATGGTTTTCTTGTCCACCTGTTTCTGTGAAGCTTCCCAGCACTCCATTATTTCTTTTAGTTCCCTGAGGCACCACGTGCTGGATGCATAGTCCTTGGAGAAGATGGGGACGTAGATTTTAGAGTTGATGATGGCTTCCTTTATCTCTCCTTCAATGAATTTCCCTTTCCTTATACTTTCATCGTCATAGAAGACACTGACTCCAGCACGAACCAAGGCACGATAGATAACATCAACGACTGTATAAGAGCTGTCAGGTGCTCGGAAGTTGAGGAACACCTCGTAGTCCTTGCTTGAAGGTCTTCTGCTAGTTGTTGCTCCTGTACTCGATGATCCCTGCTCTTTATGAACCTCTTTCTTAGGTATCTCAAGTGTACTTCCCCATGCATATTTCCTATTGTATGTACCTTCACGTGCATCTTTCCTATTGTATCTGAATAAGGGAGCTAGGACATTAATAGTTAGAGGAAGTTTGCCGGTCCTACTTATTACCTCTCTCGAAATCTCATCATACTCCTATGGGGGCAAGTCACTTTCAAAGACCTGTCTACTGAAGAGCTTCAGAGCGTCTTCAGGTTTCATTTCCTGCATTTCTTACTGATAAAAACCTTCCCCATTAGGCATTATTCCAATATTCCTGGTGGTTACAATGATTCTGCTCCAAACCACGAGCGGTGACCGGCTAATTTGGATAGCTGCTCACTATTGTCTAGGTCATCTAGGACAATAAGCACTTTCTTGTCCTTCAAATTTTCTTTGATCATGTTAGCCCCTCGGTCAGCGTCATAAAGATCAGAAGATTTCACCGGCAGAAGCTGTGATATTAAGTCCCTTTGCAAGGCCAAAGTATCAGCTTTAAGGGACTTCTCACGGATGTCTGATAGAAAGGCCACTCCCTGCCGAAAGCTGGATGAAAGTTTATGGAAAACAAGCCTGGCAAGAGTGGTCTTTCCCACGCCACTAATGCCATAAATGGCAACAAATCGAACATCTTTGTCGTCTAGAACTGCTAACTTCATGATGGCTTCCATTGGATCGTTGATTCCAACATAGTCATAAGGCACCCTCTCCAAATCATTTCTTGTCCATAACTTGCAACAAACTTGTTCCACTATGAGATCCATGAGCTTAGTTATCCTGTGAAAAAAAGAAAAAGGGACAAAAATGAAGTTGCAACCATCTGAGAAGTTGCGTTGCAGTAAAAGGAGCTCTAGTACTAGTTGTTCATTGGTTTGCCTAGATGAAACAATAGCTTATCGAATTGTTTATTTTAGGTTCCATTGATGCACCATCTGCCGTTGAAATACATTTAATATTAGTGCAAGCTGATGGATGCACGTTTACTCCCCGTTCTACCCATGGAACAGCGGTTACCACAGGTTCCCTAAAAGTTAAAACATCTGCTTCATATTTTTTTTGTTAGAAATTGAATGTTAAGAGTAGAAATCTTTATCGGATCTGATTGGAGTCTTCTTTTTTTTTTTTTTGCAAAATTTGAAAAACCTCAAGAATCAAATAGGAAAAATAGAAAGAATTAACAACCCAAATAAGATAAACATTGAAGAGTAAACTTATGCTTCCCCTCCCCCCAAGCAATTCAACTCCTAGGGGCAAGATCAATTACTAGGTGAAACAAATATGAACATTACCGAAGCTCACGTGCATCGAATCCACTGATTTTGGCGGCCTTCTGGAGGGCGATCTCCCCCACGGCTTTACAATATCTTCACCTAACACGTCCCTGTGCTTTTGTAGGTCAGTGGTGTACATTTTTGAATTGAGCCTGACATCTCTAGTTACATCGACATCATAAAAGATGGGTATAATCGTTTTCTTCTCCTCCTGTTTCTGTGAATGTTCCCAGCACTCGATGATTTTTGCTAGTTCACGGAGGCACCACCTCCTGGATGCATAGTCCTTGGAGAAAATGGAGATGTAGATTTTGGAGTTGGTGATGGCTTCCATCAGCTCTGTTTCAATGACTTCCCCTTGCCTGATACTTTCATCGACATAGAAGACCTGGACTCCAGCACGATACAAGGCAGAACGGATAGCATCAACGACATCACGACGGCTATCGGGTCCTTGGAAGTTGAGGAACACGTCGAAGTAGAGATACCTGCTTGAGCTTGAAGCTATTCTACTATTCGTTGATCCTGCGTTCGGATTTCCTGCCTCATATGCCATCATTTCGTTTGCCATTTGATAAGAACGAACGACGAAGCAAAGCAAAAGCATTTCCCTGAGGATGGATGTAATGTTTCTGTATTCCACCAGTTTTTGGTGATGCTTCGCTCCATATAGAACCATGTTCTTTTCATTTTATTTTCTTTTTACTTATTTATTTATTTTTTGCCAAACAATTATTTTTATGTTTAATATGTCTTTATTACGTGGCATCTCTAACATTAAAGAACTTGCTACTGTAAACAAAGTCAGAATAAAAATGATAATAACTTATATACAGTCCATCTGTAAAAGACGCACATTCACTAAGTCTTAACTTATATGCACATGTAGTATACAATAGAGTTCTTTTTATACATCTGTAGTAAGATGTATATATAGTTGAGTTGTTGTATGAATTGTAACAAGATAATAGAAAATAATAGCACACATTCATTCATCCATTCTCTCAGCTTCTTCCTAGGCAACTTCCTTGGTTTTATCATGGTATTAAAGCTGTAATAATTTTTCAATTTCAAAAATGGTGGTCTCCATTAGAAGACGTTTCATTTCCCCGCTTCATTCATCACTCTAATAAACAAAACTTTGTGTCAATTAGTCCTATTCTTACTACACTGAATTACAATGTGTAGAGTTGTTCCTTTTTGCTCGCTTTGTCTATCTGTAATAAGGTTGGTTTCATCAATGGATCTATCAAGCCTTCGAAGGAATCAAAATCACTATATCCAATTTGGTATCGTTGTAACAATCTCTTGTTGGCCTGCAATTGGAGATCGAGTTCTCCTCCAATTGCATCTACTATGCTTTATACGAACTCAGCCAAAGAAATTTGGAACAAATTGAAAGTAAGATTTTCGTAGCCTGACGATACTAGAATTTGCCGATTTTATCAACTTATTGGCATTGTTATACAAGGAAACATGTCACTAGATGAATATTTTACTGAACTCAACACGATATGGGAGGAGGTTTGAAATTATAGGCCGTTACTACATTATTCATGTGGCTCCTGTAAACAAGCTTGTTTTAATAAATTCGCAAATATGGCTCAAAAGGATCATGTCTTTAAATTTTTAAATGGTTTAAATGATAATTTTTCTACTTTGAGGTCACAAATATTGGTACTAAAACCTTTTCCTTCCTTGGATGAAGCATATAAACTAGTGATATGTGACTAGTCTTAAAGAACTAACAAGCCTAAAGAGTTTTCTTTCAGTGATTCTTCTCCTTTCGTGCCTGTTAATGATACCAAAATGTGCTCCAAAGATGAAGTACAGTGTAATTGTTGCAAGAAAAGGGGATGTTTGAAGGAGAGGTGTTACAAATTGATAGGTTTTCCTCCTCATTTCAAGAACAATAAGTTGAAACCATCAATTATGAGTCAAGTAGTTTCTAATCCTAATCAAGTGCATTATGCAATTGGTTTTAGGACTAACAAATCTACAAATCCAACTTATGATGCAATACATTTTGATCATGTATCTGTTGGTAGTAAGTTGAATACAACAGATCACAATAGTCCTTTTGTTAGTTTGACAAAAGAAAAGTGATTCATTTGTTAAACTTACTCAGTGTCTCAATTCTAGTTATGGTTCTAATTCATCATTTGCTTTCTAAGCATCTGTTTTGCAAACAAATAATTCAAAAACATTCAAAACACTCAATATTAATGACATAGTAGGTTTCATTTGCTCATCGGCTAATGTTTCTTCTTCTTTCTTGAGTCACAAAGCAATTTGGATCCTTGATTTAGAGTAACCAATCACATGATTAATTCTTTAGATCTGTTTCATTCATTTGTTAATGACTGCTTTGTTCAACTTCCTAATAAATGTCATGTATAAGCAACACACAAAGGCATTGTTCATCTAAATTCTCCAATTATCTTATGTGATGTTCTGTTTGTTCCTTCCTTTCATTTTAATCTCATTTCAGTTTCATGACTTATCTATTCCACTAATTGTTCAATTTGATTCACAAATACATGTGCTTCTATCCCAGACCTTGTCACCAAGAGAGTGATTGGTCAAGCTAAGGCATGTTATGGGTTGTTTTACTTGGAGCAATGAGCTCATAGGATTGCCGATACTTCCTTTTCTTATAAAAATCTTGAAAATACCCTTATCTCTCATGTTGTTCATCATTTATCAAGCTCCTTTGATACTTGGCATTTTCATCTTAGACAACCATCTTTAGATAAAATATAGCAAATACATGGTATAGATGCTAATGTTGTGCGTAAAAAATTTAATTGCTTCCTTTGCCTTTTAGCCAAACAACAGAGAATTTTATTTCCTATCCATGTTCAAAATATTACTTATCCTTTTAAGATTGTTCATGTAGATATTTAGGGGCCATATGGCACTTCTACTTTAGGAAATCATCGATATTTTCTTACTTTAGTGGATGATTACACAAGAGTAACTTGGGTATATCTAATGAAAGCAAAAAGTGAGGTTTCTACTTTGCTTCTTACTTTCTATCATATAGTCTTAAACCAATTTCATCATAAAGCCAAAGTGGTGAGATTATACAATGGGAGAGAGTTTGTTTTATTTGATATCTATGCATCTCGTGGTATTGTGCATCATGTTTCTTGTGTTGAAACTCCACAACAAAATGGAGTCATAGAGAGAAAACATTAACATCTACTTGATATTGCTTGTGCTCTTCTTTTTTAGAGCAATTAGCCTTTGTGCTTTAGGGGGGATGCTATCTTAACAGCTGCATATTTGATCAATTGACTTCCTTCTTTTGTTCTTATGGGAAACACTACTCCTTATCAATTGCTATTACATAAATCACCTCCTTATAAACACTTACGTGTCTTTACTTCTCTTTGTTTTGCTTCAACCCTGAAACATCACCTAATAAAGTTTGATCCTAGAGCAACTCCTTGCATTTCTGTCAAGTATCCTATTGGTGTCAAAGGATACAAATTATTTGATCCGGTTCATAAAAGATACATTGTTTCACGAGATACACATTTCCTAAAACACATTTTTCTTGCTCATGTGCCTTCTACTCATGACATGTTATCCTCTTTGTTTGATATGCCTATTTCCTATTTGCCTTTAGACATTTCTATTTCATTCATGGATGATTTGTTTCGTGCTTACGAACATCATCCTAATGCTAATCTTAGTTCATAAGATTCAAACATAGCTACTGATGCACAATTACCATTGTTTTTTGAAAACTTTTGAGAGTCTTAGTCTAGTATACCAAGTTCTATTCCTCTTCCTCGAAGTTTTAGACCATTTAGATTTCCCTCTTGTCTTTCTGATTATCATCATACCCTTAGCATGGCCTTAGCTGATCATTCTTCTGATTTTTCTTTAGCTCATCCCATACATAATTCACTTTCATACAATTCTCTTTCTCCTTCTTTTTGCGCATTCATTGTCTAAATTACTAAACGCTAAGAACCTTCATCCGATGAGAAAGCTTTGAAATTTGAACATTGGTGTAAGGTTATGAGTGAAGAACTAAAGGCTTTGCAAATTAATAATACATGGAATATAGTTCCTTTTCCATCGGATAAGCATACAATTAGATGTAAGTGGGTATATAAATTAAAAACTAATGCTAATGGTAGTATTGATAGATATAAAGTAGGACTTATTAAAAGGGTTATAGTTAACAAGAAGGAATTGATTATGAATTGATTATACAGAAACGTTTAGTTCAATGATTAAACATACTATTGTTCATTTATTCTTTTCTTTGGTTGCAATTTTTAAGTGGCATGTTCATCTAATGGATGTTTATAATGCTTTTTTGAATGGTGATTTGGCTAAAGAAGTTTATGTGGATATTCCTAAAGGATTAAATGTTCCTAATCCTAATGGAATTAGTTTAGCATGCAAGCATAATAAGTCCTTATATGGTTTGAAACAAGCCTCTCATCAGTGGAATGCTAAGTTAACTTCTTACCTGTTAGCTCGTGGTTTTCAACAATCATATAGTAATTATTCCCTATTTACTAAAGGTGGTAGGGATCGGTTGCTTACAATCCTTATTTACGTAAATGATTTTGCTATTATTAGCAAAGATGTTGCTATTATAGAGAGCTTTAAGAAATTTCTTAGCACTCAATTCAAGGTCAAGGATTTAAGTGTTCTTAAGTATTTCATCAGGCTGGAGTTGGCTTGATCTACATTAGGTTTGGTGCTTTATCAATGGAAATTTGTGCTTTATTTGTTAACTGATACTAGATTCTTTGGTTCTAAGCTTGCTGCAATGCCTATTGTTGTGCATCATAATCTAACTAAACATGATTATAGCTCTTTAGTTGATGCTCATCGATATCAACATATTCTTGGCAAGTTGATTTAACTATCCATTATACGTCCAGATATTGCTTATGCTGTCTATGTTTATAGTCAATTTATGGAAACTCCACATGAGACACATCAACTTGTGCTACACAGAGTTCTTCGCTACATTAAGGGTACAGTTAGTTAGGGTTTGTTTTTCTCTTTAGCTTTAACCTTTACATTACATACTTATAGTGATAATGATTGGGCTGGTTGCTCAAATACTAGGAGATCTACTATAGGCTTTTGTATTTTTCTTGGTGTGTCTCTTATTATTTAGAAAGCCAAAAAATAGAGTAGTATTTCACAAAGTTCAATAGAGTCTAAGTATTGTGCACTAGCTATGATAGCTTGTGGAGCTCTTTGGTTAATCACTTTGTTCAAGAATTTCAAGTTGATTGTGTTAAGCCCATTTAGCTTTTTTATGATAATTAATTTGCTTTTCATATTGCTAAAAACATAATTTTTCATGAGTAGACAAATCACTTAGAATTGGACTTATGTTTTGTTTGTGATAAGGTTGTTGAAGGCATCAGTCTTCTTATTTTTTATTAATAGAAAGCTTCAATTAGAAAACATTTTTACTAAAGGTTTGTCTACTAATCAATTTAGGCTTCTCATGTCAAGATGAGAGTATTAAACATATACTCTCCATCTTGAGGGGGTGTCTTAACTTATATACAGATGTCATATATAGTAGAGTTGTTTTTACACATGTGTAGTAAGAATTATAAATAGTTAAGTTATTGTATAGTTTGTAACATTATAACAGATCCATTCATCTTCTACAATTGTACTAGTAGCAGATCTAAGTTTTATCACTAAGCATCCCTCCACAATGTGCAATAAGCCCATGTGGAGTATTGCTGCTTGAATGTTGCAAATGGCCTTAGTAAAACTGAATGTTAAAATCATAACTATGGTTGCTTTGGTGGTAGTGGAAATAATAAAGAAATTGGTTGGATTAGATGAAAATTTTGTTTTTATTATTATACTAATAAATAACTGAAAATTGAAAAAATTTTAGATGAAAGCGCATTACAAAAAAGAAAGTAGAAGCATCCTTCGAATTGAAGGGAAAAACAATAAAAAGTAGGATTACATCACGATGACCACAGTGATTAGTATAAAAAATCTTACCTAGTTAGAGATCGAGACCAAGACAATGATCCCAATATTCATTTCATCAAAGAAATGTAGAGTAGAAAATGACAAAGTCTTACTTGAAAATTGATGTTAGTATCCTTAATTAATACTAATCAGTGACATATTTGCTGTGCGTATACTAAAAAAGATAGATGAAAGTTATTCACATTAAAATATACACTTACTTACTTGATTTATAAGTTAACAAGAGAAATAGAAAATAAATCATATCTAAACTTATCAAAAATAAAACTTTACATTAGCATATAATTAAAATGAAATGTATATTATCAAATAATCAATAATGAAAAAGTGTCACCAATGGCCTTATAACGTAATGGTATAAATACCGGTCTCCTAAATAGGATAGGCCAGATTTGAGGTCATCCCCCTATCCTTCCCCCCACCAAAATATAGAAAATGAAGAAAATAAATACCAAATTATAAATTAGGCACTTATGGAGAAATTTAGACAAAAGCATTATTGTATAAAAAGAAATTGGAAGCATAATTATTTAATTTTGACTTGCTATTTGAAATTACTAAAACATTAATAATGAAAAGTTACAAAAATAATGAAATGTAAAAGGAGAATCATTAATAATTAAAAATATTAAAGCAATTAGTGTTGTCTATTTATAAGTTTATAAAACATATCATTGCTTGTTATTAAATGACCACTATTGTTATTTCTTAAAAAAAAAAAGAAATAAAAAACTAAATAATAAAAGAAATTGAGTAACAAAACAAATTCATGCATCACTGATCCCCTTGTCAATAAACTTTTAACCTTTAAAACTCATAAAAATCTAAGTAAATGAAGAAAATAAAAACCAAATTACACATTAGGCATTTATTGAGAAATCTGGACAAGAGCATTGTTGTATTAAAAGAAATTCAAAGCATAGTTAGTCAATTTTAACTTACCATTTGAAATTGTTGATAGGATATCTTAAGCTTAAGCCATTTAGGTCCATGCCAACTTGACCGAACTCATGACTCAGCTCATTCCCTTCTCGATTTAGCCTCCTAGTCCACCTAACCGGCTTTAGTCCAGACTTGCTTGACGACCTACTTAATTACACCCATCCATAATGGCTAGAAGACAAGAGATAAGGCTTGATAATTAGGTCAACAACCACTTCGCGTGATCTAAGACCATGTCAAACTATACGACCCCATTATCTACAACATGTAAATGTATTACTTATTTATTGACGGTCCCTTAACTTCTAGCAACCTTTCTTTATAAGTAGCAGACTATCTCCCAACAGTTAACTACTTAACACTTCACATACTCATGCTACTGTTGAGCTCTTACATCCTTATTCTCATCGTACACACCCAACTGAATTAAGTATTGGAGTAACTACGCTAAACAATACCTTAACATCCCTTACTGTTCTTTGTTTTGTAAACTCACACAAAGTGCAAAGCCTAATCTCTACTAGCTAAATCCTATAGATGACATTTGGCATCGCCTATGGAAATCTAAACTAACCTCATAACCAAACACACTAAACACTCTCCAAAGACTATCCTCATTATTTTGCATCCACCATTCTCGCATTATGGATCCCAAGAACAAGTAATCCTTGAACAATCAAGCCTCATGTTTCGTTCGAGTAGAGCAGTTGTTAGAGGAGATCACTGCTCGCAATAAGGTGCTTTAGGTTTGCCTTGACAAAGCTAAGAGGCAAAATAGGAAACTCATGTGCCTAAAGCTTCAAATGCTTGCAATGGGTAGAACAACAAGCAACAACAGTAATAGAACGATAAGGATCAATTGCCTAATCCCCTAATGTAAAAGCAATAGTGTAGTTCACAGTTAATTGCAACAATGCCCTTGCAAGCAATGAGTAGGTGGCAAACTCACATGAGGGGACAGCACATTCTACAATGCACGAAGCTCATCCAACAGATAATGCCAACCTAAACGAGCTTCATGCAATAATGAGGAGGTTCTTTGAGAAGCAGGAGAGTAAAGTAGTGAATGATGCTAGCCTCATCGCCAACAACAGAACCCTCTTCACTAAGGGTATCTAAGATGAAGCCCTTCCTTCGAATAGCAAACTTCCTACCCTAGACCACTATGATGGTACTAATGATCCCGATGATCGCCTTCTTTACTTTCACACCCTCATGAACCTCTATGGTTACAAGGATGCCATCATGTGTAAGGCCTTCTTAAGCACTCTGAAGAAGGTAGCTTGAATATGGTCTAACCACTTGTTTGAGAATTCCATGAACTCCTTCGATGAGCTTACTTGTCGATATAGTCTCAACTTTAAGGCTAGTAAGTCTTCGTCTAAGGATACTTAGTCTATGTACCTAATTGGGTAGAGAGAAGGGGACACTCTATGTGAATACGTGGCTCGATTCAACAATACTATGGTCAAGACTCTCAGTTGGATGAGGGAGTTACTATCCATGTTGTGCAGTTTGGCATCAAACCATCCGGCGACTTCTTCTGATTGACCACCCTGGCTAAATTCTAGAATAAAGCTTAGAAGTTTATGAACTGAAAAGACAACATTTGTACTAGACTCAAGGCTAACTAGGAAAGCTTAGGTTGAAAGAAGGAGAAAGAGAGATTATCCATTAAGGACCTCCTTAGCAACAAACAATTGAGCCGAGCTGAAGGGGAGGGTTTTGGCAATAAGAAGCATTAAGCCAAGCAAAGCCTACTACCCTTACCCATCTACACCTAACATATACCTTTGAACTAACCTATCACTTAAGTGTTCATGGAGGTTCGGAATAGAGGCCAACTATAGTGGCCCCCTAAGATGAGAGGGAACCCTAGTCATAGGAACTTCAATAAAGTTTATCAATACTGCGAAGATCATGGCTACATTACGGAAGAATGCTTTTAATTGAAAAACGAGAAAGTATGCTATTCAGTGGGGTTACTCCAATAATACGTGGCCGACCAAAATAATACAAATAACCTTGACGACAGCTAAGATAGGGCACCTCATAGGCAACGGATCGAAGATGCTTGAGAAGAGTAGAATGATGATCATCGCAACAACCAGCCCTCCAATGGTGTCATCAACATAATCACTAGGGGGCTACACTCAAGGAACCGGCCAAGCAATAATAGCTCAGCTAATACCACATCCGAGGTACTAGCTATGAGGGAGAAGAGATAAAGGAGAAACACCTCGATCTCCTTCTCCAATGAAGACCTAAAGGGAGTTGACAACCCCTACTAAGATGCCATTGTGATCGGGGTAAAAATTGCTAACTTTCAGGTGTTTAAGATCATGGTGAATACCAATAGCTCCACTAATATCCTCTTTAAGCTTACATACGACCAGATAAGGAAGAAACTACCTTTTAAGATGAAGCCACTCTGCCATGACCTGATTGGCTTCAATTAGGGAATGGTTCAAGCTATAGGTGATGACTCTTATTGGGGAATAGTCCGAGCTATGGGTGATGACTCTAATTTTAGATACGCTTTACATGGTGACTTTATAGGTAATTTTTTCTTGTTTTTAAAGAAAGTGATACTTAATCAAGTAAAATTTTGATTTCAAGGTTTGAATGCTTTCTTGAATTGAAAACGAAGAACAGAAATCAAGTTTCACTTAATTTGGAGGTTGAACGAAGAAGTTTATGAAGTTTTGAAGCGTTAAAGTAAGACATGACTATGTCTAACCAGGAACTCATTATTAAGAGAAAACAAGGCTGATGGTTAGAAAGTTACATAACTTAGGAATACAACTGTATCCCAGGTTATGTTTGCTTAATAGAAGAAAATTGCGATTTTTGGTTAGTAAGTTACATAACCAGGGTACAAAATCGTGTCTCGGGTTATGTTTACCCAAGAACCAATTTTAGTGCCTAAAGTCAATGAGTTACATGACCACTAGGACATAGCTATGTCCTAAGTCATGTTTGGTGTCAAAAAAGGTTGTTTCTTATTTTATTTCTTGTTTTTGCTGCAACTTGCTTCCAAATTCATCATGATAGCTTAAAATTCTTATATTTAAAACTATGGAACCTAGGGTTAACATGTGACTATTGGATTGACTATTGATCTTCAACAAAGTTTCTATTTTTCTTGATTCAATTATGTATTTACATTGTTAATTGATATTTTTGTTAATCGATATTTCTTGAATATCAATTCGTAATATTATGCATGATGATTGAGAAATCACATGTGTATTGACATAATTGGATAGAATTATATATATACTTAGAGATAAGGTGCATAATTCTTCCGGAAAGTTATTATCTTTGCATAGGAATTCATTGTATATTAATGCAATGTTAGATTATTCTACTAAGTGAAGAGATTCCGGTGAATAATTTAAGGTTAAGGTTAATGTACTGGAAAAAGGTGTTAACTTTAATTGTGAATTCCCCCGATTAAGAATAATTGAGGTGAAATAAGATAGATTTTTAGGTAGTCACATGTTAACTCTAGGGAAAACAAATCCTAATACGATATTAGACCTCTTGAATTAGTTCTTAATTTTAACGCTTTCCAATTGTTTAGTTAAGTCTCATAATTAGTTAATTTATTAATTTTAGTTATTTAAATTCATTCAAACTCATCATAATTTTCTAGTTAAATAATAAAGTTAAGATTAGTATTAGTACTTGAGATCTCTGAGTGATCAACTCGGACTTACATCTACTATATTATAATTTGATAGGTGCATTTACCTTGTATCAATGGGCATCATCATGTTTGACATAAAGTTCGGTGATGATGATAATATTACCCAATGACTTGTGGAGTTCACAATGGTTAACTACCCACCCTCCTACAATACTTTACTAAGACAACCAAGTTTGTCCTAGCCTAGTTTTAGCTTTTGAATGACCTACAAAATAAACTATTAGAGAATAAGCTACATCTTGCTTTGTGAGATATTTCTCATGTTACACCTTTGAAGTAATAACAAGCAAGTTGTTTATCAACCATATAAGTATAAGACAAGCATGTAAGTGCAACAACATATACAATCATCTAAAAATTATAGATGCCATAGATTTGATGCCCTCTATTGCTTGGGTTAGGAAATAAATTCATTACGCATTAGCTCTAATATCTAATAACCTCGACCGCTAATTCACAAAATGATCACAATTGAGGTTTTCTTGACAAGTATTGTGTTGCCAAAAATTACTATATTACCATTAAGAATCTAACTTATAGAGCTCCTTTGTAATACATGTAATCTCTCGGCTATAAAAATTAATTATACATTATGTTACATCTCTTTCACTAATTTTTTTTTTTTTTTTGCTTAAAAGCCTTTTAATTTCATTATAAGTAAGTAAATTTTCAATAAAGACATTATTATAACATAGGAAGAAAAAGCTTGACAAAAGAATATTTTTCTTACTTAGATTTTAACTTTCCATAGTTGTTAATCCTAGTGAATAATTAAGAAGGGAGGTTGAATTAATTGCTACTAAATTTTAAGAAATCACCAATGTTTATTCCTTGATGTTCAAGGTTAATTATTTTTACTAAACTTTTTCTTGATTCCTAATGTATAAAAAATATTAACAAACTTAGATTAGAGATTTATGTACAAAAACCAACTTAACACTCAATAATAGGATATTTCAAATAGGTTATATATTTAATTAACTCTATGTGCTTCTAACCTTATACTCAATCATGTACCTATGCTTCTAATAAAATGTATAATGCACAAATGCTTAAGCATCAAGCAATACATTACATAAACAATAAATAAATTGCAAATAAATAAAAGAGTGTATGAATTAAAAAATTAAGCAAGCATATATAATGGTATTGCCTTGTGCATTAGTCTACTCTTCTAGCCTGTAACCAAGATTACAATTATCAACATTATACTTTCTAATATTTGAAGAACACTTCATATAGAGGTCAATAATTCCAACAATCCTATCTTCCCTCCAAGTCGAAAGTTTAAAGAATCTCCCTCCTAAGTGAGTAAGTGTTAGAGGCAGGCATAAGAGATTGACAAAAATACCTAGTAAATATAGAGACTATTACATGGATCAATAGAATTGTTACAATGACAACAAAAATAACAAGTAGTAGTTTGTATCAACTAATAGTGGATGTAGACGGTTAATAGATTGTAAAAAACAATTAATGACTATATAAATAGCATAAAAGAAAGTAATAAAGGCATCCAAGAAGTTACAAGCACACTTTGTGCAATGAGATTAGCCATCTCTAACTATGTTATTCCATCTTTCCTTCATTCTTTGCAAACACAATCAAGAAATACAATTGTTAGCAAACCCTAATCAAAGGTAAGAGAGAGAAAGGGTTAGAGAATATTGACATTTAGGGTTTTAGAAATGAATACTTGAGAGAGTAAGAGTTTTATCTTTAAAGGAAGTGGGTTGGGCCCTTTATTTCGTGGAAGGTCGAACAATAGGTGAGAGAAGGTTAGGGTTGTGGAGAGGCAGGAGTGATTGAGAGAGTTAGGATGGTGACTAAAATGGAACGAGAGAAAGATCGATCACTTTTTTACATTATTTGAAATGACGCTACCAATAAATCGACACATTCCTTGTGAATCGATCAGTAAGAGTAGAAAACTCAATAGAACACTCTCATTGATCTTTTCTTGCTACTAATCAATCAATAAGATAGTTACCAATCACTAGATAGAGCTAGAATTTGTGATTGCTAAAATTATACCAACATGAAGTAATGGAAAGCAATTAGACTAGATGTATCATGTATACTAATCAAGATGAATGCTAAGAACCTTTGGCTTAAAAATTGAACTACCTTAGTAAGAGTATCATGAAAGAGGTATAAATTTGATCATCTTTACTTGTAGTTTTATTTAGTTTATCCATTTTACTTCACCGTTTTTTCCATATAAAATTATGTACACTCAACCATCTTCATCTTCTATAATGCTAATGTAGTTGGGGATGCTTTGGAGTATTATATGGTACAAAGAATATATTAGTTAATAAATTAATAAAACAATTATGATAGTTGCAAAGAAGTTAATGCCTTATTCTCACTTAAATGATGACTATTATGTAGAAGAATCTATATTATATATATATATATATATATATATATAGAGAGAGAGAGAGAGAGAGAGATAGCTTTTTTACTTAATTATTTACTATTTCTAAAGTAGCCGAATACATGTGCAACATCCCTTAATTATGATATATTGTGTTTCAAATAAGAATTCCATCAAGGACTAATCTAACCAATACAAGCGAAATGTCCAAAGAGCTAGAAATGCCACTAAGTAGATTATTATAGGATAATCGAACTCGATGTAACCCTATAGGGTTTTGGGATGGATTCTAAAAAGAGGTTCAAAATCTTATAGAGTTATGGATTAGGTTCTGGAGCTTACAAGAAAATCCTATGAAAGAAACTAAACAAGGTAAATCTATATATATATATGTTTGATGTCTACATTTTATTGTGTTATATTTAATGTCCATTTGATGAATGTTACAAACCTTTATCTTTTTCTTTCTTCTATTAAACACATTGATTATCCTAATAATAGCCTTCTATAGATTGGATGGGTTACGATTATTCACATCTTAGAAGGTATATAACTTTTTATTTTTCAATATTTTTGGTGAAGATAAAATTTATAAATCTCTATTGTCTAATAATACACATATTTATACTTGTTATCTAGTGGAATGTCTAATATCAATGCCAGTATTGGATCTAGATTTATAGCTACATATGATTATCAATTCCATTGACAATTTTGAGATTATGCTTCTTTAGTTTCTGCATCAAATTTTCTTTTTTGAAGCAACTATATTTTTTTAAATACCTCTTAGGAACACATTCTATAACATTTATAAGAGTATTTATCTAAAAAAATATATGTTATGTTATGATATGATATATGTATTTAGTTTAAGTTGTATTTGTTACTTTGTATAAACTCAACTAAATTCATCAGAAGTATGATTAGAAAAATTGAATTTGTTGCATGGTAGGTTAGGTTGGCTTATCAATGGATTCAAAAAACCCTAACTGGGTAAGTTATAAGAGCAATGTAAAAGCCCATTAGTATTATAGGGCAGGTTTTAAGAAACCCTGCAAGGTATGGATTGGAATTCAAGTTTTATAAATACCTTTGCAAACTTGCTCCAATGGCATCCCTAAAGGAGAGAATATGATTAATTCAAAAAATACTCAATTTTCCAATTGAAGTATTATTTTATTAAAATAAAATGATAAAAGATAGATAGAGATGTGGATAAAAAAGCAAAATAAACGACACTGTACCGTTGAGATAAACATAGCACATAAAAAATCTAGACAGTTTAAATAGAACTAAATAAGACAAATACTAATATAAAGACTTTATATAAAAATGAGATACAAATAAATACATATGAAAGATGCGGACAAAGTTATAAACTCAAGACAGATCGAAATCAAATAGTCTGGCATGGTAACTTTTTTCCCTTGATGGAAGTACAAGTGCGGAGTAGGGATGGAAAGACATTAAGGGAGACAATAAACACCGAAAGACGAGAAGCAGTACTGAGAATACACTTCAAATGCTAATCCTAATCCTATTCAACTAATCGGTTGTATTAACCTCTTAGTCTTGTCTGGAAACTCTCCCATTAACGGACAATCTACACATTTAATGGCCTTTAAATTCTCGAGATTTATAATAGATTCTGGTAACTGGGAGATTTGTGTGAATGAAATGTCCAACTCAACTAGCGACTTTAATCTCCCAATCGATTCCGGGAGCTTTCTTAACATAGGACACCATAAGCACAAATAAGTTAGTTTCTCAAGATCTCCAATTGCGTTAGGCAGCTCTGGTATATTCACCGATTTCAGCTTCAGCACCGTTAGTGACTTCAGATTGCAAATGGAACCAGGCAGCTCAAGCTGAAATGTAAAATATTCATCATGTAGCCTCTTCTGATATATTAGTGTATTTGTGATTTCGAGGTAAGTTAGTTTATCCAACTTGCCAATGGAGTCGTCTATCTTTCTCAATGTCTGGCAATTAATGAAAACCAATCTCTCCAAATTTGGAAATGCAGAGAAGTCGGGGGAATTCTTCGGGAAATCGCAATATGTGCACTTAAGGACCTTCACGTCTTTGGCAGCCTGCAAATTTTGCTCAAACATCAAACAACTATCATGTGAGGCAAAGAGGGCAGGATCAAATTAAGAAAAATGACACAATACCTTTATTTCGCCCCATAAACCCCAATCATCAGTTATTGAAGTCTTCGAAAGCATAAGGACGAGTAATTTCTGAAAACACAAGTTGGTCGCTCTAAATATATCTGGAGAGTCATCCCAGGAAAGCCATCTCAAGTTTGAGAAAACTTTTTCAAAATCCTCATTTTCAAAGTTTCCACCTCTTAATTCTAGGAAATTGAGATCTGTTAACCTTGCAAATTGTTTGTGATTGAAATTGCAATTTGCATCGAGTTTCCCCAACTTGAGTGCTGCCACTTCTTTGGTCCCCTAGGAATTGAAATTAGCAAGCAGGTAAAGTTTAGAATTCCAATTATTGCTTAATAAAGCAAAGTAAAAATCATGTTTTACCTTCTCTGAACGTACTACATTAAGAGCTACCTTTGGCGACCACAACCTCTCTCTCGAAGGCCTTTCATAAGTATTAAATGTCCTATCAACAAGATTCCTTCCGAGGTCTCTAAGTAGGCCATGCATCCGTAGCTTGTTTCCATCAACAATTTCTATCAAGGACCAATTCCTGAGGACCATGATTCCAGGCTTCGGGTGAAGCTCTTGAGCTTCCCAATAATAAACTGCATCTTCCATTTCCTCGTTGATGAAGAGACATGCAATATCAAGAAAAATCTCTTTCTCGGTGTAGTCCAATTCCTCATAGCTCATCATCAACATTTCTGTGATATTCTTAGGAGCCACTTTCTTAAGCTTCTTAAGTATACTTCTCCATTGATCTTTTCTTTTGCGTATCAATGAGGGAGCTATGGCATCAATAGCGAGAGGATGTCTCCCAATTGCGTCTACTGCTTCTCTTGAGATCTCAGCGTACTCCTCTGGGAGCGAGTGACTTTTGAAAACCCGTCTACTTAAGAGCTTAAGAGCATCATCAAGTTTCATTTCCTGCATTTTGTATCGATAAAAACCTTCTATTTCAGGATTAGACATTATTCCAATATTTCTGGTTGTTATAATGATTCTGCTTCCAATGCCAAACCACCAGGGTTCGCCGGCTAGTTTCAGTAGCTGCTCAAAATTGTCTAGATCATCTAGGACAATCAACACTTTCATGTCACGTAATCTATTTTGGATGATGTTGACCCCATTGTTAGAGTCACGAAAACATGATGATAGCTCCACGTCGAGAAGCTGGAATAGTAAATCCCTTTGCATGTCCACAATACCATCATCTGTGCGGGGCTTCCTGCGGATGCCTGAGAGAAAGGCAACCCACGGTCGAAAGTTGGGAGAAATTTTATTGAAAACAAGGTTTGCAAGGGTCGACTTTCCGACGCCTCCCATGCCATGTATGGCGACAAATCGAACATCATGGGCGTCTAGATCTAATAGCTTCATGATGTCTTCCATTGGATCGTCGAGTCCAACAAATTCATCGGGCACGCTCACTGCATTATTTCTTGTTGTCCATAACTTACTACAAACTTCTTCCTTTATGAATTTGGTAAGTTCAACAAGCCTGAAAAAGGAAAAATATCGTAACCATTTCAACACTTGCTTTGCAGAAAACGAAGCAGTAGTTCATCGGATATTTCGTCTCCATTTCCATTTTACTTCGACAAATCATTAGTTTGCATGCGCGTGAATTGCAGCATGTTCACTTCGCTTTATCCTCCCTGGAACAGCGGTTACTGCAGGTTCCTCGAAAGTGAAAACACCTGCTTGATATTTTCATCGATGTTTTTCGTGAAATTTATAGAATCATTGCAAATATAATTTTTTACGTATAATTTATAATATGCATATAGTAAAAACATATGCATATTATAGCTGAAATAATATTAAATAATATAAAATGTAATTAAATGTTAGAATAATAGTAGTTAGTAGGTACATTTTTAGAAACAAACACCATTGCAATATCAAAATTATCCATATTGAACAAACATAACATATTCCAGTTAATATAATATAATTTAGTATAATAATTCAGTCACATAATAACACATAACATATTATAATAATTAAAAAGCGCTATATATCATTATTTATTGAAATGCTTCTATAAATATTTCAAAAGCAAGGAATAAATTAATTTATCCTGCCTTTTATCCCTATGATTAACCTGTGTTCTTTCGCAGGTACAAAGACTAAGAAGCCTCTCATTCTCATTTTATAACCTTAAGTACATAGGAGTTGATCAATCATGGTTTTGATGAAACCTTGGATTGAATTATCGAATAAGTGGCAATCTTTTGATAGATTTGTGTTTTCATACGTAAAGGTTGATTATGGGAAAACCAGATTCAGAAGCTAGAGTGCAAGCAGGCCGAAGATCGAAATTAGAAATAGAATTGTGAATACACTTGTCCGCTGACTAGGTCGAGGAGAAAATAACTTGGTTTAGAAAATGTTGGGAGATTCTTTGTTATGAGAAGAGGCCAAGTTCAAGTATTCCATATCATAATCGGTTCAGAGTTTTACTTCAGAATCAGATTAGACAGTAATTTTTAATTAAAGATAAAAAGTACTGTAAGATTTGCATAAAGACATAGATCTTGATAGGTTAGGAAACCAAATATTTGTAATGTATTCAACGGAGATTCTCTTTTATAGAATATCTAATCTTATTTTTTCTTTTGGCAAAAAAATATTATTACCAAAAAAAGTTAACACCTAGATCGAGATGAATTAGCAGATGAAACAATAAGAACATTACCCATGCTGACGTATGTCCCACCCCTTGATCGTAGCGGCCGTCTTGAGCGCGTCCTCCCACCGCTTTATCTCATGTTCACCCGCGTCCTTGTGGTTTTGTAGGGCAGCGGTGTACAAATCCGATCTAAGCTTGACATCTGTACTTACATCGACATTATAGAAGATGGGTAAAATCGTTTTGTCCTCCTCGTGTTTCTTTGAATCTTTCCAGCACTTTATTATTTCTGCCAGTTCATGGAGGCACCACTTGCTGGATGCATAGTTCTCGGAGAAAATAGTGATGAAAATTCTGGAGTTGGGGATGGCTTCAATTATTTCTCCTTCAATGGTTTCCCCTTTCCTGATATTTTCATCGTCATAGAAGACGCGGACTCCGGCTTCAACCAAAGCTTTATGGATAACATCAACGACCGTATAACGGCTATCGGGTCCTCGGAAGTTGAGAAACACGTCGTAGCCCCGGCTTGAATGAGAATGAATTCTACTAGTTGATGCTTCTAGACTCGAAGTTCCTGCCACGTCTGCCATCATTTTGTTTACTATTTGCTGAAAACCAAACAGAAGGAAGGTCTTCTCATTGTTCAAAAACTTTGCGCTGGGCCAGGGGGTTGGATGTAATGTAATTTCAGACCAACGTTTGGTTATTGGCCTCCCCGTATGTATTACGATGTCATCTTCTTCTTCCTTCTTTCCTTTTTTTTTTTTAAACTTTTTTTTCGTTTAATATATTAATATGAGACTTAACAATTTGGGACAACAAATATTAATAATTTTCTTTTTATATAAAATTGAAAGTCAGGTAGTAACTTCTTACAAATATATATATATATATATATATATATATATATAACCATTAATCCTTCAAAAATATTTTGTTCATATCTATATGTAAGGTTGGTGATATATGACTTCATTAAATCAAACAATATTCATGTGTAAGGTTGGTGATATATGTCTTAAAATATACTGCTACTTTTGTTTTCTTGTTTAATTATACATTATTGCTAATTTCATGCCACAAACACACTTGACTCGGATCATTCTTCTACTTGTTGCTTTATTTTTGTTTTGCATTAAATATTTTCATTTTTTTTCCGATATTTATTATGTCAAACAGTATCATAGGGGTTCTTTAGTGCCTCATCAATAAGAAAAAAATTATATCCTTAAAAGAAGGTGGTATCTAAGTCAAAATTGGATTTGTTATTACCTACCAATTGAACATAAATCTAAGATAATCCCTCAAATTATATGTGTCGAACTTTATTTTGATTTCTTTAATTTAACCTGTGTTAAGTCCAGCCTATTTAATATAAATTACTCGATATTAAATTAAAGAAATATTTTTCTAAAACATTTAAAAATTAGAATCGCTAACCAGTTCAACTGGTAAAAAAAAAAAAGAAATTAGGATTTATAAGTGGAAAAACCCTAATTTGACCATTAGTTTATGGATATTTTAAAAAATTGATTTTAGAAAATTAAACCATAGCAAACCAGGTTCAGAGACTAACCTATTAAGACTAAGTTATCATGTAAAAACTAAAGAAAAATTGATGGGTTTTTATTTTTATAATTCCTAAAAAAAATACTAATATATATACCTAAACATACAAGGAATAAATAAAGTGATTTATTATTATTTTTTTATTACGAATTTTCTAAGAAAAAGGGAAAATGTTTTTTTTTTATGCAATTGTCCCGAAGATGTTTACGTACCCACTAATCAAATCAAACCGGCCGCAATTCTCTTTTATAAAATATTTAGTAGGTGGATTCTTTTTATTTTGAAAATTGAGCCAAGTTTATGTTTATTTATCAATTTATTATTATTTTTTTAAAAAAACCTAAGAAATTTAATTTTTCCTAATTAAAGAAATCCTAACTAACTAAATCTTGTTGAAAATTCTATCGAGCCCTATTTTGGTTTCCTTAATTTAAACTATATCAAGCCTAGCTCGCTTAATATAAATTACTTGACATTAAATTAAGGAAATATTTTTCTAAAACATTTAAAAATTGGAGTCGCCAACCAATTCAACTAGTAAAAAAAATGAAATTAGGGTTTTTGGGTAGAAAACCCTTAATTTAGCCACTAGTTTACGGATATTCTAAAAAATTAATTTTTAGAAAATTAAACTAGAGAAAACCAAGTTTAAGAGCTAACTTATTAAGACTAAGTCACCATATAAAAACTAAAGAAAAATTGAGGGGCTTTTATTTTTATAATTCCTAAAAAAAATACTAATATATATACTTAAATATACAAGAAATAACTAAAGTGATTTTTTAATTATAAATTTTCTAAGAAAAAGGGAAAATATATTTTTTCTTTTTTATGTGGTTGCCCAGAAAGTGCCTATGTACCCATACCTGTTAGCCAGGATCAAATTGACGGTAGTCCTCTTTTATAAAATATTTAGTGGGTGAATTCTTTTTATTTTGAAAACTAAGATAGTTTTAGTTTATTTATCAATTTATTATTTTAAAAAAAAAACTTAAGAAATCTAATTTTTCTAAATTAAAGAAATTTTAACTATCTAAATTTTGTTGAAAAACTTGATTGAGATTTTTTTTTATTTTTAAAACCACTATGTGTAAAAAATATCTTTTTTAAATCCTAACTATAAAATATGTTAAAAATATGATTAGATATATACCTTTTCAAAATCTTAACTACCGAATACGTATCTTAATCGTAAAATATGTATCTCAATACACATCTTTTTCTAAATCTTAACTGTAAAATACGTATCTCAATATGCATCTTTTTATAAATCCTAACTGCAAGATATGTATTTCAATCGCATGATATGGATAGAAAAGATACACGACTTTTAAAAATGCAATTTTTCAATTAATTAAATTCATCAAAAAACTCAAATTATCTAAAAGATATCCAACGATATAACAATAAAAATAATAAACCTGCACTAAAAGAAAATAAATTAGTAAAGATAATTAAATTAACTAAATAAAATAATTTTTATCTAAATGAATCAAGTGGCACATGATTGTCGTCGTGTTTGTCATGAGTCAGGTAAGCAAACAGGTGGAATTTGGAATTGAGTTGGATTCAGCTTAGGATTTGGATTTCGGAATTAGACGTTGGCTTCAAATTAACTTCGGACATTGGACTTTGGATCGGCTTCAAATTTGGATTTCGGAATTGAGTTGGACTTCAGATCGACTTCAGACGTTGGACTTTAGATCGGTTTTGGAAATCGGATTCGCTTCGTCAGCTTGGACGGTTGACTTTATCTAATCAGAAATCGGATTCGCTTCGTTAGCTTGACGTTGTGAGGAATTTGGATTGCATGGACATCAGGGGTTGGATTTTATCGTGTGTGGAGATTGTGTTATGTTGGCTTCCAGCAGCAAGTAGAGATGTGTCTTATGGATTATTTAGAAGGTCGGCTTGGAAATTGCGTCAGGAGCTTCATTCGTTATTCAATGATTGTTAATTGTGCGTTGTGGGACTTCGGAATCTCGGTCAGGGAGATGATGCCTCAGACGTTGGGGTGCGTTTATGGATTGCTGTTCGGATTTTGGATTTTCATCAGACTTTGGA
Organism: Lumnitzera littorea; assembly: GCA_024138015.1. NCBI lineage: Eukaryota > Viridiplantae > Streptophyta > Magnoliopsida > Myrtales > Combretaceae > Lumnitzera > Lumnitzera littorea. The sequence continues at coordinate 3,082,381 of JAMXBB010000004.1, read as the reverse complement.
ATCTCGGTCAAATTGTTTGGCAACTAGAGGACACTTGGTTGGTGAATTGGACGTTAGGCTGTTGAATTTGAAATTGGGAATTTTGGAATCGAAAATTTAAGTAACCAGGCGAGTTGGATCTATGTTATTTATAAACTCATAATCGTATCTTTCGTACGATTCTTTGACGATTTAACCTAATTTCTACAAACTCTACTTAATTCAGGCTTTCTATTTTTCAAAGCTTGATTCGATCCAATAATTTAATCTAGCCCAATAAATCATAAATTTAATCTAGCTTAATATAATTTAGATAAAATTCTATTTTAAATTGGACTGGACCAAAATTATTTCAATAAAAGCCAATTCTCTAATGATTTAAGAATTTATTAAATTAATCACACTTTGTTATCTAATTTGATATTAAACGATCTAACGCAACTCGATATAATATGATGCGATACAACACGATACGACGCGACTCGATACGATATGACTCGACTCTTTTTTCTTTTTCATTTTTTCTTTTAATTTTTGTTTTTTTTTAAATTTTTACAAATCTATTTATTTATTAACTTGACTCAACTAACAAAAAATGAAAAAAAAAAAGACAAAAATGAGATATCAACAATATGATAAGAAAAGTTCAACTTGTCTCCTGTGTCAAACAAATGGTTAAAGAAAAAATTTCAATAACTTCTTGATCCCTTTTTCACTATTTCTAGATTTTAAAATTTCTTGTTTGTTAGTTTTTTGACTTATTTTAGGATATAAATATTTTTCTCTCATCTTAAGAAAAAAGGAATGAATAAATAAATGAAACTATGAAAACTAAAGTTTAACTTTAATATGTTTTCCGGAATGAATACCGAAAAGATCCATTGCATTAGAAGACGAATGATAGTTGTGGCCAAACATTGTAAATATTATAATGATTATTGACAACCCTAATGAAACGGCAGTGATGAATGAGCAAGATCATAATATGCTCATCTAAAATTCTAGAAATTGTTTTCCTAAATATTTTATTAATTTTTTCATTGTGGTTTGCAATGGGAATATTCAGCAATCTTATATCTTTAATTTTAACAAACATAAAAAGAAAGTGTAGAAAATAAACAAGCATATGATTATTAGGCTAAAAGAAAAAACTTTATTGCCTAAGAAATTGATTGTATAATTCACATATCTAGAAAGTTAAAATTTTTCTTTTTCTTTGGAATAGAATTCATGGAACTCAAACCCATCTCCTACTTTATCAAGTGACTTAAAACTCATCCGAAACGATATAGGGTTTCTATTGTGTACTCGATACCGTACCATTAATCTACTAGAATATTTAAAACTTGTCCAATAAATTACCAACATTTTATCAAAATACTTTATGATTCCATATTTTAATGAATTTTAAATCAAGGGAATCATAAATTTCAAATACAATTACCATATGTAAATCTATTAATTGTATACGCGTTGTTGTTACAAAGTAGAAAACTGAAAATGTGAAAAATTTGATAAACAAACCACGTCACAAAAGAAAAGCAACCTTAGGATTAAAGGAAAAAACAATGCGAAAGTCAACAATAAGTAGAGATGGTGTTAGTGTCTTTATTAAATGGCAAAGCAAATATGATATTGTAAAAGAAATGATGAATTCATGATCACTAAAGTTATCAATATATTGCTAAGGTCATTATAGCTTGATGACATCACTACTAATATTTTATCGGGATAAATTAGGGTTCGAATTCTCCTTCCCTATAGTTGGAAAAAAAATATTATCAATATATTATTAACTAATTAATTAAAATAAAAGAAAAACCTACTGTCGTGGATCAAGACTTACAGCTCATTCACTTCACTGAATGGAATGAGAAAGGAATGTAATTAGAATTCTTAACAAATGTAATAAGGATATAATACCTATTATTAGAATTCTTAACAAATGTAATAAGGATGTAATACATATTATTTTGTTTAGTTGGATTAATAAATAACTTAAGAATAGATATGTAATAGAACTTTAATTACTAAAATACTCTTAATTTTTCTCAAGTAATTCTAAAGTAATAGGTGATAGTGGTGGAAATTGATTGTGGGGGCGGAGGTGATGGTAATGGTCGACGACGGTTATGAGCGATAATAGGTAGTAGTGGTGGAAATTGATTATGGGGGTGGAGGTGATAGTAATGGTTGATGACGATTACGAGCGGTGATGGTAGAGATAGCGGTGGCGGTAGCAGTGGTTAATGGTGGTGGTGATGGTTGGGGTAGTGGCTTGAAGGGGAGGTCGGGGTAGTAGCTTGGAGGGGAGGTCGAGGTAGTTGCGATGGTGGTGACAATAATAGTCGTGGTGATGATAACGGTGGTCAGAGATGGCGGTGGTGGCAGCGGCAGCAGCAGCGGCAGCAACAATAGCGATGATGGTAGTGGTAGCAGTAGTGTGATGGTAACGGTGATAGTAGCGATGATGATAGTGGTGGTAATTGGTAGTGACGATGGCGGTTGGTGGTGATAGTTGTAGTGACGGTAAGTAGTGGTGGAGGTGGTTGTAACAGTAACAGTGGTGACGATAGTGGTGGTGGTGATAGTGGTGATGGTGGTCGATAATAGTGATGGTGGTCGATAGTAGTGATGGCAATAATAGTAGTGGTCATCGTTAAATTGATATGAGATTATTTTTGGAAAAAAATGTAAAATTTTGTGAAGAATCATGATTTTTTGGTTTAGTTCCTATTACTTGATTTCACGTAATAGGGATTTCTAAATAATTGCAATTCAAAGATAAAAAAACCAAGTAAATGTTGTAATAAGGAATAGAGGGGGCATTAAATTCCGATTCCCCTTAAGTGAACGAGGCATTAGTGTAAGTTACAGAATCTGTTTCCTATAGAGCTAACCTAATTTTTGAACTCCACATGGAAACGATCAGCACAACAATCCTTCAAATTATTCAACTCAGAATATATCTTATCAAGGAAATAAGAGAAAGTGCTTTACCCAAAAATCAAAGCCAAGGTTGATAATTCCTATAAAATATGTCCCACATTCTTAACAAATTTAATAAATTTGAATTCATGATCACTTCAAATCTTCTAAGTTTCTTACATCTAAAAGAAAAATCAAAAAAAGAAAAAAGAAAAGAGCTTGCTTCTTCTATGAAGAATTAAGAGTTGAAACTTGAATTTAACAATGTAGAAATAAATTCTACTAGTAATGTAAAATATAAATTACGTTTCATCAAAGCTCTTGTTTTCTATAGCCTTACTAGCAATGTTTCTAAGCCCAATTCGAAATTCTATAAAATTTTAACAATTTGTCAAACTTTATCCAAGTTGACAAATAATGGAGATGATGTGCTTGAATACCTACATTCTTTTCCTATTTATAAACATATAATAATTTAACATTTAATTTAAGTTCATACAGTTTATACCTTGAGATCTTATACAGATTGGCAATATTTATTGTACATTTTTTTTCCTTTAATCAATCCTCTATACAAACATTTCCAAATTAATTTTTACGTTTTTTGTTTTATTTGTTCGATAAAACCGGACAGAAGAAAGACATGAATTTTGATCAATATCTAGTTATGTCCTCCAGATACCCAAATAACACCATATCTACGAGTCTTCAAAGCATATCTCCATTTCTTTATCTCTTTCAGAGCGCTTAACTTCAAAATTAGAAGTCAAAGTATCCTCCTATCATGTGATTAGATTAAACCAGAAATTCCTTTCAAAATGAAAAAAAAAAAAAAAATTTCAAACTTGTGATTTTACGAAGAATTGAAGTTTATAGAATTGCTATAATTGTATTGAAATAGTAGAATTTTAAGCTACTAAAATCATATATTTAAATTCATAATTTCATCAGAATTTTGCATTTAAATAATTTAATATTCATTTTAACAAAGTAAAAACCACATAAAATTTTATAGTTCTCACAATTGTATGCCTTAACTTGCAATTTTAACAATAATATTTTGAAAAAAAACTTTTTTTTGGTTCCATACAGTAATTATTCACGAGCAAGTTAAAGGTAGCAAGATCCATGCATGTCTAGAAAATTTCTTTAGAAAATTTTTTCTTAACTCACTCCTCATAATATTTGAACTTGCCTAGATACTCTCGAGGCAAGGTCTAAACCATTAAGCATACCCTCACAGATAAATATATTGTATAATTGGATAATTGATGTTGTACACACAATAAAAATAAGTGAATTTAATAATTACATGACAGAAATGATTGCAAAAATGATAATGAAGTTGTCCAATTTCATAAAATTGAGACGGCTGGACAATATAGATAAGTGAATAAAAGGTCCTTCATGAGATATCATGCTTATTTTAGTACCAAATTTCATCCATACAAACTTTCAGGTTTAAGCTTTGTCTTGTCAAATTGAGTCATATTTAATGGTTTGGATTTTGATTATAATAAGAAATAGAACGGACGGGACAATAGAGGAAAAATTTTCGAATATCAATTATTCAATGATGTAGACTTGACCATGGCGCTGGTAGTGACATGAGTTTGATCTTGATTCCCTGTAGGATGGGTAAGTCTTATTATTTTAATTGATATATGCTTGTCTTGTCCCATTGCAACCCTAGCAGTAGCACATGAGTAGCTGATAACTCCTAACTTTACAAAAAAATTCAAACACTTCAAGATCCTTACACAACATATTTATTCATTGTTGTCATTGGTCTCTTCAAACAACGTAGGTAATCAAGGTCTACCACTAAACAGAACCTAATGCAAGTGAAGATCCTGAATTTAGCAATCCCAATAGAGGCAGAGTGCTCTAAGAATCAACTTGAATTGCTCTAGAGCTCCTTCCTTATCAACTAATAGAAAAGGTATAGCACCTGAACATAGCCGAAATCTATGACAACCTTAGAGGGCCATTGTTGAGAAGTTAGTCCCAATATGGCTCGAATCATTGTTAGGAAAAATTGATACATAAACTCTATGTCTCTTTTCTTCTTGCGTTTCTTTGAAGCTTCCTGGCACTCCACTAAATTTGCTAGTTTACGGAGGCGCCACCTGCTGGACCCATAGTCCTTGAAGAAAATGGGGATTTAGATGTTGGAGTTGGTGGTGGTGGCTTCCATCAGCTCTTCTTCAATAACTTCCCCTTGCCTGATACTTTCATCGACAAAGAAGACCCGGTCCAGCACGAACCAAGGCATCATATAATAAAATCAACCACTGTACGACGGCTGTCTGGTCCTTGGAAGTTGAGGAACACCTCCACGGTATTCCACTTGTTGTTGCTCCTGCAATTGAAGTACGGGCCTCGTCTGCCATCATTTGTTCGCTATTTTCTAGGAACGACCAAACGGAAGAAAGGCCATCACTGTTCAAAAAGTGTGATAAGAAGCCACGTCACAAAAGAAAAGGATCCTCAGGATTAGTGTCTTAATTAAATCGCAAATTGCGCAAAGCAATCGTGATAATGGAAAAGAAATGATCAAGTCATGATCAATAAACTCATCAATAATAATAATAATAATAATGATAATTGTTATTATTATATATAAAACCAAATGTTTTGAGCTTCATAAGGAAATTATCAGCGCAACAGTCCTTTGTATCATTCAACTCAAAATATGTCTTATCAAGGAAATATCATTGGAAAAAGATAACAGCCTTAACCAAAAAAAATCAAAGCCAAGGTCAGTAACCCCTGTAAAATATGGGAATCAATTCAATGTCCTACAACTCTAATAAATTTGAAATATATATATATATATATATATGTATATGTATATATACGTAATCTGAATTATAAACACTTCAAATCTTCCAGTATTTTTTTAAAAGAAAAAAAGAAAGAAAAGAGCTTACTTCATGTATGAAGAATTAAAAATTGAAACTTAAATTTAATAATATAGAGTAAATTTTAATAGTAATGTAAAATATAAATAATGATTCATTGAGTTTGTGTTTTCTATTGCATAGTAACACTAATTTTAAAACCTAGCTCAAAATCAAATTAATACCACCTACTGGCATTTCTAAATGGTTTTCCTATTCATAAAATATATCATAACTTAACGTTTAGCTTCTTAAGTTCACACAATTTATACATCGAGATTTTATACCAATTGACATTATTTATTATAATCATTTGATCACTTTAATCAGCCCTCAATTGTAACTTTTCAAAATTAATTTTTATATTTTTGGTTTTATTTACTTGATATACCCAGACACAAGGGCTATGCCAAAAATAGCCTAAAGTATCAACAAAATTAGTTGCTTTTATTTTTAAATTTGTTACCTAAAACTTTAGGTAACAAAATTTCCATCGTTGTTGTAAGTGCCCATTATTTAAAAGAAAAGGTAGCAAATATTTTTCTCAATGTAACACTATATGGGTGTTGCCTACCTATGTTAGAAGCATAAGATTAATATATTAACACAACGAAATTTTAAACTAAAATCAACCTATTATATTAGTAAAGCAATGCCATAATTGGACAAAGGTAACAATATTGAAAATTGGCAATGGCTCATCACAACTATATGTAACAAAAATTATTCTTTTTGCATCAATGTATATATAGCATACGTAATATAGGTCCATTATTATAAGCATTAATTTTTATATTATAAGCAACAATATTTTATCGATGCAATTTATAATTATGGAAGCAATTTATTTCTTTTCTTTTAAAAATTTTCTCTACATTATCCTTGTGAATTAAGTTAGTAGATTATTGCATTTAATAAGGTAGAGAAGGCTAGTCATATTAGTAAAAATCAATTACAACAAACGAAAAGTTAATAGTTACATATCCTTAAAAAGGTTCCTCTAAAATAAAATAAACAAAAAGTACAATTTGGATATTTAAAATTGAAATAGCAAAAAACAATGGAAAATCTATAGCTGAGCAATCTTTGATTAACAATCTTTGTCTTCATTAATTTCTCTATCTTGGAAATCTTCTTGCAAAAAAGAAAAATATAAACTATCATTAAATACCTCTCAAAGAAAGCAATACATAAAGGTGAATAATTAATTTCATTACTAGTTTATTAGGGACATAAGCAATTTGTTATCATGAAGCTTATAAGCACTTAATGGGGTTCATGATTTTCTATACTTTTAGAGCTTTTTTGTTGAATGGTAGGGTGTAAAAGGTCGCGACAACCAAATTTGGATTACTCTCCAATATAAGAGTAAAAGTTGATCTAAGCACATGTATCGTCCTATCAAGTCCTTGTACTTTCTTCATCACATCAATATCATCTCTTAGTGGATTTTTTTTACTAACACATATTGCCCCTTCTTTTAAGCTTTTGTGTGTAACACCCCTCCCATGAAAATGCATCCGTGCTGCTCGTTACTCGCCCATCACTTCAATGAACCCTTCCTTATCCTTAGGATTTTCTTAGGCTTTGAATTGTATTTCTTGAAGTGGTGACTAAATTAAAAAAAAAAAATTAGTGTATTTTCCATTAGCTAACTAAAATATGTATAATTCACTACACAATTTTTTTTTTTTTAAAAAAGCAAATTATCTATAACCAAAATTTCAAAAAGAAGCAATTTAACATTAAGATCTTTTTTTATTTTCTCTATCTTCAATGGTAAAAATTAAATCTATCGTGAAATTTTTACTTACAATTTTTTGAGTAGTGTCTTCATCAAGTTCTACTCCTCTTGATCTCTGAGTCTTAAGGAACATCTCAATGCTTGATGGCTCTTCTTTACTCCCCTTATTACCCATCTACATATCAAGACAAGATAAAACTAGCATATAAATTATCTCTTCACTATTAATAATGATTAAAAGCTAAAATGTAAATAATATGTAATATCAATAAACTTAAATTAAGCTAATTAAAACAACTCTTTTTTTTAAGTACTTAACATGATAATGATAATGTGCTCAATGATGACAAATAAAAACAAGTGACGCTCCCTTTTTTTTTTTTTTAACTAACAATACTAACATCAATACAAGGACAATTAATAAACAATCGCTCCTATGATATGAAATGGTATGAACAAAAAACTTGCAACACAAATGTAAAAACTAAACTTAGATATTTTCTTTCTTTTTCTTTTTTAAGAACTATGAATAAAAAAAGGGGAATTAAAAGAAAAAAATTTGATGTTAATAACAAAAACAATTACCTACAACAAGACAAATCAAATGGATTACTCTAATGTTAACATTTTATGAAAGGAACATTACTATTACAACCCGTAGAATGTGACAATGAAATTGAATGAGTATGAATTTATTAAAATGTGATGTGGCTAATGATTACATGGAATGAAGACTAAAACATTTTTTTTTTTTGTCTGTATATATTACGATCTTATGAAATGGGAATTGAATAAGTTCATAAGAATAACAATGGTATTAAAATGATGTAAAACTTGAAGAATAATACTCAAAACAAGATGTTGGGAAACAATGTAGCAACATACTAGAATAAGGATTAAAATTCAATAATTATCACTATTTAGAGAAAATGTAGATACTGACGAGAAAAACCATAAATTGATAATGAAAAATCCATAGTCTAAAAATAGAACAAATAAAAATTCCTCTACAAACAACTAAAATTATCTAGGCATAATCTTTAATAATACAGGCATAACATTCTACGCATTATTTCAAAAGCCTTATCGTGTAAGATGGTGCATCAAGAGTTACAAAAACAATACTTTACCTTAGGTTCAATTAAGGAATTCCATATCAATATCACCTTCTTCTTCTAATAAAAAAAGAAAAAGGCACTTAGTGTGAGGTTATTTAGTAAACCAAAATCAATTGACCAACAAGTCAAACAATCCAAAGCCTCTAATTAGTAAATTGACAAAAGGATACTATTCTTCTATGCATATAATCTTTAAAGCATACAATTTATTATAGACTCATTGCTCATACATAAAAAGCTTACCAATTCCTCTCTAATCGGTGCAAAGCTTTTTGGACCAACTCTATGTGCATTTCTTAGCTTCTTTCGATTCTCTTAGTTCTTTCTACTTATGTCCTAAAATTTTTAAAAATTCCAAAACAAATTGTTTTGTAACTAAGCTATTGTATTCAAATATATATGTAGATCATACCTTAATGTCTTTCTTCTCCCAATACCAAAGCAATGTAGTGAAGTAGGCTAAGGGGATATTTTTAGGTCGATTTTGTACTCTTTCTACAAAACTCTTGTAATTGGTGAGAAATGTCTTCTTTAGTTTTAATTTGTATACTCTCCATGACGATGTAATGGTATTTAACACCCATTTCTTAACACCATCCGACACTATGTACTTGTCCTGCAACCAACATATAACGAATTACTAAGTTTATAATAAATTTAAGTAAATATAAAAAGTATAAATTTTGACATACATTCACATATTTACACAATTTATCCTTTTGTTTTTGTGAAAATTTAGCCTAATTTTCCATCATAAGTGGAACAATGCTAGATTACAGGCTATAGACCTAAAGAAGCGACTAAATTCATTACATGTCTTGTCATTCCCAACTGGCTACCCATTATCATTAATGGTTATAGTGTCTTGTTCGTCAAGTCCTCGAGAATGGATATGTTTACATGTCGAAGGCCCTTTTGTATTTTTCTTCTAAGAATTTGAACAAATTGGTAATTATACATTTAAACAAATTATTATAGAGAACTCATAAAGTGTAAGTGTGCATAATATTTGTGTAGGTAAGTAAAATTACAATTACAAACTTTTACCTCCATTTGCAACTTAGACTTCATTAGTAGCCTCACTTTCACTTTCATATTCTTCTTGATTTAACATCACTTCCAGATCTTCACTCTCACTTGCATTACTTTCAAATTCAATATCATAATTATCTTCCTCATCTTCGGGATCCTAATCTTCATCGCTTTCTTCTAACATTGTATTTTGTGTTAATTTTCCATTCTTTTTATGAAATTGCTTCAATACCACTTTTCTTGAATACGATGTGGGTTGATAACCTTGTAATGCCTTCTTTGATCTCTCGAAAAATTGTCTCTTATTAGGAGATGTTATTGTCTCATAGATTGAAGGTGTTCTTTTCATAGGACTAGTCTTCTCCAAGGGACGTTTATGTATCAACTTCATCATAGAATTACCAGTCATATCTTGTTTCTCCTTTATTTATAGATTTTTTTGCTTTCATTTGTGGCTTCATTTTTGTCACAAAAAATTGGGTTTCTTTTCTCTCTATGAAAAAAGTGCATCTATTAAAAAATTATAAATTACAAGCAAACAACAAAATATATAATCCATAAGGTTGGTCACCTTATCATCACTTGGTAGAGTGATATGCTAAGACTTCTCATGTGTTGACATGAATATATAAGCTAAAAGTTTACTTACACTTCACAATGTAAGCTCATTTTAAATTTAATTTCATTTCAAACTTAATATTCTATGTTTTAATTTGGATAAATAAAGCTAGATAAATGTGTAGTGGCTAAAAAAAATTTGGAACACTAGAAATTGTCAATTGTTTTATTGCTCAAGGATGAATGATTCTACACAATGTTTAATAATTCACTAAGTTATTTAGGTGAAGTTTGCATAAATGCAATAACAATGGGTTACCATACCAAGGAATATTAATTAAGATAGGTCTTATAATCTTTCAAATTCATAGATTACACAATACTATGAATTTAAGGTATATCCTTATTAGATATTTATCAATGGGTTTGTTGATGTAAAATCCACATAGATTAAAGTAATTTGTGAATGTCAATTAAAGGGAGAAAAGAACATATCAATATGCAAACTCTATTTTCATCTCAATGAATTTACAAAAGAACATATATCATAAGTAGAAAGTAGATAAAAATCTCTAAACAATGGTCACAAATAGCTAATGAGATAAGAATAGAAAGCCAAATGTAACAGAGGCTAAAAAGGTGCACACAAGATTAGGAAAATTACCTTCTTGATAGCAATAGCTTCTTTAATGTAGGTTCGCTACAAGGAAATTTTCAAACAAAAAAAAAAAGTAAGTAAAATCTGCTAAATATGGACTCATTGAGTTTATTAAAGAAAAAGGAAAAAGAAACATAACAAAAACTATTCTAACCCTAATCGTTGCTGAGGTAAAATGAGAAAAGGCTTTGAGATAAAGAAACTAAAAAGCTTGGAAGGTTTGCAAACAAATTACTATTGTATGTGGAGAAAAAAGAAAATAGAAAACAGAAATCTTACTGCATGGAAGGTGGAGGTTCATCTTGTAGAAGATGAAAAGCTTAAACTGTAAATGTAGAAGAACAAAAGAATTGGATAGTGGAATAGCCCATAATGACTATTTTTGGGGAATCTCATCTAATGTGATATTATTGGACCTAAATAGTTTAGGTTATTTTATTTTATTTTCTTTTAATTTTATTCACTAATTGTCTTCATTATAAATAGGATATCTATAAATCTTTATAATAAGAAAGTTGCTTATTTGCTTCTTATATTCATTGACTCACCAATGAATTTTTGACACTATGGAGATATTTAGCTGCAATAATGCCTTAGGGCTTTTTCTTTCTATATTATTTTTATTTTAAAGATAAGGTTTTTCAAAGGAATCACAGTCAAATAAATATTTGATTACATGATATGCTGACAAAATATTTATGCACACACAATATGTAATATTTGATATAATTTAATATAAGCTTCATGTCACTTAACATATAACATATCTACAATATATTATACATATGTTATACTTATCCAAGACTTTACATTAGTAGAATGATCTTAAGTTTCATTTTGAAATTTAAAAGCAACTTCGAAAAAATGTAAAGTGTATCTTTTGCTTAAACAACAAATTCAAATTTATATTTGAATAATGAGAAGATATCTCGTAGATATGTTGACGATCTCCTATAAATATGCATTTGTATATATCTTAAATAAAGTTGAATAAATACCTTAAAGATTCTAGCGTAAATCTCTTAGAATGTGTTTAAATTTAAAATCCTCCAATATTGTCTACTAAAATTTTTCTAGCTATGGTACAGTTACAAACAAGTCAAACTATGTTCGGGCATGACTTGATTTGAGCAACCTAAGCCTGATTAATGTATAATAGTTAGCAATTAATATGTATATCATGTATATATTTAAATTACACATAAAATATACACATTTGACATGTTATATACATGAACATATAATATTATATACATATAATGTTACAAATATAATGTTATAGTACTAATATATAATTGAACCGATATGATTTTTATAATAATTTGCAACTGCAAAATCAATTGCATGGTGATATTATAAGAAAGTACAAAATAGTTATAAAGCTAAAAGTTGAATATTTATTCTAAATGTATATAAAACTATAACTTATGAAATTAGATAACAAATTAAAAAGAAACATTTCATAATTATTTCTTTTAAAATTAAAAATATTAAAATGTTAATTTGCTAAATTTATTATTACATCAAATTCCTTATTCCCCTTAAATAATACAACAATGCTAAAAAGAAAGCATTATACAAACATATAAAGAAACTTACTAAAAAAATTAACAACAAATTCTCATATATAAGGTAGGGCCATATCAAAAATACATATAATTTTAAAAAATTATGTGATCCCCTTTTTTCTTCTTTTTTTTTTTCAATATCAGTACAATAAAATATGTATCAATTATAAAACGGGTTGGTTTACCATTCCTTTCAAGGCCTTATGTAACTCTATAGAAGGCCAAATTAATCTAATGAAACATAAATCAAAGCGTGTATAACAACAATATGCAAGTAATACTATGTACTCTACAGTAATAAAACTATAACATACGATTTAAAAAAAATCCAATAATGCCACCATAATTAAATAAAATATCTAAAAAGATATAATATGAAATGAGTAAAACATTAAAAATCATATAACAAATGTTAAGAGTTATTAAAATAGCTAAAATAAAATCAATTTAGACTACTCCATATAAGCTAAATTACTATCATTGATATTTAATCCACCTCCTCATTCTCCTTCACTATCTTTTATATCATCATCATCATCACCACCACCATTGAATGAACACATAGTTCATTCAGTGGCTTATCAATAGTCACATCTTCAACCCCTTCTCTTGACAAATCAAAATCATCTTCAAGTTCTAATATTTGCTTTATCCCAATATTATAAATTCCGTGAATTTAGCTATTTAAAAGTAAAATTGAACTCTAGTACTGTAGACAACTTCTTGAGTTGTTAAGATCGAGTAAGATATAAATTTTTTAAAATTATAAATTTGAATATATTATAACTAATAAAAACTTTAAAATTTTTATTGAAACTTTAATCGCGTACAAAAAAAAAAAAAAAAAAACAAAACTTTATGTATGTGTAAATACCCGAAATTGAACTCAGACTTGACAAAAACTCTAAAACTATAAACCAAGTTTATAAAGTGAATAATTATACCCTAAAAGTATTAAAAACCTAATATAATATGATTATCGATCAATATGCATAATCGCATGAAATTGTCAACGAACACGTTGAGATAACTCTTAAATATTATAAACGTAACGAATAGCAATCTAATTAATAAATTTTATAAAATTTCAATATTATTCCATAATTATTAAATTTATAATTTTTATGTTTAGAAAATTCTAATTTTCCTATTTTTCCTTTTTCCTTCTTTCTGCTTTTCCTTTTTCCTTTTTTCTTTTTTTCCTCCTCTAATTCTTGTCTTCTTGCCACGTTGAAATCTTCCGAAATACATTTGGTGGACACTTATGTGGCTTGTTTTAAACATGTGCTAATTATTTAGACAAAACCAAAGTATTGGATAACACTCTTGTCAAATCACATTAAAACTACCTTGATTTTTCCTTTTCTTTTTCTTTTATTCACCTTACTTCTCTCTCTTTTCCACTGGTTACTTCATGCCACTGGAAGCAAACACTCTTTTTATTTGTTTCACTTCAAAACACAAAGACTATTCCTAAACCAAAGAAGGAAAAAAAAAAGAGAGAGAAAAAAGAAAACTCCTTTTGTCTTTTTCTTCCACTTTGGAATTTTCCATCAAGTTATTTCAATAATCAAAAAGAAGAAGAAGAAGCTTTCCAATCCATTACTCATCAAATTATTGAGAGAAATAGATAAGTAGTATGTATATTATATTTATTTTGTAATAATCATTTAGATGTATTCTTTTATGTACGTGTATTCTAAGGAATTTCATATGTATTATAGGAGTACATAGTAAATTTATGGGTATTATATTGTTATTTGCAAAGAAAACTCTATTTACATGTATTGGATTTTATGAAAAAATTTAGTATTATACCATGTACGTGTACTCATAGGTATATAAATACATAGATATATTCATGTGTACATACATATTATATTTGATTATACAATATGTAGCATAAAAGGATTTGTGCGTATGTACATATAAATATGTATGTGTATATAATATATGTATATTAAGTATTTTTAGTATATGGGTATATGTACAAACTTGTCATCGAAAAAAAATATATAAATTTATGTGTGTATAAAGCACAAAAATACTAATATAGTATAGTATATGTATAATATGGTATATGTTTGGTACATACATATATATATGTGTATGTGTGTATGTGTGTGTGTGTGTATAATAGTATTTATATTTTGTATTTTCATTATATATATATATATATCTATAGATGTGGTTGTATATGTATATATATGTACATATTCGTATATGATAAGTATTAAGTATTTTCAATAAATAAATATATGTATAGACATAGCCATATATGTATGTATGTATAAAATATAAAACACAAGTATAATATGTAAATAAATATAGGTATCGTGTATATATGTATATACATATAGCATATGTAATATATTTAGGGTTATATTATTTAATTACATAAGTATATACGTATAAATAAGTTGAGGGAAATTAATTACATAAGTATATGTATACGTANGTATATATATACATATAAAATACATATGTTAAGGGTATAATATGTATATATATGAGTATACAGGTATACTTAATATTATATTTATAATATACTATAATATTAAATTAAAAAATAAGATAAGATGATGTATATATATATAAGTATGTATGTATGCTGTGAGATTTAAAGAAAGTGGAAATACTTAATTTGCAAAATTCAATAACATAGAATAATAAACATAATTCTATAAATATTATGTAAAAATGCAAAATAGGAAAAATATTGAAAATGTACAAATATTCGAAAATGGTACGTAGCAATTTCTTTTGCTACCACGTCAACATTTATTAAATATAAATAAATTTGAAATTAAAAATAATAATTAATTAATTGAAAAATGATTCAAATAGTAAAAAAAATGAATTAAATAGGTATTAATCTTCAAAAATAACAAAATACATAATTAAATAAACTTAAAAGTAAGAAAATTACAAAATATAAAGTTTAGATATTTATTAAATCATAAAATATACCAAGAAAAGCTTAAAATAATATTTTATAATTATTAAAGTCAAAATAATGAATTTCGTAATATTTTTACATCATAATGGAAAATGCAGGTTTCAACGTCCAAAACAAACCACACTACGAAAAAATACATTTGAAAACGATGATAAGTTCATAAAAATTAAAGTTAAAATGAAAAGTTATACATGACTGAAAATTTAAGCCAAATTGAGAAAAATAGATAAAAAATTTAAGTTAAATTATGTCTATATCATATTTAGGTTATAGTAGAAAATTTAGGCAAATAGTGGTAAATATTTAGTTAATTAAGAACCCAGTTTCCAAAATACTTATAAGCTTTTCTTATCTTTTAGGTCATTAATTATCAAAAACTGGAAATCCCAAAGGATTGAAGAGTAAGCATTAACACAGGTGAGAGAGTTCTTATGATCTACTATCTGCTTGTTATTTGACATTTATATACTGCTTATTAGTTGTTACTGATTGTTTGTTGAAAGACTAATTGTTTTGTATACTATCATCCGTGTGATCACTTTCTTAAATTGGTAAATATAACTGTTCGACTAAAACAATTAGTTATATTTGCCGCATGTCTATGACCCAATTGGTATATTAATGGAAAGTGCTAGCTTTGTAGATTTTTGAGAAAAGTACTTTTGGAAAACGTTTTTTCAATCTTAAATATATTTTGTATGATTTTTGTAAGGGCTTATAGTGTTAGTGAATAATATTTTAATTGTTAAGGCAAAGTTAGCATCGTATCTCCAATTGATTGCGAAAGGACTTGCTTTGTGTGCCAAAGGGGCATTGGATATGTTTGGTGGATAGCTCTAGTTAAGATCTACCTATATTGATTGTTGATTCTCAAACTAGGATAATAGTTGAGTAACGTTTGATGGAACGTTGCCTCCAAGCAGCCTCATGCGATTAAGGTGAAGTGCTTTATGTGGGTAAGTATGAAGGAAAAATCAATGTGTAGACGATGTAAATTTATACCTTCCATAGTTCCAAACTCTTATGGATGTGTTGCTTGCATTCATCATATATGCATTCATTTCGTATGTAGATAACTTGCATATGTGTTAATAATGTTGATAACTTGCTTAAACGATACTGGTGATGAATAAACTTACTAGGCCGTGGTTTACTCATTCCCCTATAATTTCTTTTATAGGTACCTTTAAGCTGGGATTGGGGAAAATCATGAGAGCGAAGTACAAACCGAAAATAGGTTTGATAATACTAAAGTTGTTAGAAATGTATATAATTGATATAGAAACCATTGATGTAGAAAATATTTATATAATATAGTATTTCTTGTAAATTATTAAGCTGTATCACCTTATCTTAGCATTTGGTAAATGATATCGATTCTCTATGATTTTGGTAAATTGTGGAATATCGGATATCCACAGTCATTCATATTTTATAGTAAGTTAATTAATTAAAAATTGAAAACCTTAGTGATTAACTGTTTAGAGTCTTGCAATCTTTAACTTGCAAGGTAGTTTTCATATCATAGGTGTACACATAATATGAAAATTTTAGACAATCCTACTAGACCTCCTTAGAGTCATGACAAATATTGCTTGAATCATTATCATTACCTATGGAAATAGAATCTTCAAAAGCTAAAAACAAGTTTCTGGGAACCATCATGACAAAGTGCTAGTTTGCATTTACAGGGTCTAGTACATAAAATGCTTGTTGCACTTAAGAAGCCATGACGAAAGGATCATCTTTATAAGGTCATCTCTGAAAATTAACTCGTATCATTCCATAATCATCTTGTTCAGCTTTAAACTAAGCACATTTAAATAAGATGGTTTTGAAACTCCCATAATAATCAAGTTGTATTATCTCCTCAATTGTACCATAATAAGTCACATTGGTAACAATTGGATTTTGATCCCTTGAACTTGCATAACTTGATGTTAAAGCAGATATTGTAACTCCACTATTTTGCATTTTGCACTGTGCATCAAGCTTTCGAGTGTGAAATCTATATCCATTAATGATATAACCAAAAAAAAAAAATGTGCAATATTACTTGGACCTCTTTCTAAGTCTTTGATATAATTAGCAACACTGTCATCATCTTTGACACCAGTCTCAAACCAACTAGCAAAATCATTTTTATGAGATAATGCATTTTTCCATTTATGCCTTTTGTTTCCACGCTAGTTAGATACTATATTCTGATGCTTACTGTATTAAAATATTTGATGTAAAAAAAAAAAGTTAGAGTCATTAAATAAAATATGAACATAAGATTCAATATTTGAAGTATATTAACTTACTTAATGAATGCTTAAACTCCATCATAATTAAACAAGATGTAGCAATGAACTACATTTAAAGATGTCTCATCTACTGATGTTACTTTTCCTTTCTTATTTTTCTTGCCCCATATTAGATGACCTACTAAAGGAAATATTGGATGCCTTTCCTCTTTTGTTGTGCTAGTGGATTCACAATTCCTTAAAACCCTATTAAACCTAGTAGAACAGCTATTACGTAAGAACCTTAAGCAAAATGTTAAGCACACTTCTACTAAGTATCCTTCAGCAAAAGATCCCTCTAGATGGCTTCTATTTTGAACAATGATTTTAATTTCCACAAGTATCATTCAACTAGGTACATCTAATGATAGTGTACTGGCCTACCAAGTAATGCTTCTTTTGGTAAATGGATTGGTAAATGAACCATTATATCGAAGAAACTTGGTAGGAAAATTCTCTCAAGTTGACAAAGTATTTCTGTGATTTCAAATTGCAAACGATGAACATCTTCTAATTTGATAACCCTACGACATAAGCATTTGGAAAAAGATCCTAACCTAATTAAAGCAATTGCTACATGTTTTAGCATTGTCCTCTTAACTGCACCTTGAAGATAATGCAAGATGAAACGTGCATCATGACTTTTATATCCAAATATTTTAGTTTCCTTGAGATTAACACACCTTGAGATGTTTGATACTAACCCATTAGGAAGCTTTACCTTTTTGAAGACACTGCAAAATACATTCTTCTCTTTCTTAGTCATCAAAAAGCATACCATAGCAAACTTAGTTTTTTGTAAGCTATCACATGCCTTCGGCTGTAACTTCTTTCTTATGCTCATATTAAGTAAATCTAGACGAGCATTTGCATGATCTTTAGTCTATCCTAGAACATCAAGTAATGCACATAAAATGCTATCACAAATATTTTTTTCCATATGCATCACATCCAGATTATGATATACTCAATTGTGTTCCTAATAAGGCAACTAAAAAAATATAGACTTTTTTCTCCATAGTCCATCATACCTTACCACATTTTGTTTCTTCCCAAAACTATTAGGAAAATCATGTACATCGTAGAATGTGACTGTTCTTGATAGAAGTTCTAGTGTAGTTTTATACTCAATGGTTCCATTAAAAGAATTCTTATCCTTACACTATGGATGATTAAGATCTAGAAATCTATGGTATCCCATATAACACCCTTTTCTACTATAGCATAGACACTAATACCACGTATCGTAATTGCAACATGGATATGCAAGTTTCCCCTTTATACTCTACCCAAACAACATTACATAACCAAGAAAGTCACTTATCGTCCATAATAGTATAGCAGCAATTTAAATATTTGATTACTTACTGCATCATATGTGGAAACTCCAAAAACCATAACTCTTTTAACTCTTCAATTAAGGGCTTCAAATATATGTCAATATTGTTCTTAGGGGATTGGGGTCTAGGTATGAATAGCGACAACATAAAATACTCAAACTACATGCACATCTATGGAGATAAATTGTATGTCATTAAGACAATTGATCGTATGCTATGAGAAACACTCATGGTTTTAAAAAAATAAAAACCATCAGAAGTTAAGGCAAGTCTCACATTATGAGAGTCTATAGTAAACTCATGATAAGTGGAGTCAAAATCTTTCTAAGTTTCACCATTAGCTAGATGTCTTAGATTTCCATCATCAATCCTTTAATTCTTATGCCATCTCATTAGATTAGCTATCTTTGAAGACATAAACAATATTTGCAATCTCGGAATTAATGGAAAGTGCCTTAGAACCTTACCTAGAATCTTAGATTTCTTACCCAAAGAACCATTGCTACTATCACTTGCACTTGCAACACAACTTCCTTTCTAAAGAGATGTACCACATATCTTACAAGACTCTTTATTCTCATCCTCCTTCCAATAAAGCATGCAATCATTAAGACAAGTATGGATTTTTTTATAATTAAGCCCAATATCCTTAGTCATGTTCTTAGCATGGTTGAAAGACTTAAGAAGCTTTGCATGTGGAAATGCTTCTCGTAACTCTATCATTAGATCATTAAAACAAGCATTACTCATTTCATGAAGACATTTTACAAGGTAGAATCAAATGGTGAAAGAAAGTTTTGAGAATTTCTCGCATCCAGGATATAACTCTTCATTAGCTTCCTTAAGTAAATTAAAGAACTTTATAGCATTAGCATCAAGCCCATTAGAAACTTCATGGTTAGATTCATTAACTCTGAAAGTATTATGGATTAGTCCTTCCATATCATCAAAAGCATCATTTGCTTCTCTATCAATATCATTGCTTTCATCCTCTAATGATAATAAATCTTTCCCATGAAAAATCCATTCAATATATGTTGTATCAAAACCTTTCAAAATTAAAATTTCTAGAACAATCTTTCTCTCTAACCAATTACTACTCTTACACCTTAAACAAGGACAAGAGATTTCATTCCTAACAACCGAATTAGAAAAAGCAAAATCTAGAAAATCTCTAATTCCTTTTATGTATCTTAAACTTGAGGTTGGTTTAGAAATTCAACTCTTATTCATAATTTAAACCGAGTTTTTCAAAATCAACACTATATATACTGCAAGCTGAAGATTGATATAGAAAACTATAAACATATAAAGAGATTGTTAGTAGAAACTATTCACTTTCTCTTTATTAAGGTTTATAAAATCATAGTTTGCTTTTAACTAATAAATAAAGTATCAATATTGCAAAAAAAATTATCATTTAAATTTTTCATTTTAGATAATTTGAATAGATTTTTTTTTTTAAATTATAGTTTAAAAATATTATTTTTGTAGATTATCTTTTCGAACTTATTGTCAAACATTTATAGATATTATTGTTTTTGTTTGTTATAAAGTTGTTAATGCATCTAAGATATTTCTAACATAAATCTTTGCTTGTATTTTTACATATATCTAAAATCTAACTCTTTGGATTCAATTTACAAGAGAAAATCACTTACTATTTTTATTATTTTATCTAATGTAAATTTCAACTATACATAATTATTCCTTTTTTTATACTTTTTGGTGATGATTATTGTGAATTTGAATTATGAAGATGCAATATTTGGAATCCGCTTATACTTATCTTTTTCAACAACTACAATTTCTTTTAGATATGATTGGATAAAACAAACCTATTTCATCAAAAAGATAGACTCATGATATGTGAATCAAAATCTCTCTAAATTAGTGTATAATATTTTATATAAAAAATTAGTATGAAGTCATTTTAAGTATAAATCTTACCATTAAATTGATTGCATTGATTCTTTTAAAGTTTTTACAATAGTAGTAAAAATAATATAATTACTAAAAAACATTCCCTATTGACATTTTAATGAAAAAAAATTCACTAGATATTATATGCCACGTGTAATTTGTATGTAACGTATAACTATCAATAAGATATTGGTACATATAATAATAAAATGGGTGATTTTCAAATTAATTACTACTTAAGATTTGCACATTGGTATTTATACTCTACTTATATTACACGTAGCATATAATACTTGTTGAATTCTTTCTAATGTACGTTCATAGGTTATTATAAATATGATACCAATATTATTATTTATTTATATAAATATATATTACATGTTGGTTATTTATTTCATACTTATATGATGTGTTAACTTATATAAAGAATTGCAATTCTTTAAAGGATAAGAATGCAATTTCATTTAGTATGATTGTATTATTTCTAATTAAG
Organism: Lumnitzera littorea; assembly: GCA_024138015.1. Classification (NCBI taxonomy): domain Eukaryota; kingdom Viridiplantae; phylum Streptophyta; class Magnoliopsida; order Myrtales; family Combretaceae; genus Lumnitzera; species Lumnitzera littorea. Next base: position 3,060,890 of record JAMXBB010000004.1, on the reverse strand, counting down.
TCATGTAAAATTAGAAACTCATACAAATAATTTTTTTCCATAATGGACATGTCTCATGAATACAATTTTCTTTTTTTTAATAGAAAAAACATTTGAGTAGTGAAAGCATATAATAATGAAAAGTTGTATATGATAAAACAAAATATTGTAAATGGCAAAAACTTCAAATAGTAAAATGTTAGAAATGATGAAAAGCTACATAAATTATATCAAATCATGTAAACATTATGATTATACTATAACTATTTTTTTTCTTACATAGATTTATGTCTTTAAGATAAAAAATTAAAAGAAAAAAAAAAGAGATTTCGATATTGAAAAGTTAAAACATTATAGATGTTGCAAGTATATCAAAAGAAAGAGGTTTTCGAAAGTATATATATATTAAAGATATTAATAAATAATGGATATAATCATCATTTTCAACATTTTTCATATCTTTTTTTTATATGTTTGAATTTTATCACTAAACATAAGTTATTTACAAAATATCTCATTATAAAATCATCTCTATATAATTTATTATTGTATAAATTAGTTAAATCTTAGCCATAATTTTTGCCAAAATCTATGGAGTGATATATTAGTTTTAGTTTAATTGTAAAATATTGTTGAATAAATGAAGATTTGAAGTTATCTTAATACATCAATAAGTTTCATTGTTCTTTTGTTAAAAACTTTCTGATTGGATATAATATGCCAATAAATATTAGCTTAGAAAATTATTTAAAGAAAATTCCCATTTATGTTATAGTTTAGTTCATCTTAATTTAAATTTATGACATCTTAAATTGATCATATTGATAAAATAACAATTTTTTTTTCTTTTTATAGTAGTTGCACATTCCACTAATATAAGTGATGGTTTTAACAATAGTTGCCAAAACTTAATGAGATAAGATAACAATTTGTATAAATTGTTGCCTTTATTCAAACAATTATTAGCAACATGATATATTTGTTACCACAATATTGCATCAAAGTTCTTATAGTAACAACTATTATAGTGTTGCTTTTAAACAACCTTTGGTGCAACATCAGAAAAAATTGATGCATTTAGGCATCTTAAGCATCAATTGTTTAATACATTGCAAATTTTGTGTTGCTTTAGGCTGTTTTTGGCATAGCATGAATTTTGACCAATATTTGGTTATGTCCTCCACATACCCATATAACACTATCTCTTATGGTCTCGAAAGCAAACCTTCTTTAATTTTTGTTTTCTCTTTTAGAATGTTAGAACATCAAACTTAGAAGTTGAAGTATCCTATTACCATGTGATTAGATTATGCTAGAAATTTCATTCAAAAAATATATATAAATAAATAAAAAGTTTTCTTAACCTCATGGTTTTATTTAAAATTGAAGTGTATAAAATCAATAGAATCGTATGAAGTAGTAAAATTGTAAGTCTCTAAGATCTTACATCTAAATTCATAATTTCAATAAGAGTTTACATCTAAACAATTTCACAACATTTTTAACTTTAAAAAATTCATAAAATTGTAAAGTTCATATAATCTTTTTGGTCCATGCAATAATTATTCACGAGCAAGTCAAAGGCAGTGAGATCCGTGTAAATATAGATAATCTTTTCTTATCCTGCTCCCCATAATATTTGAACTTGCTTGAATGCTGTAAGGTAAGGTCTTAACCATTAAAACATGTGCCCATGGATAAGTATATTGTTTACTTGAGTAAGTAATGTCGTGCTGACAATATAAATAAGTAAATTTAACAATTTTATGACATAAATAGTTGCACAAATAATAATAAATTAGTCCAATTTTATAAAATTGAAAAGCAAGTTTACTTTCTCAGAGAGGGATGATTTGACCAAAATCAAATGGAAATGGTAGACAAGGGAAAGGAAAAGAAGAAAGAGTAAAGAGCAGATCCTTTACAAAGAATCAATGCTTATTTTAGTACCAAATTTCATCCAATGAGAGAAGTCATAAAAAGAGGTACAACACATGTCTATTGACTTAAAAAAAAAATTCACAATTACAAATTAATAAAAAAAAATTACCCAAATACTCATGCTATGTCGCATCGACATATATACAAATGCTAATGTTGCATCTTCAAGATGTAATATAGCGTTGATATTTTGATAATATTTTTTATACAAATTGTAATTATATATTATTTATTAATTTTGATGATAAACATGCAATTTTCTCAAAAAAAAAAAATTAATGTAATCTAAATCCTTGTATCAAGATTAAGTTGTTCTAGAGAGTTGTCGTAAGAGAGTAAAAGATTAAAAAGAAAAAAGAAAAAGAAAATGATAGAGAATGGTAGGGATAAAAGGTAATTTGAGATGCATGAAAAGGGAAGATAAAAAGACAAAATGAAGGAAATAAAAAGGGATAAAAATGCAAGTGGATGTGACTTACAATATTGATGATTTTTATTGTCAATTTGCCTTTGTTCACGGAGTTTCCATACAGAGTGTAGCATTTAAGTAGCTCAAATAAGAAGGTTTTTTCTTTTATATATATCTTGTAATTTATTATCGTAACAACATTAGAGGAAAGGAATTTTTATTGAGATTTAAAGGATTTAGATGCCTTAGTTGTAGTAGCTAAATTTAAAAATTGTTTGTTATGTTCCAATCTTCTTTTTCTTATTAATAAAAAGAAAGAGTTATTCCAAATCCAATTTCAAATTTGTAACCTATCATATTTATAAATTATTTTAATGATATTAATAATCTACCCAACTTGTTGGCAACAAATTAATTTATTTATCGATATTCTATCATTCTTGTTATTTTCATTTTTTTAATTGAGAATCCGAAATTTCCATAAAAAAACCATATCGCAAAGGAAAATTATCTTTTGGGTTAGAGGAAAAAACGAGGAAGAATACTGTCATTGCAAATACATTTTCAATGCTAGTGTTTTTAATAACAAATTACAAACTCAAAGGAAATATGATATTGGAAAAGAAATAATTAAACCGAGATTGCTAAAGTCATCAATATATTATTATATTATAAAAAAAAAAAAAAAAAGAATATGTATCACTGTCTTAGACCAAGACTAAGTGCAAGTTGTATATATTGTTTCTTATGGAGCTAACCCAATGTTTTGAACTCCATGTGGAAATGATTAGCAGGACAATCATTCATATTATAAGGGAAATATGGTGGTGGAAGAAAATATCTTACCCAAAAGTCAATACCAACGTAAGTAATTCCTATAAAATATGGGAATGAATTCATTATACGATTTGAGATACATGAACATGGAAATATAAAAAAGACAAATAAAATGGGATAAAATGGCATGTAGATGTGAGTTACAACGACCCTCTCATCATCATTGTCAAATTGAGACACATTTAATAAATTGGATTTTGATTATAATAAAAATATAGAATGGACAGGAGATTTGAGGGAAGTATTCAATATCAATGATTCAATAATGGAGACTTGAACAGTGTGTTCGTGATGACATTGGGCGATCCTTGTACGATGGGTTAGTCTTTTTATTTTAACTGATACTTGTCTTGTCCCATTGCAACGCTAGCAGTAGCACGAGTAGCTCACAAGTTGAGAAGCCAGTCCGTTCTATCCTCCCTCCATTAGCATTGTTCCAAATCCAGTCCACAATCTGATATGGCTCCGATCAAGCGGAGGAATATTCAACTATTTTATTCGACGACATTTTTCCCGTTAAAACATCTACATGCATGCGAATCTTGTCCTTTTTTTTCCCCTCCTTTTCCCACCAGTAAAATGCCAATCCTGTTTAATAGGCAATATAGAGAAAAAGATTCAATGATAATTATATGCTATGAGTTTACATTGATAGCATATAAGTATCAATAATAATACATAATTTTTAAAAAACTATTATTTATATTTTCACACATTAAAACCTTATTAATATTTATAGATTACTAATCCATCATGGTGTTGTGTTATTACTATTAAAACTTCTCACCAAAATATAAGGTATATATTGGCATTTGTCAAGGGTTGAGCCAATAATTATATGAGTAAAGCTTTAAGGTATAGTTATCATAAGTCTAGCACTCTAGAACACGTATCAACAGTATATGTTGAGAGATATTTTATCAAGTTGCACAAAGAACACATAGAAGAGACCTTACAACTTAAAAGCAAAGAAATGACTACCACAATCAAACACAAAATAAGAGTATGATTTGTAGGAATTATTTTAGCATTTACCCTCCATCTAACTTTTGTTTTTTTTTTTATGATCTAGTTAAGGTTAGTGAAGTTTGTAGCAATTTATTTACCATTTTTTTCCTAAATATCCTTTAGGAGTAATCAGCTTGAATATGTCAATTCCTAAACTCTACAAAAGTTAATCCTTGATTCAAGCATGATTTCCCCAAAACTAATATTAGAAAAGAAAAATTGAAACATGAACTCTAATCCTCTCTCTCTTTTTTGAGTAACCTAAAGTCCTAAAGTAAAAAGCACTCCATCAAAATGTTGCAAACAACATAATGAAGCCGATTGAACTTGCAGTGAAGGGATGCACGGTTTATTATAAATGTTGTAGGGTAACACAAAACGAAGTTGATCATCTTGGAGAACGGATGCATAAGAGATTTTATAGTTTAGTGAAAAGTTACTTATCTCTATCCCTATGATCGGAGGGCATACTTGTTTCTGTATATTAAGGACATATCAATCGACCTCTTAGATGTGAAGGAATCGACCTCTACCGTCACAATGCCACCTTAATGAATTATAGTCACTTCCAAATGAACTATCATTGCCTATCTTGCCCCTTTCCCCTCTAACTCAAGATGATGATTCACCAACTGCATAAATTGCCAACTTCCGATTTATTTTGTATATGCTCTTCATTAAGTTTATCTTAGGTTTTGATCTTAGCCATTGGCTACCACTATTGTTGCTTTCTATTGTCTTGCCTTGGTTATTATTTTGGCTTTTGTTGCTTGTCTATATTGTTTACTACTTATGATTCATGTATCTCATGGAGTTATTATACTACCCATAGTTGGCCCACTTTTTTGAACATTTGATGTGGTATGGGTTGATTTTGATGAATTCATTATGGAGATTTTATTTGGCATGGTTTTTAGCTTCTTTGATTTCACTTTTGTAGGAGGCATATCCTAAGGCTTAAGTCGGGATTATGCCGAAATTTCAACTTAAATCCTCTTCCCTCTTCACCGCCTGGATCCTCCTCTTTTTGATGAAGCCAAAGGGGGAGAAATAGTTAAGTTGTTAAAGTGTCAAAACATATATTACATTGAATTGAAAATAGTTACTCAAAAGATTATATTGATCCTATTGACATATCTTAATTCTTTGAAAGATATTAAGAAGTAAGACTTAGTTCCTTAGCACATCAATACTCTTATTTTGCAAGCACTCACTTAATCTTATTCAATTTTAATCGAGTGCTAAATTGAAGGGGAGTATTAAATTGAGGGGGAGCATTTAAAGTATAAGAGTTTTGTCCTCATTAAAAAGGGGGAGATTGTTGAACCTAGGGTTCATTATTTGATTTTGATGAAAACAAAACAAAAAGTATATAATTAAACATGTTGTTTTTTAAGAGAACAAAACAAAACAAAACAAGTGAATGATTAAATTAAGTATTATTTGATTATATTGAGGTAATTGAATAAAATCAATTAATTTGCTTAATAATTAAATATATCAATTATCTCTACAAGAAATTTAATCTTTTGAATGGTGATCAAATGATCTTGAAGTTAAATTGCAAAGAGTATTTGTTTGTTATGTGTTAAAGTATTTTCAAATGATATTTAGCCTATCAGGTTGATAGTTCCAAAACACTACCGGCTTGATGGTGAAGTGGCTTAAATAAAGAGATAAATTTGCTTTTGGACAAGGAACTGGCTTGCTGGTAAAGTTTTTTGTTACCAGCGTGCTAATAGTACAAGGTACCAAGTCTAATTCAACTATTTGTTAGAGCATTTAATGCATTGTAACGGGAAGAATTGAATAGGATGATATAAATGCTCAACAACCCAACCAAGAACAGTAGAGAACTAATCTTTTGCTGCAATATTCCAACATTCTTTTATGTTCTTATTATCTATTGTTCTCATTATCTCTTGTACCCTAATTTGCCAATATTTAGAGGGATTTGAAGTGTAGTGCTTGTGAGCTATTAGTTGCAAAGTATCGAGAGTTAAAAGCACTACACCAATAATCTTTGAGATTGAGTTTTGTATTGTGAGTTGAGATTAAGTTTTGTGTTGTGAGTTGAGATTGTGATTTTTGTTAAGAGTTATGAGTGTGAAACTTATGTAATCAAGTTTGTATTTGTGTAACTCTTGGACCTTAGATTGAGAAATCAATAAAGTAATGTAAAGTCCTCAGTTGGAGGCATTGTGTGTCCATAGAGACTAGGGAGCGGTCTGAACTCCACGTTATATCTAAGCTTAATCTTCTTTATCCTTATTTCTTTTAATTTCCGCACTTATTATTGTTTTATTGTTACTTTGATTACTCTTATTATTGCATTTAGTTGTTTATATCGGAAAAGAATTGCAATTTGTCCTTAAAACTCAATTCATCCCCTTACCCCCCCTTCTCTTGAGTTTGGCTTAGTGTTCTTCAGGACATAAAGAAGAGTATAAAGAATGATTAAGTTGTGTTAAGGAGAAAGATCCAATTTTACTCATGTTATCAACTCTTTAAATATGTAGAGATTATAACTTTATTATTTATTGTTATTAGTTATATAATACATGTCAAATTAGTTGGTCAATTAGATTAATTGCATTCTGGTATTTGTTTATTAATTACAACAGCTGATATAAACATCAGTTGATCAACTATGACTTTTCTTCTTCTTTAATACACTTATGGCACTTTTTGGTTCATGTTCTAATGACTTTTCTTCAATTCTACTAAATTCTACATGGTATCAAAGCAAGTTTAATCATCTTGCACATTTGATTCATCACATCTGATCACTGTAAGCATGGTATGTTGATCTTATGCATTTGATTCTTTACATCTGATCATTGTAGTATGTTGATGATTCAAATCTGAGTCTCTGTTTTCTTCAGTACTGCATTCATTTGCAAATTATTTGCTTTGTTATATTGATCGAAACATAAATACTCAGGTAGATCGATTGATATCCGATCCCCTATATATTTCAAGATCAAATAATCCCAACATGACTATAGGGGATATTATATTCAATGGATTTAATTTTAATTCTTAGAGTCGATCAATTAAGATAAGATTAGGCACCAAGCTGAAATTAGGGTCATCAATGGAAGTGTCAATAAACCTAATGAAAATAAAGTGAAGTATATTAAATGGATGCGCTATGATTATAGGGTTAGAAGTTAGATACTTAATTCTATGCTTAGTGATTTATCTCAAAATTTTTTGTATGCTCAATCTAACATGGAACTTTGGACTAAACTAAATGAGCAATATGGAAGAGGAAGTAGACCACTTATATTTCAGTTGCAGTAAGAAATATGTAATCTTAAGCAATCTACCTTATCAGTTGGAGCTTATTATAATAAGCTCAAACGTTGCTAAGATGAATTAGCTGCTTTGATGTCATATGCAACTTGCGAATGTGGTCGTATGGAATATTGTACCTATAAACTTAAGGAAAGAATTTCGGACTTTGATTCACATATTAAACTGGTACAATTCTTGATGGGATTAAATGAGACTTATGAGTCGGTTAAGAGTCATATTTTGTCAATGGAACCGTTGCCTTCTATAAATAAGGCATATTACATTGTGTAACAAGTAGAAAAACAGAAGGAGATTACTTCGGCTTATAGTCCTGTTAACAGAATTACCTTTAATATAAACATATCACTAGGCTCACATGATGGTATGATGGATAAAAGAAGTAATAAAGGGAAAATGTTCTGTAAGTGCTGTCAAGTTGATAACCACACGATTGAATCATGTTTCCAACTAATTAAATATCCCGATTGGTATAAAGGGAAGAAGAATTTGAAAGGAACTAAGACTGTAGGACATTGTGTAGTCGAAAAATTAGATTTTGTTGGTGCAACACCATTAGATGAGAACCTAAGTGCTAAGGATTGTCCTACACTGGCTTCTAACTCTAATGTTGATCCTTTGATGATATAGGCAGTATGTAGTAAGGTTTTCAAGTTGATGAAAAACCAACACCAAGGACATGATACACACTCTTCTACAATCAATAATGTTGTTCACCATGCTAGTAATCCTATAACGCACTCTTTTTTTAATGTATCAATAACAATTTTAGTTCATAGATTATTGATTCAGGTACTAGTAATCACATTAGTCCATTTTGTACCCTCTTTCATGACTTACATCAATTGAATCAACCCATCTTAGTCAAGTTACCAAACAACACTTTCAAGTCTATCTAATTGATTAAATCTATTCATATCAATCACACCTAACACTTTACAATGTCCTATACCTGCATGAGTTTTCACATAACTTGTGATAGTAATTTGACTGCAAGAGTTGACAACTCTTATTTCATGTTTCAGGACCAAAATAAAGTCACTGTTGAACTTACTAAAGCAATAAATGGTCTTTACATCTTGGACACAAATGTCTTGAAAATTCCTCAATCAATTGCAACAGATAGTAGTACTTTTTCTTCTATACCCCAAATAACAAATGATCATATTCATTTTATTCATTTGCATCTTGGTCATGCATCATTATCAAAATTACAGCATTTACTTCCTTGTAAACATTTAACCACACAAACCTTGTTTGTGATGCATGTAATCTTGTTAAATTTCATAGACGTCCTTTTAATAATAGTGTTTCTTATACCTCTTTTCCTTTTAAATTACTACATTTAGATGTTTGGGGACCTTACTCTATTCCTTCTATAACTGGTGAAAAATACTTTGTTACCTTGAAAGATGATTGCATTTGTTGCACCTAGACATGCTTGATACACTCAAAATCCCAAGTTATGTCTACACTTGATAGGTTCTTCAAACTTATCAAAAATCAATTCTCTACTTGTCCTAAAACCATAAGGTCTGATAATGGCAAGGAATTTCTTTCTCAAACATGTCAAACACATTTTAGTAATCTTGACATTATTCATCAAAGGTTAGTTCCTTATACTTCTCAACAAAATGGAAAGGTTAAGAGGAAGCATCGACACATTTTAGACACAGCCCAATCGCTCATGTTTCATGCTTAGTTACGTAAGTTTCTCTAGAAGAATGTATATTAACTTCCACATACTTAATTAACTGGATGCCAATGTATAAACTAAAGTGGAAGTCACCTTATGAATTGTTGCTTGGACATCAACCAAAATATGATCATTTAAGGGTTGTTAGATGTTTGTGTTATCTAGCTATGCTTAGTTCTACCAAGGACAAATTTGATCATTGAGGCATCAAGTGTGTACTTTTGGGATATGCCAATAACAATAAAGGCTATAAAGTATTTGACTTAAATGGAAACAAGGTCATCGTGAGTAGAGATGTTCGTTTCTATGAATCTCATTTTCCTTTCAAAATAGATGGGTTAAATCTAGTCTCTAAATCAGACCTTCCTTCCACATCTTCTTTTCATCCACCTTTAAACATGTCCATCGATATTCTTCCTTCTATTGATCAAGATCCTATTCTTTCAAAGAACATTCTCCAATTAGAAAATTCATTAGGAAATTCCAGTTCCTCTTCCTTAAGTACTACAACTTTATTGCAATAGCCAAAGCAATTTACACCTAGTTATGAACTTAGAAGATCCACTCAATCCATACATCCTCTTAGCTAGTTGAATGATTATATACACTCCTTACATACTACTATTACAATAACTACACCTTCTTCTTCTCAGCATAATGTTTCATACCCTTTATTTTCTATTCATTCTTTTGAAACCTATCCACTTGACAATGTAGCTTCACTAACACATGTTTTAACGTCTAATGAACCATTTTGTTATTCACAAGCATCAAAATCACAAGAGTGGGTTAATGCTATGAATAAAGAGTTAGAATCGATTGAGTTGAATAATACTTGGGAGTTGATTGTGTTACCTCCAAGAAAGAAAGCTATCGAGTGTCAATAGGTCTATAAAATCAAATACAAACTAGACGGTTTCATTGAAAGACATAAAACTAGATTGGTTGCTAAGGGTTACACTCAAGTAAAAGTCCTTGATTATCATGATACTTTTTCACCAATGGCTAAATTAGCAACTGTACGAGTTTTGATTGTTGTTGCTACTTCTTTTCATTGGCTACTTTTTCAAACAGATATTAATAATGCTTTCCTTCATGGTTTTATTGATGAGGAAATTTACATGATGCCTCTACCTAAGTATTCTACAACTCTTCCTAACCAAGTGTATAAGCTTACACAATCTTTATATGGATTGAAACAGGCATCTAAGCAATGGAATAGTGAGTTATCTCAATTTCTTCTTAAACTTGGTTTTACACAGTCCATGGCAAATTATTCTTTATTTACTAGGTTCAATGCTAAAGGATGTTCAATTGTGTTATTATATGTTGATGATATGATCATCATTGGTAATAATACAACAGCTATTGCACAAATTAAATAAGATTTACATGTGAAGTTCATAATCAAAGACTCAAGCCATGTGAGATTTTTCTTAGGAGTGGAGATATGTCGAACTCCTAGAGGCACTCTACTTCATGATAGGATTCTAGATACCAACCCAATGACATGCCCTATTCTAGACTATATGGGAGGTTTGTTCACAAGCTCCGCATGAATGGATGACCTATTTATATGCTCCATCATTATTAAACGGCCTACCCTACTCTGTTGGTCTACCCTGTAATGTTGAATATACCCTACTCTATCCTGACCAAGCTTTCCCACTTAACTATCTATGAACTCTAATAATATCGAAAGACCCAACATGCTCTGCAAGTTCTATCTTGGCCTGCTATTTGTATCATGTTTTGCCAAGTCTTCCTTACTATATGAGATTCACCCCGCCCAAATTTGGTCCGGTCTGTTTTACCCTTCTAGGTCTACTCTGATCAATTAGGTGTGCTCTACTCCGATCTAAATGGTTCTGTCCTATTTTGCCAACACCCTTCGTATCACCAACCTGTTCAGCTCTATAGGACTGTCCTGCCCTACTCGTCCACTTTGCTTTGCCGAGATCAATATGCTCACCCAAGTCTATTCGGCCAAGACATGCTCAATCATGTCAAGATTGCCCGGTTATTCCATACCAGATTGGCCGTACCGGGTCGAATCAAAACAAGTTAGCTATGTCCATATAGGATCGGTTATTACCATATCAGGTTAGCCTGGCCATTCAAGGTCGGCCACGATCATATCAAATCGGCCCCAAATAAGACAAATCATCCAAAATCTCCAATCCACCCAAATCAATGCTCCAGGGTCTTTAATAACTCCTTGAAATCCAACATCGACCCTTCACCTAAAAATCTCATTTAGCTATCTATTTTACTTATGTTATTTAGATTTTTTATTTCTTGTATTTTTCCTAGAATTACCCTCATGTCTACTATGTATTTACAGAAATGCCTCTAGGGCACCCTTTAGTCATTTTATTTAACTTTACCACTTTGTATAAATAGAACACTTGCATTGGGTTTTAGACAAACTTTAACATGTTAATGAAAAATGAGACTTTTCTCTTAGAAAACCCTCCTATAACCAGGGTTTTAGACAAACTTTAACATAATAATGAAAAATGAAACATTTCTCTTATAAAGCTCTCGTATAACCTATAATGTGTGCTTCATCCAAAATTTGCTTTCTTTTGTCAACATCTTATGGTACACATATTCTTCCTCTAAACTTTATTATACCTCTATCATCCACCTTAAAGTCAGGGTCTTGTTCGTTACTTAATTTCTCTTTTATCTCCATCACACCCTTATCTTCCTCTTGCATTTTCTTTATTCTCTCTAATAGAGTAGGTTGCAATTCGCAATTCATCAACTGACTATTAAGTTCACACTAATCAAACCCAATTTGTATCCTCTCAAATTCTTGCACTAATTTACATTGAGGTGTTAACAGTAAGGCAACCTATTCATCATTCTTTCGACTTAATGCATCTGCCACCAATTTGGCCTTTCTAGGGTAGTAATTTATATTCAAATAATAATCTTTAATCAATTCTAACCACCTTCTTTGCCTTAGATTCAACTCCTTCTGAGTAAATAAATACTTCAAACTCTTATGGTCAGTGTACATCTCACACCGTTGTCCATAGAGATAATGTCTCCAAATCTTCAAAGCGAACACTACAACCGCTAACTTTAAATCATGAGTTAGATAATTCCTCTCGTGTGGCCTCAATTGTCTTGATGCATATGCAACAACTTTTCTATCCTACATCAATACATAACCTAATCCATTCCGTGAAGCATCATTGTATACGTTATAAGTTATCCAGATTAGGTAATGTTAATACTAATGCTGTAACCAGTCGTTTCTTCAACTCCTGAAAACTCATTTCACAATCTTCACTCCATTCAAACTTTATATCCTTCTGGGTCAATCGAGTCAATGATTTGGCAATTTTGGAAAAATCCTTTATGAATCGTCGATAGTATCCAGCCATACTCAGAAAACTCCTTATTTCGGTCACAGTGGTTGGTTGCTTCCAATCCATTACTACTCTCACGTTATCTGGGTCTATAGAGATTCCTTCATCAAATATAATATGACCTAAAAAAGAAATTCTTTCCAACCAAAAATCACATTTACTTAACTTGGCATACAATTTATTCTCTCTCAACTTCTGTAATGCCAATCGTAAATGCTCTACATGCTCTTTCTTGGTTTTTGAATAAATCAAAATATCATCAATAAACACCACGACAAACTTATCCAAATATGGTTGATATATGTGATTCATTAGGTCCATGAATACAGTCGAGGCATTCGTTAAGCCAAATGGCATCACCAAAAATTCATAATGACCATATCGAGTCCTAAATGCAGTCTTATGCACATCTTCCAGCTTAACTCGTAATTAATGATATCCTGATTTTAAATCTATTCTAGAAAACACAGTTGCACCTTATAGTTGGTGAAACAAATCATTAATGCGAGGTAACGGATACCTATTCTTAATGATAACCTTATTTAACTCCCAATAGTCTATACACAATCTCATAGTACCATCCTTCTTTTTCACAAACAATACCGGTGCTCCCCGTGGTGAAACACTCGGTCGAATAAACTTCTTATCCAATAGCTCATGAAGCTGCTTCTTTAGTTCCTGAAGTTCCATAGGTGACATCTGATATGGAGCTTTAGAAATAGTTCAGTTCTAAGAACTAACTCTATAGTAAAATCCAACTCTCGAGATGGGGCTAAACCTGGTAAATCTTCTGGAAATACATCTAGAAATTCATTCACTACCCATATGTCTACTACTTTGAGTATCTCTTTCTTTACATCGACAGCGAACACTCAACAAAATTTCCAATCATTCTCCTTTACTTTTGTCTCAAACAATTCATCACATATCTCCATCACTAATAAATTCAACCTACTTCCTCCAGCCTTTCCTTAAAATATCATTTCTCCCTCATTAAGATTGATAATTTTATTCCTACACTCCATAATGGCTTTATTTTTAGACAACCAATCTATTCCCACTATCACACCATAACCATGTAAAGGTAATATTATAAGACTTATATGATACTCCTTCTCCTGAATTTTTATCCTACCATCAGCTACTACTTCTTGAGTTGTTACTTTCTCCCCAGTTAGAGTTCTAACTTTATAAGTTGTACTAACAGTAACCACACTAATTTCTTATTCATTTACAAATTTCTGACTTGCAAAGGAATGAGATGCACCAGTATCAAACAGCACAAATGCAGGTTATCCATTTATCAGCACATGTCCTGGAATGTACTAATACTATGATTACTAACTACACTAGCATTCATAAATCTTGAAATGCAAATACTTTAATTTAATTCACACTTAGAAATATCATTACAATAGATAGTCTGAGTATGTAGTAGTTACAAGTCCTTCATCATTCTCTTCTTCGACTCCCATGATCTCCTCGACATCATCATGATAATATTCCTCCATAAATTCTGAGAAATCCTCATTCTCCTCAACTCCCATATCCTCTAAAGCGAAGATACGAGCAGGTGCAGTGGTGTTATCAAAACCTTCCATCCACTTCGCTCCTTGTCCAAACTGTAGACAGTATTTAGAGAAATGGCCCTTCTTACCACATTTATTATACTTTACTAATTTCATCTTAGGGCATGCCTTCAGTATATGGTTCGAATCCCCACATATAAAACATTTTCCCTTAAGCTAAGCATAATTTCTCAAGAAATGATTTGCACCACACTTTCAACATTTGACATTACCATCCTTATCATAAAAACTCAAACTAGGCACTGATTGCGCTGGGCTACTAACCAGAGTTACTGGTCTCCTTCTCTTCTGTCCAAAATTGCTACTAGCGACACCAGGGTATGATCTCTTAAATGATGGACGAAGTTGATATCCTTTGTTGATCTTTTGACTCCACATTGCTTGCATTCTCACACGATTATCTTCCAGTTGTCTTGCCTTATCTACCATTTCATTGTAAGTGGCAAAACCATAATCCAACAGCTTGCAACACATTATAGGGTCAAATCCAGTAAGGAACAAATCTTTCTTCAACTCAACATTATCTCGATATGAGCTAGGTACATATTGTAACAATCTATTAAATTTAGTCTCATACTGGGTTACACTCATATCTCCCTTCTTCAGTTCAAACAAATCTCACACCATTCTGTTTTGAACACTATGAGGGAAATACTCCTTCCTGAATTCCTCCTTAAATTATTACCAATCAATGTTATTTCCGAGTTGCCTTGCTCTCGAGTCCTACCATACTCTCGTAGTTAACTTTAACATAAATGTGCCATAAGATAACTTTTGAGATTCAGGGACTCTGAAAGCCTCAAAACTCTGTTTGATTTGGGCTAGCCAATCATCAGCTACATCTGGCCTACTCATCTCCCCTTCAAAGTAATAGTTGGCCTTTATAAACTCAAGAAGTTTATTTACCTCTTGAGGTCGCTCCATTCGTTGTTCAACTTCTTAGGGTCTCCTATTTCCCACATTACCACCAATCATAAGATGTTGAATCAACATTCCTTATTGTTTCATCATTGTATGTATACTGGCAAGTATTTGTCCAATAGGCATATTCTCCTATGAAGGCGGCGGGGGTAAATCTTGTCTATATTGTTCTCTCAATGGTGATGGTGCTCGTGGTGGAGGGTTTTGATTTCCTTCAGTTCCCCCTTAACTACTCCCATTTCCAGCTTCAGCCATAATTGCTTAACAGTTCAACTTATAACCCTACATTCATATCTATCTATAAGTTATCCCTACTTTTGTTTAGAGAATTTTTATAAATGAATAAATGCTTGCAATATATACTGATATAAAATAGTAATGACGATATCATTGTAATCAACGTACTGACAATATCATTGTAATCAACATACTTAGTAGTCTAACTTCCACTATATATTTCATTCAACCTTACATCATTAGCATTACAATTTCAAAACAAAAGATACAACTCGATAACTTTTGAATACATAAATCAAATTTACAACTTGATTACATCATTACTTACATAATCTAGTATATACTGGATCTTTTCAACTGTACAAGACAAAAGATTACATCAATTGGCTACATCAAACTTAATTACAACTACATCTAACTTGATCCAGAAGCTACAAAGTACATCAAAAGTCAAAATACATCAAAAGATCCTAAAATATATCAGTTTCCATCAAAATCGCTACTGGATCATATCTAAAAATCTATCTAACCAAAACAAGTTAGTCATCTATCTAAGCTAATCCTACCGAGTGATCCTCAGGCTCACTATCTGATGCAGAGTCTACAAATACTATCTCTGGAATCTCAGGAATCACAATCACCTCCGACACATCATCATCATCCGACTTGGCTGTATCACCAGTTCCTACTCTAGCTATCACGGTGTCTGCAATCACCTACATAACTACAATATGTATATCTACACCAGGTTCATTCTCATTCTCTTGTTCCTCCTCAGGATCTTCTTCTTCTAGATCCTCCTTAGGGTCTTCCTCGGGGTCTTCCTCGACATGAACTTCATCCTCTTGGGGTTTAACTAGAGGTGGGTTTTCTAGTGGTGGCTCTGGTATCTCAGGCTCAGGTTCAGGGTTAGGGTTCAATGGTATCTCTATACCTTCCCCAGCAGGTTCTGGAAACTGAGGAAACCAATCAATAATCCCGGGTAGGTACTGTCTGGGAATATATGGAATGTCAGCAGGGATATGTGTAATACTAGTTAAGTATAGTCTCCCATCCTCTAACCTAGTGGGAAAATACCGTAAGGGCATCATCAAGGTTATAATTCCCTCTATCTCCAACCATCTCTGCTCAAAAGTTGCTATGGTAGTATATCTATTATACTGAGGTCCTAGACTCATCTCCATCCATGCTCACTCATCCTTCCAGCTATAGCGCATCTTATCATGAAACTTATCGATAATCTCATCAACTGTCCTAAAGATATTCCAAACAGCTAATTCCATCAATAACCACTGTAATTTAACCCTATAATCAATAGGGGATACTTCTTCATTCCATCCGAACCGTATCCAACTATGTATTAGTTCCCCCCTTTGTCCCTGTAATTATAGTTAAACCAATTATCATTTCCTATGCTATACATTATGGTTACTTATGTTTTCATATGCTTAATGCAATCTTTTATCACCCACTTAATATTACCTACTCTCAATATTCCTATAATATCTATTTCTTTTAAAGTAAGACGCTTCAAAGCGAGTCTACTAAAACTACACTCTGATACCAACCAAGAACTGTTACGCCTCGAAGTCGCAGAGTCGCAACAGTCCCATTGTGTAAACCATTCTACGATAGTAATTGGCCTCACAATACCTACTATGGACATGATCTACACAAGGCGTCGACGACTCCTCGCTTTGAAGTAAATAGTCCGATTAAATGTTTAACTACAATTATGGTAAATATCACAGATTTTGAATAAACATATATAATTATATGTAAAGTCCACAGAACTTCCTAGGAAATTCTACATAAACACAATGGTTCACTAATTTACATAATAACTATCAGCCTTTCATCCTTAACTGCAAAGGACACTTTAGCTACACCTCATTACTAAGTAAATTGATCCTCATACCCCTAGCTTCAAAAGAACTAACCTCTAGGTAATTGTAAGATGGTATAATACTTGAAGTGTTCAGAAATCAGGACCTGCAAAAGGATCTATAAGGGTATGAGCAATTACAGCTCAGTAAGTTGAATTGGAAACTCATGAATGCATACAAACACAAACAAGATTATCAAGCAATTATTTTCATGCAATGTAACAATCAAGTGTCATCGCACAACGTAATCTAGTCCATTGTGAAATCAGAGAAATTTCACCTACTCTAATCCGGGTTGAAGAGTTTCCATGTTATGTAACAACTCACAACCAAACTCAGGCTTGTGTAATGGAGACCTTGCTCCTCTCGCGACTACCTTTGAACCATTGTCTTCACCCTCGCCGTGACCTCCTCTCCTATCACTTAGTTCGACTAAGGATGAAAAAGGGACCATTATGCAATCCCGCGCTATCCCTTTTGAAGGGGTCGATATTTGGTTAGAGAATCCTAATGATCCCCTAACAGGTTGCAATGCATGACATTTTAGGTCATTAAAGTTGAATAAGATTAAATTTCACTTAGGGTTTTCAAACAATTCACACCAATTCAATCATAACATAAAATCAATCATATTATAATTTCAGCATGAATTCAGATACATCAAACACATGCGTAAATTATTTACAATCATAACCATATATAATCCTAAGTCTTCGAGTACCATAAAAATAGTACTCTATTACAATAAGTAATAACCTAACTTATTTGGAATTTTCAATCGCCCGATCACTTAGTTACAAGCTAACTCATCTTTGGGAATTCTATAATACAAATAGGTCTTTTTAGTACTTATACTTTAAGGATTCATATTCTAAGTTATAATTTAACTCATTTTTCCATGTATACCTATTATGTACTAATAATTTTTTTTATTCTATTTCGGGGTTTGAATCCTAAATTAGATTCTAGTTTTGATTTCGAAGTCTTAAATATGCTCAAATCCTAATGTGAAATTAATTAGATTAAGCTCGTGTATTATAATATCCTATTAGGTCTTAATTTAGTATTCTAAACTATTCGGTACACGCTAATCCTAATTGGGGTATCAAATTTATTCCCGATGTGAGGAAATCTTACATTTTTATACAATTACCTAAAATTAAATTTTGTTTCAGATTTTGTATATTCTGATTTTTATTATAATATTATCTAAATAACCCTAATTTTTTAGATTTATTAAATTTTCAATTCCTCGTATTCCTAATTTTCAACAATTACTACCTAATTTCCTAAATTAATTACACTTAATACTCCAAGGGCTAAGATTAGGTTCTCACATCAGAGATTAACATTCTTAAACATCTAATTACTATCTAAATCAGTAATTAGTGTCTTAATCACCTAATTAACCCAAAATTACCCAATTTTTTCCCATCATTTTAGGGCTAAAAATTAACTTAAAATTTTCAAAAATTAATTTTAAAAAAATGGCTTCATAGCACTGTTATCATATAAGCATTCTATAGTAAAAAAATTGAGCTCTAAACTACACTCCTAAACCTATTTATTTCTAGTTTAAATCA
Organism: Lumnitzera littorea; assembly: GCA_024138015.1. Classification (NCBI taxonomy): domain Eukaryota; kingdom Viridiplantae; phylum Streptophyta; class Magnoliopsida; order Myrtales; family Combretaceae; genus Lumnitzera; species Lumnitzera littorea. The sequence continues at coordinate 3,042,103 of JAMXBB010000004.1, read as the reverse complement.
TGCTTGGTTTTGCTTAATTTGTTAAGAACCCTATATTTTCAAACGTGATTAAACTAAATCACTATTTTTCCCTAAATCTATATACAATAAAACCTCAGAATAACAAGTTTCATAATTTTCTAGGTAAAATAACTAATTTTACGAAATTATAAAAAATCAGGGCTAATAAGGGATTCACCCGGTTCAATGCTTTTTGGATGTCCAACTCCGGTCCAAGTGTATCGGCCGACCTAGACGGTGGGTCTAAAGTAGGGTGGTGGTGGTGGTTCGATCCCAGGTGACAATGAGGTATAGGTTTGGCTCACTAGCCCTAACTACACAGTTTTCCTTTCTTTTCTTTTTTTTTTTTCTAGTTTTTCTCTTGAATTTTCGAAGCTCTCTATTTTTCTTTGATTTCTAACTGTCCAAAGGAGTTCTGTGAATTTTTTCCCTATTTATAAAGCTTGGTAGTAATTAATATGCATTAAATTAAATAAAACATTGTCCAAATCCCTTAATTTTTTGCTCTTGTATTACTTGATTCTAATTGGCTAATTTTTCTTTTTCTACTCCTAACTTGCCACAACCAAATATTCATCATTCCCTATCCCTCTGATTTTTTTCTGATTTTTTAACAATTAATTAATAATTTTATTTAATTATTTACTAAGTTTTTGACCAATTTAAGTAATTTCACGTATTTTTATCTACACGTAAATACATGTGGGGTACGTATGAATATTCCTAATTATTATTTAAGTCATTCTATAATTTTTAGTATACATATAATCTATCTCTAGTGATTTATTAGTTATTAGATTACACTTTTCGTATTTTCAGTAATTAACAATTATTATACTTAAAATTTGAAAAATTTATAGTATCCTATTTTATTACTTATTTTCTTAAATTCAAGTTTACGAAATCGTTTTTACTAATTTTTCTACTAATAGGTTATAATTTGAGTTTAATCGGATTCTTTAACCGATTGTTCTAAACTTTATGTTCTAAGTTCAATCCTACGGTCACTTAGTTTAACTTTGGGGCTTACAATTACCACAGATGGTAGCTCTAAGAATTACTATGTTTGCCTTCCTCATATCAAAATCTTCCATCCTAGTCCTCTAACAAGTTAACGTGGCCATGATATGAGTAGCTATAGCATTGCACCTATGAGCTATTATCAACTGTCAATTAAAGTTTATCAAGGTTAAGGTGATGGATACATGTATTGGGGATATATCATGTTAACTCTTGCACTCTCGTATTGGGAAGGTTTGAGGTATGTAGATGGAAGGAGGAAGAAGAATCGATTTACAAGGAAGTAGAGGGAATACCAATTATAACGAATGAAGAGATCATAAGATCCAAGCTAATTGAGCTTGAAGAGGTGGAAGTACTTATGACTAATGAGCATCTATGTCCTACTGGCACAAAATCTACATGCCCATGATCCTCTATATGACCTTAAGATCATGTTACTTCCTATAATAGATAACTACGAGGATTACCAAGTTGTAGTTGATTGGATCAGTGATGAGTGGAAAGAAGGATCCAAGATTAAAGATCTTATTGATAGAGCTCATGATAAGTGGAGGGAGCATCGGCTGGTGGTGCCTTATTGCAAGAACTAAAGTATATTCCTATGTTTAAATTTCAATCTTATCTATTGGTATTTGACCTTGGAGGCATTTAAAATCACCAACTGTTAAGTTTCAAGTTGAAACTCTTCCAAGAGGGAAGGGATAATAGGATTCCAAATACTAAACCAATGACATATCTTGTTTTGGACTATATAGGAGGCCTATTCATGAGCTCTGCATGAATGGATGACCTATTTATAAGCTCCATCAAAATTGAATGACTTGCCTTACTCTATTGGGTCTACCTTGTAATGTTGAATACACCCTACTCTATCTTAATCGAGCTTTCCCACAGAACTATCTATGAACTCTAGCAATATTAGAAGACTCGACGTACCTTGTAAGTTCTGTCCTAGCCTACTATTTGTGCCCTATTTTACTAGGTCTTCCTTATTATATTAGATTCACCACAGCCTACTCTAGTCGAGTCTACTTTACCCTTCTAAGTCTACTTTGATCAATTAGGTGTGCTCTACTCTGGTCTAAACGGTTCTATCCTACTCTATCAATACCCCTTGTGTCACCAACCTATTCCACTCTACAGGACTATCCTGTCTTGCCCATCCACTCTGCTTTTCTAAGATCAATATGCTTGTTTAGGTCTATTCAACTAAGACCTGCTCAGTCATGTTAAGACTGCCTGGCTATTACATACCAAATCAATCGTGCTAGGTCAAATCAAAATAGGTCGGCTATGTCCCTATCGAATTAGTCACTACCATATCAAGTTAGCCTAGCCATTTGAAGTTAGCTGCGGCAATGTCATGTTAGCTACAATCATATCAAATTGGCCCCAAACAAGACAAATCATCCAAAAGCTCAAGTCAACCCACATCAAAGCTTTAGGGTCTCTAATAACTCCTCAAAATCTAACATAAGCTCCTTACCTAAAAATCTCATTCGACTATTTATTTTACTCATATTATTTGGATTTCCTATTTCTTATATTTTTCCTAGATTACCCTCATGTTTATTTTGTATTTACGGAAACGCCACTAAGGTACCCTTTAGTTATTTTATTTATAACTTTATCGCTTTGTATAAATAGAATACTTATATAGGATTTTAGATAGACTTTGACATATTAATGAAGAACCCTTGAAACTTTTTTCTTAAAAAACTCTCCTCTACCGGCTCTTGTCAATCTCTTTAGTAACGATTGTGGCGAGCAACCCTATCACTTAGACCAATGTCACATCTAGCAAGTCTTAGACCATGTAAGATCTTGTTGGTGCATCATATCTAGCTAAACAGCTCATGGATTTACTAAAACCCCCATTTTATTTTCTTTCTCTTGTTCATTGTGGTGCCTCTCTCTGTGTATGACCCCGGAGACGCATTACTTCACCAAAGGAAATTTATTCTAGACATTTTAACTTATTCAAGGCTTACAGCTACAAAGCCTACTACTACACCTCTACCAATAGGATTGATTCCTTCAAAGGAGATTGGAGAACTTTTGGCTGAACCACTTGTTTACAGACGACTAGTTGGGCAACTTTTATATCTCTCTAATACTCATCCAGATATTTCCTTTTCTGTTCACAATTTGAGCCAATTTACTTCACAACCGCGTATCCCTCATCTTCAAGTTGCATTGCATCTTCTTCGTTTCCTTAAAGGCACAATTGATCTTCGTTTATTTTTTTCTAGTTGATGATACTTTAAACTTGCAAGTTTTCTCGGATGCTGATTGGGGTTGCGCTACCAATGATCATAAATCTATTTCTAGATTTTGTGTTTTGCTGGGTAATTCATAAGTTTCTTGGAAATGCAAAAAACAACTCACTATCAGCACTTCTTTAGCAGAGGCTGAATACTGCAGTACTACTATTATTGTCAAGGAATTACTTTGGCTTTCATATATACTTTAAGACTTATACATTCTAATTCCATCACCAATACCTTTATTTTGTGACAACAAATCTACCAAGCTAATAGCATCTAATCCCTATCAACATGGCTAAACCAAACACACTGACATTAATATTCACTTCATTCAACATCATATTTCACAAGGATTTGTTTGTATTGAATATATTTCCTCTCATCACCAAGTTGCTAATATCTTTACTAAGCTTCTTCCTACTAATTGATTATCTTTTCTTGGTTTCAAGTTAGGACTTTGTCGAAGCCCCACTTGAGGGGCGGATGTAGAGATTATAGCTTTGTTGTTTATTATTATTAGTTATATAATACACATCAGATTAGTTAGTTAATTAGATTAGTTAGATTCTGGTATTTGTTTACTGGTTGTAGCAGCTAATACAAATATCAATTGATCAACTGTAACTTTTCTTCTTCTTTAATAATACACTTATGGCACTTTTTGGTTCGTGCTCTAATGACTTTTCTTCAACTCTATTGAATTCTATAGAATATGGACTCTGAATTCCCTTCAGCCACTTTCAAAAGTGAGTTCTTCAACCATCAATGACTAAATTCGAGTCAACTTGTTTTGAAGCATACTGCAATTTGGTCGCATTTGAAGATCTTTATGGGAGGTTCATGCTAAGAGTAACTCCAACTCTTTAGGTACTTCTTAAGAGAATTATGTGAAATTAAATGTGCATGGGCTAGTAATATTGTCATTAAGGGAGGTGACGGTTGGTGGTGCTGTAGAGATTTTCAAGAAAAGTGGATTTTTGGTTTTGCAAGAAAAGTAGAGAAACTCAATATTTTGCTTGTAGAATTATGAGGGCTATCGATGATTCAAAAGCTAATTAACTTAATGTAGTAATCCAAAATTAAAATATCATGTAGGAAAAAGCTATTACTCTTCTGGATGAAGCAAGTCTAAGCAAATCCCAAGGAGCTTAATGCAGTTGTTGATCATTTGGCTACAAGAATGCAAGTAATTGTCTTTTTATAATCCTCCTAACTTTTGTTTTAAAAAATATTGAAGAATGATGTTTGTAATTATGGACTAACTAAAGAGCTTAATTTTCAAAGATTGTTTTGGGTGTTAATTGCACTACTTCTTCTTAGTTTTAGGGAGTAAAATGGCTTCCCTATTTTTTGAAGAATGTTGTTTATCATTGAAAAAAGAAAAAGAAAAAAGAACACCAATGGGGTCACTAAAACTCATGGAGAAGGGATGCATAGGAGTTCAAAGTTTAATGAGGATTTGCTTGTCTCTATCCTTATGATCAGAGAGCTTAAGTTTATGTAGACCTGGAGACAATTCAATCGAACTCTTAAATGTAAAGGAATCAAGAGAAGAGATTCATAACTTGCCTATTGTGAAGGATGAAGGCTATAATTTGTACATACGGGTTTATTCAAAATTTTCGAAAAGTACAAAGGAGGTCTAGTTTGTTTAAAGGGGATAACATAACAGAGTTGCAAGAGCTTAGGAATGAAGATTGGATTATAAAATCTACAAGCAAAAAGAATAGAAAGAGCAAGGCCAATGTTCATATACTACCTAGAGACAATGCGTCTTATTATTATACTACAACGATGACATAATGACTCAAATAAGCGGTCAATTTGCGAAGTGGAGTCCCCCAAAACCTTTCCTCTTTACCTTTACTTACATTGAAAAATGACTTATAAACCTTATTATAACCATCCCACATTAGTTGTTCACAGATTTCACCATCAAGAAGTGTATCTATGGCCTCATTAGGCCATTGGCTTGTTGATGAAGGTAAGAGTACAAATTCGTTATTAGGAAAACCAATATGTAGATTGAGTCTTACATTTTTGTTTTAATTCAAAGATCATTAATTAACCATTTAAAAACAACAAATAAAAAAATAAAATTACTATAATAATATCTTACATTTCTCATTAATTAGCGATTTTTTTTTTGTTGGAAAAAATAAAACATACTATTAAAATTAAGGTAAATTGCAAATAAACTTGTTTTATGGGATAATGAAGGATGTGGGCCAAGTTCTTGAGAGGTATGAGGTGTATAAACATGCAAAAAGAATGAGAGAGCCGTACGAAGAGTATACACCCCTGCTCATACTTAAGCGCCCATTGATCGACCTAAGCATGGATTTCGTGCTTGGCCTACCCCAAACGCCGAGAAAACATGACTCAATGATGGTTGTGGTTAACTGATTCAACAAGATAAGCCATTTCATTCCCTACCATAGAACTAATGATGCTTCATTTATCACTAACCTCTTTTTGCAGGAAATTGTACATTTGCATGGGCTGTTAAGAAGTATTGTATCCGATTGTAATTTGAAGTTCACGGGTTTCTTCTTGAAAACCCTATGAAGGAAACTTGGCACTAAGCTTATGTACAGTACTTCTTGCCACCCGCAGACAGATAGCTAGACCTAGGTAGTAAATAGGATAGTCAATAACCTTTTGCGAGTAACCATAAGGAAAAACTTGTACCATTAAGACCTATGTCTACCTGTCATTGAGTTCGCTTACAACTAATCAGTTCACAACTCAATAAGAAGGTCACCTTTTGAAGTTGTCTATGGACTTAACCCGAACTTACCTCTGAATATAGCTATCAGCTTGGCCATAAAAGGGGAAAATCAATCCAACCTACAGTGCACCAAGGAATTCCAGAAGTTGCATCAAAAGGTTGCTGAACAACTAGCACGTACTATAGCCTAACAAAAGGAGCAAGGAAGCCAAGGAAGGAGATGAGTGGTTTACAGCCCTAGAAACCTTGTTTGGGTCTACCTCAGCAACGAGTGTTTCCTTAGGAAGAGAACAAGCAAGCTTTCTCCCAAATCCAAAAGACCTTTTAAGATCCTTAAGCACATTGACAACAATGCCTATGAGCTTAAGCTACCCGATGGATATAGTGTATCTACTATTTTTAATGTGGCTGATCTGACACCTTATGTACCCGGTGAAGAAGAAGGCCAATATTTGAGGGAAAATCTTCAACAATCCCGAGGAGTTGATGAACTATTGACTATCGGTCCTCTTACTCGCGTATGGCTTCGTGACCTCCAATCCCTTACTTAAAGAATTCTTTCTTGGCAACTTACCGATGATGAGAAACTTTACACAAAAGGAGGATGGATGAACTCCTTAAGCACTCCATGTTGTTATACCATGATATGTGCTCTCAATTGTACCAATGATGACTATTCTCTAGCTAAGGATCCTGCACCGAGTGACCTAACCTTCAGTTGTCGAGAGGTTCTTGTCGAGTGACGAGACATTCTCCTACTGATCGAGTACTTCTCTCTCGGCCTGCTACCATTTCTCATGACACCCACTCTTCAACTCAGCCTCCTTGTCGCTATAACATCTTAATTCATCGTACCTACTGTACTCAGAGCATCTTAGTACGGAACTAATGTTGCACTACCACCTATCATTTTCGTCTAACATTTTACTAATTTTTCATTTTTGTCTTTTGTAATTTTTACCCTTTTTCGTATGTACTAGGAATCCCCTTTTTATATATGCATTTTTATAATTTCCTTATTTTTGTTGTTGCCCTAAGGACTTACTATAAATAATTTCTTCTCTTTATAGCCAAAATCATCTTACTTTATACATAGACATTAAATATGTTGTTCTTATAAGACAACCCTCTATAAGCCTATTTTCATACACTCTTATCCAATTTTGTTGAGTAGCTTAAGATTAGTGGTAAATGGACTTTGACATCAACTTATGCGTCATATCAAGTAAAGTGCCAAGTCGTGTTGTGTTCATTAGTGTGTCATATCCTCTAAGCAGCTTTGTGTCAGCTACTTTGATTAGTTCGTAGACCTACTCACTCTATTTTCTTAGATATTTTGAAAGATCCATTGGTTCAAATTTGCTACGGTAAGTCTTAGTAATAACTGAGCTCTTAAGCACGTCATTTGAAAAGGCTATCTAAGTTGCTGTATTGACTGAGCTATTGTAAGTTTCTAACTAAGCTGTTGTTTTTTAAAGGCAAGTACCAAATTGTTGGTCACATATTGTCATAGTGTTAAACATACCTTATTATTATTGTTAAAGTGGTACTTATCTGGTGAAAGAGGTAAGCAAGTGGCTAAAGTAAACTGAGAGTTGTGTAGTTATAGAGACTATAGTGTCTAAGCAGTCTAAGATTACTTGTTGTGAGTGTATTGAGGTGAAGTAATTGTACAAGCGGTGTGGGGAGTGGTATTTCATGAAGGAGCTATATGTTTGTACTTTCGTCAAATTGTTGAGCTAAAATTGAACATCTGAGCTATTGTAATCTTGAAATACCCATTATTAACTAATCTTAGTCATCGTTAATTCAACATAGCTTATGACAACTGTAGAAGATATGGTTATGACTATGACTATGAAGATATAAGGTCAAAAATACCTAAGTTTAATGGTTATGGATTTCCAAACGAATACTTAGATTGAGAATTCCAAGCCAATAAAGTCTTTGAAAAGTATCAGTACCCCAAACGTAAGAAGGAATATATCATAGAGGATCAACTTCAAAGCCTTGCTAGGACTTAGTAGAAGAGTGTATTAAGTCAAAGGATCCTTAGAGGGGCAAGTACTACATAGAGCTTAATGGGACCTGTGACGAGAGAAAAATTTGTATCCCCATCATATCAAGACGAGTTGTATGAGGAGTTATTTACCTTAAGGCAAGGACAAATGAGTGTCCAAGAATTTGCCCAAGAGTACAGGGCACTCCTGTAGTGATGTGAATTGTAAGAATCTCTTTTGTATATTATCTCGCAATTCATGAGAGGATTAAGATTGAAGATTGCCCAACATGTTAACCCCTTAGGAGTAAAGAGCTTAAATGAAGCTATCCGATTAGGCTTAAGAGAAGAATCTACCATTGGTGCCGACCATTATGATGTATAAGAACAACTAGAGGATATACTTAATTAGTTTGAGAAGCTGAGAGAGGAAATGAGGCAACAAAGGGACTCTAGAGTAGAGGAGATCGACGGGAAGGAAGTCAGAAGAAAGAAAGTAAAGGAAGAAGAGGTAAAGGATGCTGGAGAAACAAGCCATAGAGGTGAGGAAGACCAAGTTGAATTGCAGTTGAGCTCTTATGTTCCGAAAATGGTTCCATTACCAACTATAAATACCACAAATGGTAGCTCCATGAATTACTACGTTTGCCTTCCTCATATCGGAGTCTTACTTCCTAGTCCTCTGACAAGTTTATGTAGCCCTGATATGAGCAATTATAGTATCGCACCTGTAAGCTATTATCGACTATCGATTGGAGTTTATCAAGATTGAGGTGATGGATACATGTATTAGGGATATATCATATTGACTCTTAGTACTTATATTGAGAAGGTTTGAGGTATGTAGATGGAATGAGGAAGAAGAATTGATTTACGAGGAAGTAGAGGGAATACTGATTACAACGAATGAGGAGATTGTGAGATCTGAGCTAGTTGAGCTTGAAAAGGTGGAATTACTTATGACTAATGAGCCATCTTACGTCCTGCCGGCACAAGATCCACGAGCCTATGATCCTCTATATGACCTTAAGATCGTGTTACTTCCTATAATAGATAGCTGTTGGGACTACCAAGGTGTAGTTGATCGGATCCATGATGAGTGGAAGGAAGAATCCAAGATAAAAGATTTGATTGATAAAGCTTATGATGAGTGGAGGGAGCATCGGTTGGTGATGCCCTCATTGCAAGAACCAAAGTGTATTCCTATGTTTAAATTTCAACTTTATCGATTGGTATTTGACCCTAAAGAGATTTGAAGCTGCCAACTGCCAAGTTTCGAGTCGAAACTCTTTCAAGATGGAGGGGACAGTAGGATTTTAGATACCGACCCAATGACATGCCCTATTTTAGACTATATGGAAGGCCTGTTCATGAGCTCTGTGCGAATGGATGACCTATTTATAAGCTCCATCAGTATTGAACGACTTGCCCTGCTCTGTTGGGTTTTCCCTGTAATGTTGAATACACCCCACTCTATCCTGAATGAGCTTTCCTACAACTCTATTTATGAACTCTAGCAGTATTGGAAGACCCGACGTGCTTTGTAAGTTCTGTCCTAGCCTACTATTTATACCCTGTTTTGCTAGGTCTTCCTTACTATACTAGATTCACCACACCCTACTCTAGTCAAGTCTACTTTACCCTTCCAAGTCTACTTTGATCAATTAGGTATGCTTTGCTCTGGTCTAAACAATTTTGTCCTGCTCTACCAATACCCCTCGTATCACCAACCAGTTTCACTCTACAAGACTGTCCTACCCTGCCCGTTCGCTCTACTTTGTTGAGATCGACATGCTTACCTAATTTTGTTTAGCTAAGACCTGCTCGATCATGTCAAGACTACCAGACTATTCCATACCAAATTGGTTGTGCCGGGTCAGATCAAAATAGGTTGGCTATATCCATGTCAAATTAGAAAGCCTCGAACAAGACATATCGTCTAGAAGCTCAAGTCCACCCAGATCAAAGCTCTAAGGTCTCCAATAACTCCTCAAAATCTAACATCATCCCCTCACCTGAAAATCTCATTCGGTTATTTGTTTTACTTATATTATTTGGATTTCTTATTTCTTATATTTTTCTTAGAATTATCCTCATGTTTATTTTCTATTTATAGAAAGGCCACTAAGGTAGCCTTTAGTCATTTTATTTACAACTTTACCACTTTATATAAATAGAACACTTGTATAGGGTTTTAAATAGACTTTGATATATTAATAAAGAACCCTTGAGACTTTTCTCTTAGAAAACTCTCCTCTACCCGTTCTTATCAATCCTTTTAGCAAGGATTGTAGTGAGTAACACTATTACTCGAACCGGTGCATCACATCTAGCAAGTTTTAAGCTGTGTAGGATCCTGTTGGTTTATCATATCCAACTAGATAGCTCATGGATTTGCTAAACCACCAGCACCACCCCCCTCCCCCCGCACCACCACCACCCCCCACCCCTCCTCAATTTTATTTTATTTTTGTTGTTCATTGTAGGGCTTCTCTATGTATACAACCCCGGAGATGCATCACTTCACCAAAGGAAATTTATTTTGGACATTTTAACTGATTCAGGCCTTACAACTGTAAAGCTTACTACTACACCTTTACCAATAAGATTAATTCTTTCAAAGGAGACTGGAGAACTTTTGGTTAAACCACTTGTTTAAAGACGACTAGTTGGGTAACTTTGATATCTATCTATTACTCATCTAGATATTTCCTTTTTTGTTCACAAATCAAGCCAATTTGTTTCACAACCACATGTCCCTCATCTTGAAGCTGCATTGCATCTTCTTTGTTTCCTTAAAGGGACAATTGATCTTGGTTTATTTTTTCCAATTAACAATACTTTAAACTTGCAAGTTTTCTTGGATGCTGACTAAGATTGCGCTACCAATGATCGTAAATCTATTTCTAGATTTCGTGTTTTGCTGGGTAATTCATAAGTTTCTTAGAAATACGAAAAACAACCCACTGTCAGCACTTCTTCAGCGGAGGCTAAATACTATAGTGCTACTGTTATTGCTACTATCAAGGAATTACTTTGGCTTTCATATATACTTCGAGACTTATACATTCTAATTCCATCACCAATACCTTTATTTTGTGACAACAAATCTACCAAGCTAATAGAATCTAATCCCTATCAATATGGCCAAACCAAACACATTGACATTGATGTTCACTTCATCCAACATCATATTTCATAAGGATTTGTTCGTATTGAATATTTTTGCTCCCATCACCAAGTTGTTAATATCTTTACTAAGCTTTTTCCTGCTGATTGATTATCTTTTCTTGGTTCTAAGTTAAGACTTTGTCAAAGCCCTACTTGAGGGAAGGATGTAGAGATTATAGCTTTGTTATTTATTATTATTAGTTATATAATACATATCAAATTAATTAGTCAATTAGATTAGTCAGATTATTTAGATTTTGGTATTTGTTTACTTATTGCGACGGTTGATATAAATATCAGTTGATCAACTATGACTTTTCTTCTTCTTTAATAATACACTTATGACACTTTTTGGTTCATGCTCAAATGACTTTTCTTCAATTCTACAGAATATGGGCTTTGAATTCCCTTCAACCACTTCTAGAAGGAGTTCTTCAACCATCCATGACTAAATTTGATTCAACTCGTTTTGAATGCGTACTGCATGTCGTCACATTTGAAGATCATTGCAAGAGGTTCATGCTAAGAGTAACTCCTCAACTCTTTAGGTACTTCTTAAGAGGGTTATGTAAAATTAAATGTGGATGGGTTAGTAATATTGTCATTAAAGGAGGTGACAGTTGGTGGTGCTATAGAGATTTTCAAGAAAAGTGGATTTTTGGTTATGTAAGAAAAGTAAGGAAACTCAATATTTTGCTTGCAAAATTATGAGGGCTATCAATGATTCAAAAGCTAATTAACTTATTGTAGTAATCTAAAATTAAAATATCATGTAGGAAAAAGCTATTACTCTTCCGGATGAAGCAAGTCTAAGCAAATCCTAAGGAGCCTAATGCAGTTGTTAATCATTTGGTTGGAAGAATGCAAGCAATTGTCTTTTTATAATCTTCCTAACTTTTGTTTTAAAAAATATTGAAGAATGATGTCTGTAGTTGTGGATTAACTGAAAAGCTTAATTTTCGAAGATTGTTTTAGGTGTTGATTGATGTACTTCTTTTTAGTTTTAGGGAGTAAAATGGCTTCCCTATTTTTTGAAGAATGTCGTTTATCAATGAAAAGAAAAAAAAGAAAGAAAGAAAAAAACACCAATGGGTTCAACAAAACTCATGGAGAAGGGACACATAGGAGTTTAAAGTTTAGTGAGGATTTGCTTGTCTCTATCCTTATGATGAGAGGGCTTAAGTTTATGTAGACCTGGAGACATTTCAATCGAACTCTTAGATGTAAAGGAATCAAGAGAAGAGATTCATAACTTGCCTATTATGAAGGATGGAGGCTACAATTTGTATACATGGGTTTATTCAAAATTTTCGATAAGTATAAAGGAGGTTTAGTTTGTTCAAAGGGGATAACACAATAGAGTTGCAAGAGCTTAGGAATGAAGATTGGATTATAAAAACTACAAGCAAAAAGAATAGAAAGAACAAGGCCAATGTTCATATATTACCTAGAGACAATGCAACAATGACAAAATGACTCAAATAACTAGTCGATTTGCGAAGTGGAGTCCCCCAAAACCTTCCCTCTTTGCCTTCACTTACATCAAAAAACGACTTATAAACCTTATTATAACCATCCTACATTAGTTGTTCACAGATTCTGCCGTCAAAAAGTGTATTTATAGCCTCATTAGGCAATTGGCCTATTGATGAAGGTGAGAGTACAAATTCGTTATTATGTGTACTTAAACCCTCTATCTTCAAAATTGATTGTCAAGAATTCCAAATCTTTAAAAGAATGTGTTTTTAAATCCTATATTACTGTTTTTCATTAGATAAAATAATTTAAAAAATGCTAAAAGACCTTTTTATCATTTTCAAAAGGATAAAATGGCTAAGTAAAGGATAAGAAAAAAAAATATCCAGCTTAAATTTCAAATAAAAAATAAATATTGAAAATGGAGATTCATAAGTAAATGTAGGTGCACCTACATGTAAATATACTTATGAGTTAACAAATTTATCCTTGTTTTACACTACACAAAATACATGCAAGACTTGTATTTGGATAAGTTAAAAGTTCCCAAAAGTACTTTTATTTTAGAAAGAAATAGATGTTGCTTGTTGCATTACTGTAGTATTAGTTCTTTTACTTGCCATTATGTTGCACGATTTTGTTGCACAATAATTCCATCATGGCCTTAATAATAATGGATTTAAAAGCCAAATATTGAGTTCCGAAAGTATAGGATATCATGCTAAAGAGTAGATAACCGTGTTAATATATGATATGATTAATGCGAAAATATTCAAATTCCTCAACCGAAGTTTTTATCAAAATAAAAAGTACAAAAGTCCAAGACACACAGACACATGTATATATATATGAATTAAAAAAACTAACTTATTTCCATAAAACAAAGATATCACACATAAAAAACAAGGCAATCATAATAGATCTCAATAAGACCAAAGATCCAAACAATTCATTAAAAAAATAAAATAAAATACAAATAAAGTAAAGATATTTGGCCAAATAAATAAATAAATAAAGTAAAGAAAAAACGTGGACAAAGCACAGACCAAAGTACACATCTTAAGAGTCTAACTGGGTAAACTTATTTCCGTTCGTGATCAAAGTACGTGGTACAGAGTAGTAATAAGAATTTATTACGTGAGATGGCAACACTGCGAGAAGAGAAGCAATGCCATATTCAGAACTCGTCCTCGTACGTCCAGCGGCCCTTGTATTTGAAGAATTCAATTCCCTCTTCACTAGACGGATCAAACTGGAGCGATGGTATTAGTCTCTCAATATTGTCTGGAAACTCTACTAGCCAACGACAATCTTCACATTTGAAAACCTTTAAATTCTCGAGATGAGAAATAGTTGCCGGTAAATCGGTGATTTTAGTGAGTGAAATGTCCAACTCAACTAGCGACTTTAAATCTCCAACCGAATCCGGAAGCTCTTCCAACCTTGGACACCATAAGCACAAATTACTTAGATTCACAAGCTCTCCAATCGAGGGAGGCAACTTTTGTAGACCTACGAATTTCAACTTCAGCACCGATAGTGATCTTAGACGGCCAATGTCATAAGGTAGACTTGCCATACGTTCGCAACCCGTGATTTCTAGGTAAGTTAGATGCTCCAGCTGGCAAATGGACGCGTCTATCTCTTTCAACCACTCGCAATCTTTGAAAACCAATCTCTCCAACCGTGGAAATGCAGAGAAGTCGGGCGACCGCCATAGGCCATGGCAATTTGTGCATTTAAGAACTTTCAATTTTCTCGCTGCCTACAAATTGACTCAAACTCATAAAATACTATTATGTGAAGCAAGCAGGGAAAAATCAAATTGAAGAAAATAACACTACCTTGATTTCATGCCATCCAACCCAATCATTAGTGACATATTGCCCTGAAAGCATAAGGATTTCTAAGTTTTCAAAACATAAGTTTGTCGCTCGAAATTCAGCTGGACAATTTTCCCAAGAAAGCCATCTCAACTCTGAGAAAACTTCCTGAAAATCCTCATTTTCAAAGTTTCCACCATTTAATTCGAGGAACTTGAGTTTCTTAAACCCTGCAAAATGCTTGTGATTGAAAGTGCAATCTGCATTGAGTTTCCCAAGTTTGAGTGCTACCACTTCTTCAGTCCCCTAGGAATTGAAATTAGCAAGCAGATAAAATGAGATTTCTAATTTATTGCTCAATAAAACAAGGTAAAATCATGGTTTACCTGCTTCTCACGCACTACATTAAGGGCTACCTCCGGTGACCACAACCTGCTATGCTTTCCATGAGCATCAGTTTTCTCGTCTCCTACAAGATTCCTACCAAAGTCTCTAAGTACATCATGCATCCTTAACTTATTTCCGTCAACAATCTCTATCAAGGACAAATCTCTAAGGACCATGATTCCATATATTGGCTCAAGTCCTTGTGCTTCCCAATAATAAGTTACATCTTCGATTTCCTTGTTGATAAAAAGACACGCAATATCAAGAAAAATTTCTTTCCCATTGTTGTCCAAGTGCTCGTAGCTTATCATGAGCTTTTCTTTGACACCCATGTCAACCTCTTTCTTGAGATTCGCAACTATACTTTCCCAATCATCTTTACTTTTGTAGCTGAACAAGTGACCTATGACATTAATAACCAGAGGAAGTCTCCTGGTTGTATTTACTGCCACTCTCGACATCTTATCAAACTCCTGTGGAGGCGAATCACTCTTGAAGACCAGTCTACTGAAGAGCTTCAAAGCATCATCAGGTTTCATTTCCTGCATTTCGTATCGATAAAAACCATCATCGTTAGGAATCATTCCAATGTTCCCTGTGGTTATGATCACTCTGCCCCCTCTGCCTAACCACGATGGTTGACCGACTAGTTTTGATAGCTGGTCACTATTGTCTAGGTTATCCAGCACAATAAGCACTTTCTTGTGCTTTAATCTTTCTTTGATCATGTTGGCCCTTTCGTCAGCATTACTAAGATGAAATAAATTCTCCTCGAGAAGCTGAAGCTGTGATAGTAAGTCCTCTTGCAAGTTCATAATACCAGCTGTACGGGACTTCCCGTGGACATCTGAAAGAAAGGCAACCCTGTGTCCAAAGCCAGAAGAGATTTGATCGAAAACAAGCTTAGCAAGAGTCGTCTTTCCCACGCCACTAATGCCATAAATGGTGATAATTCGAACATCATTGGCTTGTAGATCTAATAACTTCATGACATCTACCATTTTATCGTCCATTCCATCATAGTCATCGGCCACCTTCTTCGGATCACTTCTTCTCCATAACTTAACACAAACTTCTTCCACTATCAGCTTTGAAAGCTCAGATAACCTAAATGAATTTACAACCATATGAGAACTTGGTTGGCAGAAAATGAAGCACTAATATTCTTTATTCATTCTTTTGCCAAGATGAAGCAGTAGTTTATTATGTTTACTTGTTTATGACTTCTCCAGTTCCATTTAACTCGAATAAGTCATTAGTTTTCGAGCGCATGGTTGGCATGTCTACTCCCTTCAGTACCCGTGGAGTAGTGGTTACTCGGGTTCTCAAAAAGTTAAATGTTAGAACACCTGCTTCATCTTTTTCATAAGAAACTGAACGTGTTTAAGGAAATTTCTATCGGACTTGACCCTTCTTCCAAAACTTGAAAAATGTTTACTAATAAAATTTAAAAAAGAAAAAAGAAATGATAAAAACTCAGATAAGATAAAGTTGAAGATTAAATTTATGCTTTCTCCCGAAGATTAATTCCTAAGGGCAACAAGAATTACAAGGTGAAACAAATATGAACTTTACCCATGATTAAGTATGTTCCATCCCCTGATTTTGCCCACCTTCTGGAATGCGATCTCCCACGGCTTTACTGCATCTTGACCTAACTCGACCTCGTGCTTTCGTAGGGCACTGGTGTAGACTTCCGTTTTAAGCTTGACATCTGTACTTACGTCGACATCATAGAAGATGGGTAAAATGGTCTTTTTCTCCACCTGTTTCTGTGAAGCTTCCCAGCACTCCATTATTTCTTTTAGTTCACCGAGGCACCACTTGCTGGATGCATAGTTCTCGGAGAAAATGGGGATGTAGATTCTGGAGCTGGTGATGGCTTCCATCAGCTCTCCTTCAATGACTTCCCCTTTTCTGATACTTTCATCGTCACAGAAGACCCGGACTCCAGCACGAACCAACCCACGATAGATAGCATCAACGACTGTAGATCGAGTGTCGGGTCCTCGGAAGCTTAGGAACACATCGAAGTCCCTGCTCGAATGTATTCTACTAGTTGCTGCTCCTGTACTCGAAGATACTGCCTCCTTTTTATGAACCTCTTTCTTACGCTTCTCAATTGTACCTCCTCGTGCATATCTATCGTATCTGAACAAGGGAGCTATGACATTAATATTTAGTGGAAGTGCCATGGTCTTACTTACTGCTTCTCTCGAAATCTTATCATACTCCCCTGGGGGCAAGTCACTTCCAAAGACCCGTCTACTGAAGAGCGTCAGGGCGTCATCAGGCTTCATTTCCCGCATTTCGTACCGATAAAAACCTTCACCTTCGGGCATTATCCCAATATTTGTGGTGGTTACAACGATTCTGCTTCCTATACCAAACCACGAGCAGTCGCCTGCTAGTTTTGATAGCTGCTTACTATTGTCTAGGTCATCTAGGACAATAAGTGCTTTCTTGTCCTTCAAACTTTCCCGGATCTTGATGACCCCTTGTTCAGCGTCATTAAAATCAAAAGACTTGACCGGAAAAAGCTGTGACATTAAGTCCCTTTGCAAGTTCACGATATCAGCTTCACGGGACTTCTCGCGGACGTCTGAAAGAAAGGCAATTCCCTGAAACTTGGAAGAAATTTTTTGGAAAACAAACCTCGCAAGAGTCGTCTTTCCCACGCCATTAATGCCATGAATGGCGACAAAACGAACATCGTGGGCGTCTAGATTTAATAAATTCATGATGTCTTTCATTGGATCGTCCATTCCAACATAGTCATGTGACGCCTTTTCCAGATCATTTCTTGTCCATAACTTACAACAAACTTCATCCACTACGCGATGCGTGAGATCAGCTATCCTGGAAAACAGAAAAAAAAAAAATTTTGCAGTTGCAAACATTCGAAAACTTTGCGTTGCAGAAAACGAAGCGCTAGTGCTATTTGTTTTACTCGCTTGTCTAGATGAAACAGCTGTTACCGCAGGTACCCGAAAAAATAAAACACCTACTTCATCTTTTTACTAGAAATCCAGTGTTAAAAATAGAAATCTTTATCGGACTTGATTGGAGTCTTTTCTTGCAAAATTTGAAAAACCATAACAATCAAATAAAAAAGAAAAAAACAAAAACAAAAAGAGAGAGAATTGTTAACCCAAATAAGATAAACTTTGAAGAGTAAACTTATGCTTTCTAGAAAATCAACTCCTAGGGGCAACATCAAGTGCTAGGTGAAAGAAATATGAACCTTACCCAAGATCACGTACGTCCAGTCCCTTGAATGTGGCGGCCTTCCGGAGCGCGGATTTCCACCGCTTTACCTCATCTTCACCGGCCACGTCCTTGGGCTTTTTTAGGGCAAAAGTGTACAAACCCGATTGAAGCTTGAGATCTGTACTTACGTCGACATCATAGAAGATGGGTAAAATCGTTTTCCTCGCCCCCTGTTTCTCTGAATCTTCCCAGCAATCCATTATTTTTGCTAGTTCACGGAGGCACCACTTGCTGGACGCATAGTTCTTGGAGAAAATGGGGATGTAGATTCTGGAGCTGGTGATGGCTTCCATCAGCTCTCCTTCAATGACATCCCCTTTTCTGATACTTTCATCGTCACAGAAGACCCGGAATCCAGCACGAACCAACCCACGATAGATAGCATCAACGACTGTAGATCGAGTGTCGGGTCCTCGGAAGCTTAGGAACACATCGAAGTCCCCGCTCGAATGTAATCTACTAGTTGCTGCTCCTGCACTCAATTTTCCTGTCTCCTCTGCCATCATTTTGTTTGCTATTTGGAAGGAAAAATGAAGGAAGGAGGAATTAATGTTTCTGAGTTCTGAACAATTTTTTATTTGTGGTTGTGGTTGTGGTTACGGCTTCGCTACATATGCAACCTTGTCCTTTTGTTTATTTTCTTCTCATTTATTAATTTATTTTTTAACCAAATATTTACTTTTATGTTTAATATGTTTACGTAGGAGAAGGTTTACAGTGGAAATTATTAATACGGTTAATTCAGTAGAACTGACCGTTCGATGGAGAAAGCGCGTCAGAAGCATCCTCCGTACCACAGGAAAACACAGTAAAAAGCCTTAGGTGATTCCACCCTCCCTCTCTCAACACAGGCACCCGCGCATACGTGCACACACACATCCACACACAAGCACGTATGCATATTCGTGTCACGGATCAAAAGGTTCACCCCCTCTACGAGTGTTCACGTGGTGTGTGGTGCTCGATCCTTTTTCACCTTACCTATTTTTTTTTTATTATAAAAGGTGAGCTAACCTCTTCCTTCATGTTTTTTTAAAACTATTTCAAACCTCTCTTATTTTAAAAGTACTGATTAATATTATCATCAACCTTTTTAAAATAAAGGATGTTTAATTTCTCAAATGGTTTCGATCTATCATGAGCATCATTAAGAGAACGACATCAGCTTTTAACTAGTTTGCTCATAGGTAACTAATCACTCCTTAAAAAATTATTTAACTATACGAACAAACCGCCAGCTAACATTACTTGTTTCACATTAAACCTTAAGTTTAATGCCTCCTCTTCCCTCCAAAACACGAATCGTAACATTCTTCCCCACCTAAATCCATGACGCTCTCATTATGAGGCCAACTCTTCGCCACTATCTTTTCCCTTGAGATCACCAACCTTATTCTTCAATTACCCAACTCCACGTTAAGATTATATCCGTTTGGACTCCAAGGCTTCTATAAGCATTCCCTCTCCCTCACCCTGACCCTTACCCTCTCCTCTTGTCCTCCAAAATCGTCTCTTGTTGAGTGGCTCAACAACAGGGTCTATCCTTCGAAGTATACTTTTACTTTTTCCTTAAGTTTCGAGCAGACTCTTATTACAATGCCCTCGACACAGCTACCCCTTCTATCATTGATGCTCTCCACCTGGTAGCTACTCCCTCTTGAGCTCCATTCACATAAGCCTAATTATCAACAAGAATTACCCCTTTTTCATACTGCACGTTGGATAACATTTAGGTGGCTCCTTTAGGTTAAAACCTTTAGCTTTGATACCACTTGTCATAGGATGAGAGGTTTACCCCATCTACAAGTGTCTATACAGCGCTCGACCCTCTTTTGCCTCACGCATTTTTTTTTTTTTATTAAAGAAGGTGAGTCAGCCTTTCCCTTCCTATTTTCCTAAGACTATTCCAAACCCCTCTTACTTTAGGAGTGCCAACTGGCATTGTCACAATCATTTCTAAGATAAGGGACATCTAACTTCCCAATTACCTTCAGCCTGCCATAACCATCATCGAAAGAGCACACTAGCTCCCGACCAGTTTGCTCATAGGTAGCTAACTTCACCTTAAGAGACTACCCAACCCCACGAACAAACCACCAACTAATACCACTCACTTTATATTATACCCCAAGTTAAATACCACCTCTTCTCTTAAAAACATGGATCGTGACATGTGCGCATTACATACAGTCACATATACAAACGCACATGTGCACGTACGTGTATACAAACATGCATACAAATACGTGTGCTTATACATACACTCTCATAGACATATGAATACACACACATGTCATGGACTAATTTTCCAAGACCCTTAAGATACGCCCAACATGACCTTAAATATGAGACACAAGACAAAGAAGATATATGTAAGAGATTCCCATAGCCCATTAGAAGAGAAAGGCCTAAGCTCAAACTTAGGAAAGATTATAGAAGTTAAAAGGTTTTAAGAAGGTTCTGAAGATGTCCAGATTCAATGTATAATAGTAGGTAGGGTATATAGGGTGGGTAAAAGAGGTAGGTAAGATTCAATTGTAACCATTAGATTAAATAAATCTTGGCTATCCATTGTAGAGGCCATTTACATATGTAGGGGGTCTCCCCTCATTTGTAATCATCCATATATTAAGTAGAATTGAGTTAATAATCAGAGTCTCTCTCTCTCTACTTTATCTCTCTAAACTTATGTGTATGGTTTTTATGCTTAACTTAGTCTTCCTTAGTATAGTGAGGAGTGCTAAGTGCCACACAAGAGCGTCGGGAGGAATTTCGCCCATGATAATTGGTATCAAAGCAAGCTTTTGAAGAGAGAAATGTCATTGTTTGGAAATGAGAACAACAACTCCACAGTTAATGAGGTAGATGACCAAGGAGGAAGCTTAATAACAAGGTAAAGAGCCAAGTCTAAGGATTTATTGATTTCCCTTCGCATTCAAGTGGATAAGGTTGAACTAAGCATCGCTGAAGCCAAAGAGCAATTAAATGACTATGGAGCTACCATATATAGGTTAGAGGAAGAACTCCAAGGTAAGCTACAAAGAGCTTTGAACTAAGCCTTAGAGAAACTGAAGAAGCTTAATGGAGAGCTTGAAGAAGCATAACGGAGAGCTTGAAGAAAAGGAAGGTATCCTTGATACTCAATGAGTATACTTGAAGCTATGGAAGAAGCATATGAAGCAAAAATTGATGCTACCATCATCACCATGCAGTAAGATATTGAAGACCTTTAGAATCAACTAGCAGCATGCTAGGCTGCTATTGTTAATGGAGTAATTATCCAAGCAATCACAAAGGTGGAAGTATCAAGGCCTGAATGCTTTAAGGGGACACAATTTGCAAGGGAAGTAGATAATTTTCTGTGGGAAGTTGAATAGTACTTTGGAGTGTTAGGGCTTGTCGATGATGGAAGTAAAGTAAGGATTGCAACTTTACACCTAAAGGATATAGCATTGATTTGGTGAAGAAGGAGGGTTAATGAGATTACTTCATGGCTACACTTCATAACGGAGTTCTGAGATCAATTCTCTCTCTAAAATGCGAGGAGAGAAGCTAAGGTTAAACTTAGGCATCTACAAAAAAAGGCCAGTATGAAGCAATATGTTTAAGAATTCTCAGAGTTGATGCTAGAGATATCAAACCTCAACTCGAATGATGCTCTTGTTATGTTCTTAGATAGCTTGAAACCGCTAAGTTAGAGTTGAAGCATCATGAGGTAGAGAACATCTCAAAAGTCATTGCTATAGTAAAAGGCTTGGCAGAACTTCAAAAGGAGAAAGATTAGCATTCCATAAGTAATGAAGGAGAAGAAGAGGAAGATATGGAAGGTAGGAGATCCTCAAGTCCTCTAGAAGGAAGGAAGAGGATGGGAAATGTAAGCCCCAAAGTTCAGCCAAGTAACCGTAGAATTGAACTTAGAACTCAAGGTTTAGGGCGATCGGTTAAAAGATTCGATCAAATCCAAATTATAAACTTTTGAGAAGAATATTAGTAAAAATGAACCTATAAACTTAAATTTAAGAAAATAAGTAGTAAAATAAGTAGTAAAATAGGAGATTATAAAATTTTCAAATTTTAAGCATAATAACTGCTAATTACCGAAAAGGCGAAAAGTGTAATATAATAACTAATAAATTATTAAAGATAGATTATATATATACTAAAAATTTTAGAATGACCAAAATAATATTTAGGAATGTTCACGTGTACCCCATATGTATTTACGTGTAGATAAAAATACGCGTAATTACTAAAATTAGCCGAAAACTAAGCAAATAATTAAAGAAAAATATAAAATAATTATGGACAAAATCAGAAAAAATCAGAAGAGGATAAGCTGATGCAAGATCAGGTCGTGGTCAGAAAAAGAAAAATTGACCAATAAAAATTGAACAACTTAAAAGCAAAAAATCAAGGAATTTGGACAAAGTCTTGTCAAATTAATGCATATTAATTACAGCAAATGTCTATAAATAGGGAAAAAAAAATTTACAGAGCTCATTTGGACAGTTTGAAAAGTGAGAAAATTAGGGAGAGTCAAAAATTCGAGAGAAAATCCAGAAAATAAAAAAAATAAGAAAAACTGTGCAGTTAAGGGTTTTAAAAGGAACCCACACCAGAAGAGGAGCTGGAAGTGGACGGCCACCACCACCACACGGTGGTGGTAGCGCCCAGGCCGGCCGACAAGGCCACGGCGGCTCGCGGTGGCCGGAGCCACTCAAACCGGTGAGTCCAAATTCCAGCCCGATTTTTGTGAAATTTTGTAAAAATAGTAAATATAATTAGAAAATTATGAATTTTGTTATTCTGGGATATTTTTGTATGTAGTTTTTAGGAAAAATGTTATTTTGATAAAATTATGTCCCGTAATATATGATCCCTAAGAAATTGTGCAAAACCGAGCATGTTTCGGTTTGGAAATAAATGACCTTAGGAGTGTAGTTTCAAGCCCAAAATTTTTCTGTAGATTACTTAGATGATATAGAACAGTGCTATAAAGCCCTTTTTCAAAAATTAATTTTTGAAATTTTTAGATAATTTTTAGGCTCTAAAAAGAGGCATAAAATGGGTAATTTAGGGTTAATTATGTAATTAAATGATTAATTTCTGATTTAGTGAATAATTACATGTTTTAGGATGTTAAGATCTGATGGATTATGATACTTATAGCATTTAGGGTGTTAGATGTAATTATTAGGTTAATTATGTAGTAAATTAGTAATAGAAAAACATAGTAAATTATGAGTTAATTTTTTAAATTAGAATAATTAGGTGTAAAACCTGATCTAGGATGAATTTAGACATTTTGAAGTAGTAATTTATGTTAGAGATGGTAATTAGGGTAATAGAAATATTAGAAATGCATTATGTGCATAATATGTAATAATACATAATGTGTAATTTTTGAAAATATAATAAATAGAAAATATTAGGATAAAAATTAATATTATATAAATAATAGGGATATATAATAAATCTGATAAGAAACTTGAATTTATGTAATTATATGAAAAATGTAAAAATTTCTCACATTAGGAGTAAATTCGGTACACAAATAGGGATTTAAGTGTACCGGATGGAATAAAATACTGACTAGGGGTAATAATGGTATATAGGAGATCGGGAAGTAATGTGATTAATTTCACATTATAGGTTGAAACGGATTTTTAAGGTTAGAATCTAAAACATTACTTAAAAATCGAACTAAAAACCTGGTTCAGAAATCGATGCGAAACCGAACCTGAACCTAACCCCAAACCTAGAATAATTATAAAAGACTTAATGCCTAGATAATTAGGCATATTAAACCTTAAACAAAACCTAACAATAAGCGTTGTAGGATAAAACGAACCTATAATATTTATATGAAAAGCTGAAACCACGTTCGTGTTATAGGGATAACCGGCGATGGCCTGAGCAAATCGGACCTCGAGTGAGCGAGTGAGGAGTCGAGGTAAGTTAGGATTAATACGATGCTGTATTTTGGAGGCTTAAGATTATGCTTGGTTGTGCTTGTTAGATAGTTGAATGTGTGCATGTGCTTGATTATGGGTGATGCTATGGTTCTGTTTGTTGCTCTGGCAAATATTGTATGAATTGTATGTAATGATTGATCACCCTAAACTGGACTTAATCAAATATTCGACCAGTAATCATAATCGAACATGCATGGCAACCCGTTAGGGGATTTAGGACTCTCCGGCCAAATACCGACCCCTTCGGAAGGGATAGCGCAGGATTGCAAAATGGTCCCTTCTTCATCCTCAGTCGAACTAAGTGACAGGAGAGGAGGTCGTGGCGGGGGTGAAGTCAATGGTTCGAAGGTAGTCGCGGGAGGAGCGTGGTCTCCATTGCACAAGCCTGGGTTTGGTCGTGAGCTGTTGCATTAACGGCAACTCCTCAACCCGGATTAGAGCGGGCGCAATTTCTCTAATCTCACGACGGGCCGGACAACGTCGTGCGATGGCATTTGCTTGCACATGCATTGCATCTAATAAGTAATTGAAAACCTTGTTGTGTTTCTGGTATAGTTTTAAGTCCTCCGTCCCTACTTACTGAGCTGTGGTTGCTCACATCCCTATAGACGTCGTGCAGGTGCTGGCTAAGAAGCGGCAACAACTACTCTGAAGCTAACAACTGCTGGATCCTGGGGAGTGAGGAAAAATATTGAAGAATAAAACTACATTTTTAAGGTTTAAGTTTTTACTTTAGAACTGTTCATTTTGAATAATGTAACAACTAGGAAATATATTACGGAGAAATATTGTAAACCTTAATTGCAATAACTGTGTTATAATCTATATCTATATTTCCTCACTTTCTTAGATAAATGATTTATTTAAATTACAAACTGTTTCCTTCAAAGCGGGTTTGTCGTGGACGCCTTGTGTAGATCAGGTCTAAGATAGCGGTTGTAAGGCCAACTTCTATCTTAGGATGGTTTACACGGCGGGGGCTGTTACGACTCTGCCACTTCGGGGCGTGACAGGAAATAAGAGAAGCATACGACAACTTAAGTGTTATTTTTGTGATAGACCACATTATGCTCAAGATTGTCCAAAAAAGGAAGATTGGATGCTCTTCTTGTAATGGATAAAATCGATGAAGACGACAATGGTAAGCTTAGTACCATCCGTTTTCTCTATGCCATGAAGTCTCAAGGTACGAAGGAGAAAAAGGGTTTAATGTATATAGAGGCCAACGTGGCAGGAAGGAAGATAAATGCTATAGTAGATATGAAGGCCTCATATTTATTCATTTCAGAGGATGTTGCCTCTAATCTTGGGCTAAAAGTTGAACAAAGTAAAGCCCGGCTCAAGATAGTTAACTTCAAGGAACTCCCAACTTATGGGTTTGCTAAGAATGTGAAATTCAACATCAAAGATTGACAGGGAAGGGAGAATATTGAAGTTGTCCCCATAGATGATTTTGAATTTATTATTGGCATGGAATTCTTCAATAAGAATGATGCCATCATTGTTCCGTAATCTAACTACATTTGCTAGCTTAATCAAGGTTCACAATGCATAGTCCCAATAAGTAAGAAGACAAGATGAGCGACAAAGCTTATTACATCAATGTGAACTACAGGGGAAGAGTCGACACTGATGAAAGGAGATAGTTTGACTTTAGTCAAAGAGATGGAGGAAGAAACGGTTGATAAGATCCTAAAAAGTTCAAACCTAGTAGATGGAGAAAAGTAGGACAAAGCCTTAATGACTAAGGTTAAGATTAAAAAGGGTGAGAAGCTACATTAGGCTTCAAGAAGGGAGGTTGTCAAGCATTCCCGTGATATGGGCACATATATAGAACTAAGGTCACGATATTGAGTATATCAGAATTCAAGAAGGAAGTTACAATAAGGACATCGTTAGATTGAGTAAGAGAGAATGTCACTGATTAATTTTCTAGGGCCCTTGAGATACACCAAACATGACCTTAAGCATGGTACACAAGATAAAGAAAACATATGTAAGAGATTCCT
Organism: Lumnitzera littorea; assembly: GCA_024138015.1. Classification (NCBI taxonomy): domain Eukaryota; kingdom Viridiplantae; phylum Streptophyta; class Magnoliopsida; order Myrtales; family Combretaceae; genus Lumnitzera; species Lumnitzera littorea. Next base: position 3,015,972 of record JAMXBB010000004.1, on the reverse strand, counting down.
ATAGCCTATTAGAAGAGAAAGGCCTAGGCTTAGACTTAGGGAAGATTCTAGAAGCTGAAAGGTTTTAAAAAAGTTTCAGAGATGTCTAAATTCAATGTATAATAATAGGTGAGGTAAGTAAGGTAGGCAGGATAGATAAGGTAGATATGTAGATAAAATTCAATTGTAATTGTTAAATTAAATAAATCTCGACTATCCATTATAAGGGGCTATTTGTATATATAGGGGGTCTCCCCTCATTTGTAATCATCCAAACATTGAGTAGAATTGAGTTGATAATCAGAATCTCTCTCTCTAAACTTATGTGTATGGTTTTCAAGTTAAACTTAGCCTTCCTTAATGTGGTGAGGAGCACTAAGTGCTATACGGGAGCGTAAGGAGGAATTTTACCCATGACACACATAAGTATGCACACACACACACTCACCCACACATACACACGCATGCATACAGACATACATATATATACGTACACACATACATATGCACATAAATGTCACGTCCTGAAGCGGCAGAATCGTAACAGCCCCGCCATGTAAACCATCCTAAAATAGAAGTTGGCCTTACAATCGCTATCTTAGACTTGATCTACACAAGGCGTTCATGAATAACCCGCTTTGAAGTAAACAGTTTGTAATTTAAATAAATCATTTACCTAAGAAAGTAAGGAAATATATATATATACACTATAATTCGGTTATTACAATTAGAGTTTACAATATTTCTCCGTAATATTATTTCCTAGTTATTACATTATTCATAAATGAAAAATAATTCTAAAATAAAAACTTAGACCTTAAAAATATGTGTTTATTCTTCAATGTTTTTCCTCACTCCTCAGGATCCAGCAGTTGCTAGCTTCAGAGTAGTTGTTTGCTGCTTCTTAGTCAGCACTTGCACGACGTCTATAGAGATATGAGCAACCACAACTCAGTAAGTTAGGATGGAGGACTTAAAACTATACCATAAACATAACAAGGTTTTCAAGCAAATGCCATCGCACGACGTTGTCCGACCCGTCGTAAGATTAGAGAAATTGCGCTCGCTCTTATCCGGGTTGAGGAGTTGCCGTTAATGCAACAGCTCACGACCAAACATGGTTTCAGTTTTTCATATAATTATTATAGGTTCATTTTATCCTATAACGCTTTATTGTTATGTTTTGTTTAGGGTTTAATATGCCTAATTATCTAAGTCTTAAATCTTTTACAATTATTCTAGGTTTGGGATTAGGTTCGAGTTCGGTTTCCGCATCGATTTCTAAATTAGGTTCTAGTTCGATTTCTAAGTAGTGGTTTTATACTTGAATCCTAAAAATTCGTTTCAACCCATAATGTGAGATTAATCACATTACTTCCCAATCTCCTAAATATCATCATTACCCCTAGTCAGTATTTTATTTCACCCGATACACTTAAATCCGTATTAGTGTACCGAATTCACTTTTGATGTAAGAAATTTTTACATTTTTTATATAATCACATAAATTCAAGTCTTCTATCGGTTTTATTATATCCTTATTATTTATATAATATCAATTTTTATCCTAATATTTCTATTTATTATATTTCTAATAATTATGTATTATATATTATTACCTATTATGTATATAATACACTTTTACTATTTCTATCACTTTAATTACCTTCCCTAAACATCAATTATCATTTCAAAATATCTAAATTCATCCTAAATCATATTTTACTCCTAATTTCCTTAATTTACAAAATTAACTATTTTTCCCTATTACTCATTTACTACATAATTAACCTAACAATTACATCTAACACCCTACATGCTACAAGTATCATACTCCATCAGATTTCAATATCCTAAAACATGTACTTATTCACTAAATCAATAATTAACCATCTAATTACTTTATTAGCCATAAATTACCCATTTTATGCCTCATTTCAGGGTCTAAAAATTATCTAAAATTTTCAAATTTTGATTTTTGAAAACGGGCTTCATAGCACTATTTTATATCATCTAAGTAATCTACAAAAAAATTTTGGATAAAAAACTATACTCCTAAGGTTATTTATTTCTAAACCGAAATATGCTCGGTTTTGCACAATTTCTTAAGGACCATATATTATGAGACATATTTTCATCAAAATAATATTTTTTCCTAAAAACTACATACAAAAATATTCTAGAATAACAAAATTCATAATTTTCTAATAATATTTATTATTTTTCACAAAATTACACAAAATCAAGCTAGAAATCGGACTTATCGGTCTGGGTGGCTCCAACCACCGCCGGCCACCCCCAGCTGTAAGCCCCAAAGCTAAGCCAATTGATCGTAGGATTGAACTTAGAACATAAGGTTTTAGACGATCGGTTAACAAATCCGATCAAACCCTAAATTATAAACTATTGAGAGAAATATTAGTAAAAATGACCACGTAAGTTTGAATTTAAGAAAATAAGCAATAAAATAAAAGACTATAAAAATTTCAAAATTTAAATATATAACTCGTTATTTATCGAAAATGCGTAAAATGCATTTCGATAAGTAACAAATCACTAGAAATAGATTATATGTATACTAAAAATAATAGAATGACCTAAATGATATTTAGGAATATTTATTTGTATCATATATGAATTTACATGTAGGTATAAATACACGTAATTACTTAAAATATGCGAAATGTGCTAAAATAATACAAAATACTTAAAGAAAATTCATAATTAATTAAGGAAAAATCATTAAAAATCAGGAAAAATCATGAATGATCCAGAACTGGATCGTGGCAGCTGGGAAAAATAAGAAAAAATTTGGCCAATTAAATTAAGACAACACAAAAGCCAAAAATTAAGGGATAAGGCAATTGTCTTGTCCTATTTAATGCACAATAAATCCCTTAAAGCCCTATAAATAGCAGGAAAAATCCGAGAACTCATTTGGACAGTTAGAAATTAGAGAAAATTTGGGAGAGGCGAAAATTGAGAGAAAAATTCGGTTTAGAAATAAATGACCTTAGGAGTGTAGTTTCGAGCCCAGAATTTTTGTGTAGATTACTTAGATGATATAAAACTGTGCTATGAAGCCTGTTTTCAAAAATTAATTTTTGAAATTTTTAGATAATTTTTAGGCCTTAAAATGAGGCATAAAATGGGTAATTTAAGGTTAATTAAGTAATTAAATTATTAATTATTGACTTAGTGAATAAGTAAATGTTTTAGGATGTTGAAATCTGATGGAGAATGATACTTGTAACATTTAGGGTGTTAGATGTAATTATTAGGTTAATTATGTAGTAAATAAGTAATAAGGAAAAATAGTTAACTTTAAGTTAATTTTGTAAATTAGGGAAATTAAGAGTAAAATCTGATTTAGGTTGAATTTAAACATTTTGAAATGATAATTAATGTTTAGGGATGGTAATTAAAGTGATAGAAATATTAGAAGTGCATTATGTACAGAATAGGTAATAATGCATAATATGTAATTTTTGAAAATATAATAAATAGAAAATATTATGATAAAAATTGATATTATATAAATAATAGGGATATATAATAAATCTGATAAGAAACTTGAATTTATGTAATTATATGAAAAATGTAAAAATTTCTCACATCAAGAATAAATTCGGTACACTAATAAGGATATAAGTGTATCGGGTGAAATAAAATACTGACTAGGGGTAATAATGATATTTAGGAGATCGGGAAATAATGTAATTAATTTTACATTATAAGTTGAAACGAATTTCTAGGGTTGGAATATAAAACATTACTTAGAAATCGAACTAGAACCTAATTTAGAAATCGATGTGGAAATCGAACCTGAACCTAACCCCAAACCTAGAATAATTATAAAAGACTTAAGACCTAGATAATTAGACATATTAAACCCTAAACAAAACCTAACAATAAGCGTTATAGGATAAAATGAACCTATAATAGTTATATGAAAAGCTGAAACCACGTTTGTGTTATAGGGATGATCGGTGATGGCCTGAGCAAATCGGACCTCGAGTAAGTGAGCGAGGAGTCGAGGTAAGTTGGGATTAATATGATGCTGTATTTTGGAGGCTTAAGACTATGCTTGGTTGTACTTGTTAGATAGTTGGATGTGTGCATGTGCTTAATTATGGGTGATACTATGATTTTGTTTGTTGCTCTGGCATGTATTGTATGATTTGTATGAAATTATTGATCACCCTAAACTGGACTTAATCAAATATACAACCAGTAATCATAATCGGACATACATGGCAACCCGTTAGGGGAACTTAGGACTCTCCGACCAAATACCGACCCCTTCAAAAGGGATAGCGCAGGATTGCAAAATGGTCCCTTCTTCATCCTCAGTCGAACTAAGTGACAAGAGAGGAGGTCGCGGCGAGGGTGAAGATAGTGGTTCGAAGGTAGTCACTGGAGGAGCAAGGTCTCCATTACACAAGCTTGGGTTTGGTCGTGAGATGTTGCATTAACGGCAACTCCTCAACCCAAATTAAAGCGGACGCAATTTCTCTAATCTCACGATGGGCCGGACAATATCGTGCGATGGCATTTGCTTGCACATGCATTGCACCTAATAAGTGATTGAAAACCTTGTTGTGTTTTTGGTATAGTTTTAAGTCCTCCGTCCTAACTTACTGAGCTGTGGTTGCTCACATCCCTATAGATGTCATGCAGGTGCTGGCTAAAAAGCGACAAACCACTACTCTGAAGTTAGCAACTGCTGGATCTTGGGGAGTGAGGAAAAACATTGAAGAATATACACATATTTTTAAGGTCTAAGTTTTTATTTTAGAATTATTTTTCATTTCTAAATACTGTAATAACTAGGAAATATATTACAGAGAAATATTGTAAACTTTAATTGCAATAGCTGAATTATAGTATATATATATTTCCTCACTTTCTTAGGTAAATGATTTATTTAAATTACAAACTGTTTACTTCAAAGCGGGTTAGTCGTGGACGCCTTGTATAGAACAAGTCTAAGATAGCGGTTGTAAAGCTAACTTCTATCTTAAGATGGTTTACGCGGCGGGGCTGTTACGACTTTGCTGCTTCAGGGCGTGACACCAGCTACTCGTTTGGTGTGGGTTCCCTTTAGAAGCACTAATTGCACAGTTTTTCCTAATTTTTTTTTAACCCGAATTTTTCTCTCAATTTTCCCTTCTCTCTAATTTTATTTGATTTTAGTCTGTCCAAATGAGCTTCTGAATTTTTTTCCCTATTTATAGAGTTTTAGGGAATTTATTGTGCATTAAATTGGACAAGACAATTGCCTTATTCGTTAATTTTTGGCGTTTGTGTTGTCTTAATTTAATTGGTTGAATTTTTTCTTATTTTTCCCAGTTGCCATGACCTAATTCTAGATTTTTTCTTAATTAATTATGAATTTTCTTTAAGTATTTAATATTATTTTAACACATTTCGCGTATTTTAAGTAATTATGCGTATTTATACTTACATGTAAATTCATATATATTACAATTAAGTATTCCTAAATATTATTTAGTTCATTCTATTATTTTTAGTATACATATAATTTATCTCTAGCGATTCGTTAATTATCAGAATGCATTTTATGCATTTTCGATAAATAACGAGTTATATATTTAAAATTTAGAATTTTTATAGTCTTTTATTTTATTGCTTATTTTCTTAAATTCAAATTTACGAGATCATTTTACTAATATTTCTGACTTTACTTATAATTTAGACTTGATCGGATCTTTCAGCCGATCGAAATCTTGAGTGGCTGGTTGTAGGACTTACATTCTACCCCCCTTTAAAATAGTTTCGTCCTCGAAACTACTATATATCTATGTATTGCTTACTTACTAGGATTGATAGTTTATATATTATTATTACTACTCTAAAAATCAAAGAAATCATAGGTAATGCTTTATCTTCACTACATTAAACTCTACTTTAGTTTCTAAGTTTAAACCTTCATCTAGTTGTATCTTTACCTACTCCGTATCTCAACTCTTGAACTTCTGAACCTGATTATCCAGTATTTTTGGGGGTTACTTCATAACCTTAAATCCCATCTTCCCTTCTACTGAACTATCTTCAAATAAAACTTCTGTGTGGTTTACTGATTAAGTTTTAGGATTGCTTCCTAATTAACATTCCACTTCTTCTCTACTTAGACCTTTACTCAATCTCTTAATTTTTCCTTCCTTTGCATTCCTTACCTTAGTATCAATCATGGCTTATTCCATCACCGTACTCTTCTAGTCGTATTGTACTATCTTATAACTTAACTTTATGACCTTACAAATTTTCTTATTGGTTTATTCTCCAGTTATTCCTTATTTGATTGTTTCTTAAGTTTTATTTGTGATCATTAACGTTTTTAAATTTACTTGATATCATCACCTTTCCTCTCATCCATAATCTTCTACTTAAAATGATGATACTACTGTCATAACTTCTCATTTGTTCTTCATACAGCTTAGCATAGGATCAACAGAAGCAAATTTGGCAAATCTCGACGCTTCTCCATCTCGGATTCAAATGAGATGGTTAACGACTTGACTTGACTCAACTTGACTCGACTCGACAAGGATGTATGCGACTGTTAACTGACAGACTCAACAAAAGAGACAGTATTAAGAAGGTTGACTACTTGACAAAACATGACACAACATAATACACTGATCAGATCGACATAACATGAGACTCAACAACAACAATTTGACAATTTCAGATTTGCCATGTTCCTGTTGGATTACCTATTGCAATTGCTAATATGAAGTACATTGTAGCTTCATAGTTTCTTTGTACACTGGATTACCTCAATGGAATTTTCCTCTAATCACCAATTCAACATTTTTAATATCCACCGAAATCCCTTCTCCAAATATAACGAGCTTAATGTAAACGTATTATCTCCTCCAAAAATCACATGTCTTCCATTTCAATATACTACTTATGATCACTCAACTTCAATAATGTTGTCCCTAGATACTTTGTATATCAAAATACTATTGATGAATACCACCACAAGTGTTTCCATATATAGTTGGCATGCATTTCTTTCTCTCAATTCTGTAAATGCAATTTATGCACTGATCTTATCTTGATGCCCTTCCAATCTAATATTATTCTAGAAATTGATAGTTACTCCTCTAACCCTTAAGGCCTCATTTACAATATCCAATACAGAGTTTCAACCATAAGTTTGATTCTTGATTAACCTAATCATGAAATTCAAATGTCCACAAAATAATCTTCAGAAATACATTTGAACCCTTATATGTTACTAGTAGATCCAATACTTATTGGTATTTTCTTTAGTTTCTTCTTTATAAATATGAACAAACTTCTCATAATCTACCATCGGTAACTTTCCTTTTAAATTTCATTTTCATCATATCCTACGATTCTATGGATTAATCTAAACTGATAGGAAACAATAATCCCAATCACCTTAAATCCTTTTCCATTCACTGGTTTCTAGCTTATAGGGAATAAATACCTCAATATCATCATTATACCGGCATTTCATCCATTTGTATATTCTATGGTGAGGGTACTCATCAACCAATCCTTTTTTATTGATACTTATCATCATTCAATTAAAATTAAGGAAGAGTCTTTCAATGAAATCACTACTTATCTTCTAATTCCTTTAAGCTCGAATCCTTAAATACTATCTGTGATCAACATTCCTTATCATAACTAGTTTATTAATAGATAACTATCTCATAAAATTTACTTTCTAGAGAGTTATACCTTTTCAGATTGATCCTTAAAATAACTAAGTAACTGTTGATCAAAAGTCCTAATCATCTCCACCTTGTTACTTTAATTCCATCTCCACCGTCACTTGTTACTCATCCTACTACTATTTTAGGGCATTTGGATACATATTCGGTGGCAGTTTACGTAGCAATCTTACTTTATTTCTTATGTATCATTTAATAGCTATCCATCTTATTTATCGACTATAAGTACTATATAATGATATAATTTTTACTTGCCTCAGCACTACATAAAAATGTCATAATCCATTTCATATTCATTTGGCTTCACTTACACTTAATTATCACTCCAAACTATAATTCTCCAATTCATGATTCACTAAAGGTCTAAGAATTCTTAATCTGATTGTAGCCTTATAGCACTATTTCTTCTACTGTTCTTACACATATAAAAGACCTTTAAAATTAATCACCAAAAATACATTTAATCTTTTTACACTCCTAGTTATAAATATGTCAATCACCATTGCATTTGCACATGTCCAAAAGGATACACTTTTGTCAAAAAGCACAATTACATCTCTTAAGAGATCGTTAGAATATCCATATATATGAATAACTAACGTAGAATCGATTCTAATTCTCCGAAAAACATGATCAGCTATCATACCATATCTATAATTCAAATTATTTATAACAACTATTCATTCAAAAGAATTCCACTACATTTGTCTTCTAATTAATTCAGTATCATTTCCACTCATTGATTTAGTACTTTATACTTTTATAGAAAAATTAGAAATAACGATCACTTCATATACCTTATCATTATCAGACTTCTTATTATTGTCATCATTTATCATTTCCTATACTGTATTTTCATTCTACATAAGATTTACTCCTAATTTAGGTTTCGATTATACCTCTAGTATAGTTTCTGATTCATTTCTGAATCGGTTTCTAACTTTTCCCTCTCAATTTTTTGTCTTCTTAGAATCCACTTCTATACTATGCTTTATTTCACCTCAGATTATACTACTTCATATTTATACTAAGCACCAAAGCTGAGATCATCTCAGAAATCCTATAAGTTTCAGATTTACCTTAATTTTCAATGCATATCACCATATCTCTCTTATTCCAAAACTTGAATTTATTTCCACTATTGTTCGTGAGTCTTGTCACTTCATCCTATCTCACCGATTACAACACAAATTCTCAACAAACTTCTTAGGAATTTCATCCATAATGTTAACATATCCTAATAATTAGTTCTATCAATATTCATTATACCTCAAATTTATATTAATTCAAATATTCTTCTTCATTCCACTTGAATAACCTCAATTATTTACCAATTTCTTCATATGATCTCATCACTAGAGCTAAATTTGATTAACGCATATCTCAATGTAGCGTCATAGTCACTATTTATCTTATAATTTATAGTACGTTACTTTAATATTCATTTATTTTTACCCATTCTCAATGTATTTGTAAGCCCCACAACCAATCACTCAAGGTTTCGATCGGCTGAAAGATCCGATCAAGCCTAAATTATAAACTATTGAGAGAAATATTAGTAAAAATGATCCTATAAACTTGAATTTAAGAAAATAAGTAATAAAATAGGAGACTGTAAAATTTTCAAATTTTAAGCATAATAATTGCTAATTACCGAAAAGACAAAAAATGTAATCTAATAACTAATAAATTACTAAAGATAGATTATATGTATACTAAAAATTTTAGAATGACCTAAATAATAATTAGGAATGTTCACGTGTACTCCACATATATTTACGTGTAGATAAAAATACGCGAAATTACCTAAATTAGCCAAAAACTAAGTAAATAATTAAAGAAAATTATAAATTAATTAAGGAAAAATCAAGAAAAATCAGGAAAAATAAGGAAGGATCTAGAATTGGGTCGTGGCAGTTGGGAAAAATAAGAAAAAAATCAGCTAATTAAATTAAGATAACACAAAAGTCGAAAATTAAGGGATAAAGCAATTGTCTTGTCCAATTTAATACACAATAAATCCCCTAAAGCTCTATAAATAGCAAGAAAAATCATAGAGCTCATTTGGGCAGTTTGGAAAGTGAGAAAAATAGAGAGAGGCGAAAATTGAGAGAAAAATTCAGGTTAGAAAAAAATTAGGAAAAATTGTGCAATTAGGGCCTTTAAAGGGAACCCCCACCAGACGAGCAGCTGGAAGTGGATGGCCCCACCACTACCATACGGTGGTGGCAGTGCCCAAGCCTGCCGATAAGGCCACGACGGCCGGCGGTAGCCGGAGCCACTTAGATCGGTGAGTCCAATTTCTAGCCCGATTCTTGTGTAATTTTGTAAAAATAGTAAATGTTATTATAAAATTATGAATTTTGTTATTCTGGAATATTTTTGTATGTAGTTTGTAGGAAAAATATTATTTTGATGAAAATATGTCTCGTGATATAGGGTCCTTAAGAAATCATGCAAAATTGAGTATGTTTCGGTTTAGAAATAAATGACCTTAGGAGTGTAGTTTCGAGCCCAAAATTTTTGTGTAGATTACTTAGATGATATAGAACAGTGCTATGAAGCCCGTTTTCAAAAATTAATTTTTGAAATTTTTAGGCCTTAAAATAAGTCATAAAATGGGTAATTTGGGGTTAATAAAGTAATTAGATGGTTAATTACTGATTTAGTGAATAAGTACATTTTTTAGGATGTTAAAATCTGATGGAGTATGATACTTGTAGCGTTTAGGGTGTTAGATGTAATTATTAGGTTAATTATGTGGTAAATGAGGGTAATAGGGAAAAATAGTAAATTTTAAGTGAATTTTGTAAAGTAGGGAAATTAGGAGTAAAATCTGATTTATGTTGAATTTAGACATTTTGAAATGATAATTGATGTTTAGAGATGGTAATTAAAGTGATAGAAATATTAGAAGTGTATTATATACATAATAGGTAATAATACATAATACATAATTATTGGAAATATAATAAATAGAAAATATTATAATAAAAATTGATATTTAGATAATAATATTAATGTACAATAAATCTGATAGGAAACTTGAATTTATGTAATTATATGAAAAATGTAAAAATTCCTCACATTAGGAGTGAATTCGATACACTAATACGGATTTAAATGTACCGAGTAAAATAAATATGACTAAGGGTAATGATGGTATTTAAGAGATCGAGAAGTAATGTGATTAATTTCACATTATGGGTTGAAACGAATTCCTAGGGTTGGAATATAAAACATTACTTAGAAATCGAACTAGAACCTAATTTAGAAATTGATACGGAAACTGAACCCGAACCTAACCCCAAACCTAGAATAATTATAAAAGACTTAAGACCTAGATAATTAGGCATATTAAACCCTAAACAAAACCTAACAATAAGCATTATAGGATAAAATGAACCTATAATAGTTATATGAAAAGCTGAAATCACATTTGTGTTATAGGGATGATTGGCGATGGCATGAGCAAATCGGATCTCGAGCGAGTAAGCGATGAGTCAAGGTAAGTTGGGATTAATACGATGCTATATTTTGGACACTAAAGATTATGCTTGTTAGATAGTTGAATGTGTGCATGTGCTTGATTATGGGTGATGTTATGATTCGGTTTGTTGTTCTAGCATAGATTGCATGATTTGTATAAAATTATTGATCACCCTAAATTGGACTTAATCAAATATACAACCAGTAATCATAATCGGACATGCATGGCAACCCGTTAGGGGAACTTAGGACTCTTCGGCCAAATACCGAACCCTTCGAAAGGGATAGCGTAGGATTGCAATATGGTCCCTTCTTCATCCTTAGCAGAACTAAGTGACAGGAGATGAGGTCGCGGTAAGGGTGAAGTCAGTGGTTCGAAGGTAGTCGCGGGAGGAACGAGGTCTCTATTGCACAAGCCTAGGTTTGGTCGTGAGCTGTTGCATTAATGGTAACTCCTCAACCCGGATTAGAGCGAGCACAATTTCTCTAATTTCATGACGGGCCGGACAACGTCGTGCGATGGCATTTGCTTACACATGCATTACATCTAATAAGTGATTGAAAACTTTGTTGTGTATATGGTATAGTTTTAAGTCCTCCATCCTAACTTACTGAGAGCTGTGGTTGCTCACATCCCTATAGACGTCGTGCAGGTGCTGGCTAAGAAGCGGCAAATAACTACTCTGAAGCTAGCAACTGCTGGATCCTGGGGAGTGAGGAAAAACATTTAAAGAATAAACACATATTTTTAAGGTTTAAGCTTTTACTTTAGAATTTTTCATTTCTGAATAACTCAGAAGTATATTACGGAGAAATATTGTAAACTTTAACTGTAATAACTGAATTATAGTGAATATATATATACATATATTTCCTCACTTTCTTAGGTAAATGATTTATTTAAATTACAAACTATTTACTTCAAAGCGGGTTAGTCGTGGACGCCTTGTGTAGATCAGGTCTAAGATAGCGGTTGTAAGGCCAACTTCTATCTTATGATGGTTTACATGGCGGGGTTGTTACAACTTTGCCGCTTCGAGGCGTGACAGTACTCCTAAAATGTCTAATTCTTTTAATTATTCATTTCAAAGCGAGTTCACTAGAACTTTGCTCTGATACCTATTTAGAACTATCACGCCCTGAAGTGGCAGAGTCATAACAGCCCCGCCGTGTAAACAACCCAAAGATAGAAGTTGGCCTTACAACCGCTATCTTAGACCTGATCTACACAAGGCGTCCACGAATAACCCGCTTTGAAGTAAACAGTTTGTAATTTAAATAAATCATTTACCTAAGAAAGTAAGGAAATATATATATACACTATAATTCGGTTATTACAATTAGAGTTTACAATATTTCTCCGTAATATTATTTCCTAGTTATTACATTATTCATAAATGAAAAATAATTCTAAAATAAAAACTTAGACCTTTAAAATATGTGTTTATTCTTTAATGTTTTTCGTCACTCCTTAGGATCCAGCAGTTGCTAGCTTCAAAGTAGTTGTTTGCTGCTTCTTAGCCAGCACTTGCACGACGTCTATAGAGATATGAGCAACCATAACTCAGTAAGTTAGGATGGAGGACTTAAAACTATACCATAAACATAACAAGGTTTTCAAGCAACTTATTAGGTGCAATGTATGTACAAGCAAATGCCATCGCACGATGTTGTCCAACCCGTCGTAAGATTAGAGAAATTGCACTTGCTCTTATCCGGGTTGAGGAGTTGCTGTTAATGTAACGGCTCACGACTAAACCCAGGCTTGTGTAATGGAGACCTTGCTCCTCCCACGACTATTTTCGAACCACTGACTTCACCCTCGTTGCGACCTCCTCTCCTGTCACTTAGTTCGACTGAAGATGAAGAAGGGACCATTTTGCAATCCCGCGCTATCCCTTTCGAAGGGATCGGTATTTGGCCGGAGAGTCCTAAGTTCCCCTAACAGGTTACCATACATGTTCGATTATGATTACTGGTCATATATTTGATTAAGTCCAGTTTAGGGTGATCAATCATTTCATATAAATTATATAATACATGCTAGAGCAACAAATAGAATCATAGCATCATATAATCAAACACATGCATACATTTAACTATCTAGCAAGCACAAACAAGTATAATCTTAAGCCTCCAAAATACAGCATTGTATTAATCCCAACTTACCTCGACTCCTCGCTCACTCACTCGATATCCGACTTGTTCAGGTCATCGCCGATCATCCCTATAACACAAATGTGGTTTCAGTTTTTCATATAATTATTATAGGTTCATTTTATCCTATAACGCTTTATTGTTATGTTTTGTTTACGGTTTAATATGCTTAATTATCTAGGTCTTAAGTCTTTTACAATTATTCTAGGTTTGGGGTTAGGTTCGAGTTCGGTTTTCGCATCGATTTCTAAATTAGGTTCTAGTCCGATTTCTACGTAGTGGTTTTATACTCGAATCCTAGAAATTCGTTTCAACCCATAATGTGAGATTAATCACATTACTTCCCAATCTCCTAAATATCATCATTACCCCTGGTCAGTATTTTATTTCACCCGGTACACTTAAATCCGTATTAGTGTATCGAATTCACTTCTAATGTAAGAAATTTTTACATTTTTTATATAATCACATAAGTTCAAGTCTTCTATTGGTTTTATTATATATCCTTATTATTTATATAATATCAATTTTTATCCTAATATTTCTATTTATTATATTTCCAATAATTATGTATTATGTATTATTACCTATTATTTATATAATACACTTCTATTATTTCTATCACTTTAATTACCATCCCTAAACATCAATTATCATTTCAAAATATCTAAATTCATCCTAAATCAGATTTTACTCCTAATTTCCTTAATTTACAAAATTAACTTAAAATTAACTATTTTTCCCTATTACTCATTTACTACATAATTAACCTAATAATTACATCTAACACCCTACATGCTACAAGTATCATACTCCATCAGATTTCAATATCCTAAAACATGTACTTATTCACTAAATCAATAATTAACCATCTAATTACTTTATTAGCCATAAATTACCCATTTTAGTCCTCATTGTAGGGTCTAAAAATTATCTAAAATTTTCGAAATTTGATTTTTGAAAACGGGCTTCATAGCACTGTTCTATATCATCTAAGTAATCTACAAAAAAATTTTGGGTTCAAAACTACACTCCTAAGGTCATTTATTTCTAAATCGAAATATGCTTGGTTTTGCATAATTTCTTAAGGATCATATATTACGAGACATATTTTTATCAAAATAATATTTTTCCTAAAAACTACATACAAAAATATCCAGAATAACAAAATTTATAATTTTCTAATAATATTTACTATTTTTTACAAAATTACACAAAATCGGGCTGGAAATCGAACTCACCGGTCTGGGTGGCTCTAACCACCGTAGGTTGCTGTGGCCTTGTTGGTCAGTCTGGACGCTGCCACCACCATGTGGTAGTGGTGGCCGTCTATCCCTAGCTGCTCGTCTGGTGTGGATTCTCTTTAAAAGCACTAATTGTACAATTTTTCCTAATTTTTTTAATTCGAATTTTTCTCTCAATTTTTGCCTCTCCCTAATTTTATTTTATTTCAATCTATACAAATGAGCTTCTAAATTTTTTTTCCTATTTATAGAGCTTTAGGGAATTTATTGTGCATTAAATTGGGCAAGACAATTGCCTTATTCCTTAATTTTTGGCTTTTGTGTTGTCTTAATTTAATTGGTCGAATTTTTTTCTTATTTTTCCCAGTTGCCATGACCCAATTCTGGATCGTTCCTGATTTTTCTTGATTTTTCCTTAATTAATTATGAATTTTCTTTAAGTATTTAATATTATTTTAGCACATTTCACGTATTTTAAGTAATTACGTGTATTTATACTTACATGTAAATTCATATATATTATAATTAAGTATTCCTAAATATTATTTAGGTCATTCTATTATTTTTAGTATACATATAATTTATCTCTATTGATTCGTTAATTATCGGAATGCATTTTACGCATTTTCGATAAATAACGAGTTATATATATTTAAAATTTGAAATTCTTATAGTCTTTTATTTTATTGCTTATTTTCTTAAATTCAAACTTATGAGATCATTTTACTAATATTTCTGGTTTTACTTATAATTTAGGCTTGATCGGATTTCTCAGCCAATCGAAACCTTGAGTGACTGATTATGAGACTTACAATAAACATATAGACACATACATATGAAAACATGCGTACGCATACATACACGCACGTGCACATACCTACACATATATAAACACACACATACACACATATACGAACACATACAGTGCATGCATGCATACATGTACACGCATACCTCCTTCCTAATAGTAACTCCATTTAAAGTTCCTAGGTGTTATATAATCTTTTTTAAGAAATCTTTTTCTTAACAACCTCCTCTCTTCATCTCTAAGATTCTTAAACAAAATTTCTTAATATTTTTTTATATTATTTATATGATCCACATTATACTTCAATAACACTAAAAATATAAAATACATATATTTACTTTACCTTTTTCCTAGGACCCTTCACCAATGGGCAGAAAACTCATCCGTTGAGTCCTTATAGAAAAGGGTGCCAAGCAACCTACAATGGGGACGACCTTGGAGCACCCCATTCATAAGGACCTTGTTTAAAATGTTTAGATGCCACATCAATAATTTAAGTACTCTTCTCTTATGAATCTGTCCGTTTCATCTATATATTTCTTCACAAAAATGTTTAAAATTTATTTTTATTATTTATGAGACCTACAATATACAAATTTAATCTAATATAACATAAAAAGTAAAAAATAATAATAATATTTACTTTTTGAGGTCACTAGCCAAGGATCCCAATTTAATTAAGAACTACTCTTCATTTGTTAAGAACCTCAAAAAGAAATTTAATTAATAACTACTCTTCATTTGTTAAGAACCTCAAAAAGAAGTTCTTGATATTGATTCTTGTATCAAAAACTTCGAATGAAGACGTCTAAAAGCAACTTTATTGCGCATTGCTTACACATATTCCTAAACTGAAGTAATGTTGCTGTCAATCGCAGCAAATTGCTTAGCAAATCTACATTGCTCTATAAAGTAATTGAAAAGTAAATTTTCTTTTTTTTTTCAGTTTTAGGTAGTTTGATGTTGTTGTCCGTTGTAGCGAATTGCTTATCAAAGCTACATTGCCGAGCAATCTAAAAAGTAAATTTTCCTTTTCCAATTTTTGTTAGTTAGATGTATTTGTCGGTACCTATAAAAATTGAAAGAAAAATATTAAGTAACTTTTGTAATGAAACTTATAAATAAAGTCATGAATTTTTTAAGGAAAAGAGTCTCTTGACATATTTTACTACGAGACACATGTCTTCAATAATTGCAAATAGCGAATGAAAAGAAAATAAGATATTCAAAAAAGAAATGACAGAATCACGATCACTGCAGTGATTAGCATAAAAAAAAAATTTACGTCGTTAACTAATGTAACCCAATATTCATCTCGTCAAAGAAATGCCGAGTAAAACATGACGGAGTCTCACCCAAAAGGAAAGTCAATGTCGTTACTTTCTATAACAAGCGGATTATAATCCTTCGGATACTGATACTTCTTGAATTGTTGCATCGATATTTTAAGACCATATATAACGCGGGGAGCTTGTTGCGTTCCCCAATAGCAATCATGTTATTTGCGCATTATACAACATAGCTTAACTAAGCAACACAACTTCTCAGAGTAATGAAACAACAATACTTTTTTTTTTTTTATAGTTTCGATTGGTTAAAAATATATTATTGGAATCTATGAAAAATTTAGAAAAATATTAAAGAAAATTTATGAAAAAAACTTAAGATTAAAATGATGAATTTTTGAAAACATAATTTTTTAAAGATGTTTATATAGCACGTTAAGATCCAAAACATGTTATTAAGAGATGTCTAAGATTACTTCAGTATACTCTTCATCGAAGAAAGGAAGAATACTTCATTGTAGAAAGGAAGGAAAAAAAAATATTGACCTACGAAATTATGCCAAGAAGCTGATGTGTACGTAATCATGGTCTGACACTATTGTCAGGAATGTATACGCAATTATCACCGACAATTACCAAAAAACTCAAAATTTATACAAAGTAGCTACATCCTAAACTTTTAAAGGAATAATACCATTAATAGTTTCAAAACTTGGGTGACTACTAGGTTGGTCGGACTAGCCAATTAAAATAAAGTGGCTCGCGATTTAATTTAAAAGATAAGTTGTTCAATTCATAGTCAATTCTTAATTCCCTTTTATATCAATATTAACAAATGAATAATAAAATTAGTTTAAGTAATAAAAATGTAGTGAAAACTTTAATTAGATAACAAATAAATATTTTTAAAATATAAATAGTAAATTATATATTTTGACAAAGTTTATATATCATTTACAACACTAACCTATTTTTAAATGTTATAAATTACTCTTAAACTTTAATGAACTAGTAAATACTATCTAGAATTTTTAAATAACCCCTTAAAGGGTGTGGAAACATCCTTAAATTTATTAAAATGTGCTCTAGTATCCCATAAACTTTAAACTTATGTCGCCTTTAGTATGTGGTAATGAACCAAAATGAATTCTGACTTCCGGCTTTCATTTCCTTTTCTTAATGTTTGGAAATGTTGTAGAAGGTAGAACTACAATTCTTTAAAATCGATAGTTCAAATTTTAAGGAGAAATTCAATTCTACCTTAAAAAAGTAGAATTGTGATTCCATTCTATCTTCATTAATCACGTTGATTAAAGTTCATTTCTTTAACCTTCATCTTTATTGGGAGATGTAATAATTAAGGGTATCTTTGACAAATATTGCTATATCTACATCTAATTCCATTCCATTGATTGAGCACTTCTAAAATAGGAAAAGATTTATTATGTCGGTGCTCACTTTACTCCATTCTAGATCATTTTCATGTACCAAACATGATATTAGTGTAATTCTTTTAAGCTAAAAAGGAAAGAGACTTTATGTTGTCAAATTATCAAAGTTTAGAGTAGTAATTTGTAATATGAAATTCTAAGGGTATATTCATACCTAGATAAAAGATTAAAGAGTTATTTGCAATTTTCCTTTCCCTTTTGATAATGCATCTCTCTTGTGATATGACAACATAAGTTATTGTCGGTAGAGTTTTCTAGACCTCCTAGGGCATAGAAAGCCCTATCTAGGAGGTTCTAGATTTTTTAGGGTCTAATATTCAAAATAGACAGGGTAAGAATTATCTATCCTATTTCAAATAGTTAATAGGAAAGTCTCAACCAAGTGGTCCCAAAGAATGGAGAATGAGCTGATTCCAACAAGGACAAATACGGGATGGTGATTATGAGGGGATTATCTAATGTAGCAATTGCGATACTTAAGTCGGTAAGGCTGGTAATTATGTAAGCTTTAGGGATAAGGAGGTGTTGGTTTTAGTAAACAATTAAGAAAGGAGTAGCATCGTTTGATTTTTATAATCGATGCATAATCACCATCCCGTATTTGTCCTTGTTGGAATCAGCTCATTCTCCATTCTTTGGGACCACTTGGTTGAGACTTTCCTATTAACTATTTGAAATAGGATAGATAATTCTTACATCCAAAAGTTCTACCACTTCCTTTTTCACTAGCTCCCTTAAAATGAGGTTAAGACATCTCTGTGCTTGAATTGTAGGCTTGCATTCTATAAAACTTCTTTATTAAAAACTTCCCTCATATGTGGAATTAAATCATTAAAAATGGCATAGCTTTTGGCATAGGTAGAGTTGGGGAAGAGATGTCTGTCATAGGAGTATCCTTGTTAGTAGGGAACTAAACCAAATTTGGTGTGAGGAGTCATTAAGGAATATCAGCGAACATTTGGTATGCGTAATGGCATTAGGGTTTGTGGTAAAGAAAGTGAGTGTAGAGTAGAGGAAAATGGTGAGAAATAAGTGTAAGGGAAATAGATTTTGTAACAAATAGAGGAAGAGATTTAGGGTGAAGATGATGATGATGATTTTTGGGTAGATTTTTTGAGTGGGTGAGAGAGGGTTAGGGTTATGGTAAGGGTAATTAATCGAGAGAGTTAGAGGGAAGAGTTAAACGAAAAGAGAGAGAGAGCCCAATAGCTTTTCTATATAGGGGAAATGGTGCTACCGATCAACTTGTACATTCCTTATAGATCGATCAATAAGGGCAAAAACTCAACTAAACGTTCTTATTGATCTTTCCTTACTACCGACCAATTGATAGGGTAGCTATTGATCAATCCATAAAGTTGGAATTTGAAATTGTTGAAATTACAAAAACATTAAATAATGGAAAGCAATTAGATTAGATGTATCATGTAACATCATGTAAGTATGATGCTTTCTCTTTGCCCTTCTAGTTTAATGTGTTTATTTTCTTCATATGCATTATAGATGCTCTCCGTATAATACCCATGTTCTATAATCCCCTATTTAGCGGTGAAGATGAATGCTAAGTTGGGGTGGACATGATTTAATTTAGTACAATTTTTGCACCCCCCCACCCTTCCCACCCGAGTTCCCCCTCTCTTACTAAACTAAACATAATATTATGGTTCGGTATTTATTCTTTTTTATTTTAAACCAAACTTAACCATACAGTCCAATTTATAAATTTTTAAACCTAAAAAAAGAGTTTAGTTCGTGGTTTAAACCGTTTTTGTTATGTTATTAAGTAGTCATGAGAATTGTTGTAACTTCTTAAACAATAGTCATATTTGCTCCATGATATTTGAATCATAGCATGGGGATGTCATTAAGACTATGGAGATAACAACATTTTTCAAATCCTTTAACCAAGGAATTTAGGCCAACTTGCATTTGGATTGATGTGCAAACAAACAACAAATGGAATTTATTTCAACTAGAGTTATATTGACTAATTTTCGGTTCATTAAGCAGAGATGAATATGTTAGAACAAGAGAAAAAATACTATAAAACTTTTCATTCACCATTTTTTAATGACAAGACTAATAAGGTATTTATAGGTACATAAGATAACTCTTGAATTATAAATACATTAACTATAATTAATAACTTATTTATGGAATAAAGAAAAATCTAGATTCATGACCTTTCACATACATCACTTTTCATATGGTCTTATACAAAATCATAAAGATAATTCCAAGACAAATCTAGAAATTTCAAATTATTAACTCTAACACTTCTCTTGAAATTTTCTCCTTTGCTCCAAGACATGCTCTTAGCCTTTCAAATTCTTCAAATTTGAGTGGCTTGGTAAAAATATTTGCAACTTGATCTTGAGTCTTCACATACTTGAGCCCTACTTCTTTGCTTGCAATGCACTCTCTAATAAAATGAAATATTGTGTCTATATGCTTGCTTCGTTCATGAAAAACTGGATTTTTAGCTAATGCTTATGTAGACTTATTGTTAATAAGAATTTATGTAGCCTTCTCTTATGGCAAAAGAATGTCCTTTAATAATTTCCTTAACCAAATAGCATGACAAACATAAGAAGTAGCCACCACATATTTAGATTCACAAGTTGAAAGGGTAACAATAGGTTGCTTCTTTGAAATCCATGATATTGCACAATCTCCAAAGAAAAATATAAAGCCAGTAGTGCTTTTCCTATCATCAACACCTCCCGCAAAATCTCTATCATAAAGTCTCATAAGCTTGAAATCATTAAAAGAAGAATAAAACAACCTATAATCAAGTGTACCTTTTAGGTAGTGAAGAATCCTTTTTGTGGCCTTCATATAGGTGGAAGTAAGAGCTTTCATGAAACGACTCACCATCCCAATTGCAAAAAGAATATTGAGCCTTGCAAAAGTTAAATATCTTAAACTTCTCACAAGACTTTTGAAGCGAATGGAACCTTCTTTCTCTTCTTCATCAAATCTTGACAATTTTGCTCCAACTTCTATTAGTGTGTTCACATAATTACAATCAAGCATTTTAAAGTTTCCCAATGCCTTTCATATATAGCTTTCTTAAGAGACAAATATGCCTTCCTTCATGTGCTTCACTTTTAGGCCTAAATAGTATGACATGAGCTCTATGTCAATCATCTCAAACTCAAGCGACATAGCCTTTTTGAAAACTTTAGACAATCTTGAATTGTTAGCAGTGAATACAAGATCATCCACGTAAAGACAAACAATTAAAATATTTCTATTATAAGCTTTAACATACAGAGTATACACATTAAGGAAATGAACAAACCCTTAGTCTTAGAGATACTTGTCAATGTGACTATTCCATGACCTTAGAGCTTATTTCAATCCATATAAAGATTTCTTCAACCTTAAAATTTTATTTTCATGTCCTTTGATCACATAACTTAATGGTTGCTCTACATAGACATCTTCCACTAGATAGTCATTTAAGAAAGCGAACTTCACATCAAATAGATAAAGTCTCCACTTCATTTGAGTTGCTAAAGAGATGAGCAAATGAATAGTCTCCATGCGAGTAACGGGTGTGAAAGCCTCTTCATAACCAACTCCATTCTTTTATTTATAATCTTTGGCAACAAGCCTTACTTTGTATCTCTCTATTTCTCCATTAGTATATTTCTTCACCTTGTAAATCCATTTCACTTCGATAGCTTCATGAACTTTAGGAAGATTTGCTAATTCCCACTTATTATTATTTTTTTTTATTGCAGCAATTTCCTCATTAATGGTTTCTTTCCACCTTTTGTCTCTCATAGCTTCATCAAAATTTAATGGTTTAATATCTATAAGAAGACAAAACAATTCATTATCATCAAGAGTAACTTCTCTAGCTCTTCCATAAATTTCGCTTATATCTTTCATTTTTTGTGGTCCTTCACTTTAACTTTCACAAAAAAAAAAAAAAAAAGAAGGTGAATGAGGAGAAATAGGTGAATAAGGAGGATTAGGTGTGATGGGCTCTCATCTTCATCTTCTTCTTCAAATTATGGAAGAAAATCATAAACTTTATCTTGTCGAGCTTCCTAATTCTATGTTGCTTCTTCATTAAATTGAATATCTTGGCGCGTTACCACTTTTCCATTACTTGGGTTGTACAACCTATAACCTTTAGACTTTGAATTGTAGCCAATATAGACATACTTAGCACTTTGATCATCTAACTTAGATCTCTCTTGTTGTGGCACATGAACATATGATATGCTCCTAAATATGCGTGAATGATTGATATCAGGCTTCCTTCTACTCCATGCTTCTTAAGGGGTTTGATTTTTGACATTTTTTTATTGGCGAACAATTTAAAAGATAGACTACACGTGACACAACTTCAGCCCACAATTCCTTTGGCATATTTTTAGCTTTTAACATAGATCTTGCCATGTTAAGAATGGTTCTATTTTTCCGCTCCACTACTCCATTTTGTTGTGGTGTTATTGGGACTATTAAAAGATGGCAAATTCCATATGTTTCACAAAAATCATCAAATTCTTTGGAAGTAAATTTGCCTCCTTTATCAAACCTTAACACTTTGATTTTATAACCACTTTCCTTTTCAATAAGTGCCATGAAATTCTTAAAGGCAATAAAAGGTTCTTTTTTTTGCTTCAAAAAATAAACTCAAGTTTTTGTACTAAAATCATCAATGAAAAGAAAGAAGTATTTACTCTTTTCAAAGGAAGGTAAATTGATGGGTCCACATACATCAGCATGAACAAGTTAAAGAGGCATGATTGTATTTGAAGTGGTGTAAGACCTATAACCAGTTATTCAGAGTTTAGATTGTAAAATCTAAGACGATTGGTTAAAGGATCCAATCGAGCCTAAATTATAAAATAAAGTTAGAAATACTAGTAAAAATGATCCCGTAAGTTTGAATTTAAGAAAATAAATAATAAAATAAAAGAATATAAAATTTTTAAATTTTAAGTATATTACTTGTTATTTATCGAAAATGCGTAAAATACATTTCGATAATTAATGAATCACTAGAGATAAATTATATATACACTAAAAATCATAAAATAACCTAAATAATATCTAAAAATATTTATTTTTACTATATATGAATTTACATATAGGTAGAAATATGCGTAATTATTTAAAATACACGAAATGTGTTAAAATAATACTAAATAATTAAAGAAAATTCATAATTAATTAATAAAAAATCAAGAAAAATCAGGAAAAATGAGGAAAAATCTAGAATTGAGGCGTGACAATCTAGAATTGAAGAAATAAAAGCAATCAATCAAATTACAACAAATAGAAAGTAAGAAAAACAAGAAATAAGACAATTGTCAAATCAATTTAATGCACAATAATTCTCCAAAACTTTTATAAATACCCCAAATTTTTCAAAAACTCATTTTGGATGTCTGAAATTTTAAAAAATTAGAGAGAGATGAAATTGAGAGGAAATTAGAGTTTTACAAAAAATTACAAAAAAACTGTGCAGTTGAGACTTCTAAAGAGAACCTAGACTCGACGAGCAGCTGGGAGTAGATGGCTACCATCACCACTCGATGGTGACAGCGCCCAAATGGGTCGACACACCCATGACCATTGATAGTGGCCGGAGCCACCAGTTCTGGTGAGTTCCAATTTCTACTTGATTTTTCTTAAATTGTTAAAATTATCAAAATTAGTTGAAAAATTTTGAAACTTGTTATTTTAGAATATTTTTGTATTTATCGTTTAGGAAAAATGTTATTTTGAAGAAAATATGTCCCGTGATAAATGGTCCTTAAGAAATCATGCAAAACTGAGCATGTTTCGGTTTAAAAATAAATAGGTTTAGGAGTGTAGTTTGAAGTTTAAAATTTTTCTGTAGACTATTTAGGTGATATAGAACAATGCCACAAAGTCCTTTTTCAAAAATTAATTTTCAAAATTTTGAAATAATTTTTAAGCCTTAAAATGATGCATAAAATGATTAAATTAAGGTTAATTAAGTAATTAAATGGATAATTACTAATTTGATGCACAATTATTTTAGGACATTGAAATATGATGAAGCATAATAATTGTAGCATTTAAGTTATTAAATGTAATTATTAGGATAATTATGTAGTAAATAGGTAATAGGGAAGAATAGTTAATTTTAAGTTAATTTTGTAAATTAAGGTAATTAGGTGTAAAATCTGATTTGGGATGAATTTAGATATTTTAAAATGTTAATTGATGTTAGGAGATGATAATTAAAGTGACAGAAATATTATATATGTATTATGTACATAATATGCAATTATTGGAAATATAATAAATAGAAGATAATAGAATAAAATTTGATATTATATAAATAATAGGAATATATAATAAATTTGATAGAAAACTTAAATTTATGTAATTATATGAAAAATATAAAAAATTTTCGCATCAAGAGTAAATTCGATACACTAATAAGGATTTAAGTGTACTGGATAGAATAAAATACTGACTAAGGGTGATTATGGTATTTAGTATACCAAAAAATAATGTGATTAATTTTGCATTATGAGTTGAAATGAGTTTTTAGGATCTATGTATAAAACTGTATTTAGAAACTGAATTGAAATCTAATTTAGAAATTGATGCAAAAACTAAACCAAAACCTAGCCCCAAATTAAGAATAATTGTAAAAGATTTGAGAACGTAGATAATTGGACATATTAAATCTTAAACCAATGATAGTAATAAGTGTTATAGGATAAAACCAACCTATAACAATTATATAAAAACCGAGACAACGTTGGTATTATAGGGATCATCGGTGATGGACTAAATGAGTCCCACCTTAAGTGAGCAAGCGATGAGTTGAGGTAAGTTGGGATTAATACAGTGTTGTATTTTAGAGACTTGAAATTGTACTTGATTATGCTTGTTCTGAGCAGATGATATGATTTTGATTTGCTGCTTGGCTTGTATTCTATGAAATGTATGAAATGATTAATCACTTTAAACTGAAATTAATTAAATATACGACCTGTAATCATAAATCGGACCTACATAGCAACCCATTAAGGGAAACCTAGGATTCTCCTGCCAAATACTAACCCTTTCGAAAGGGATATCGCCGAATAGCATAATGTGTCCCTTCTTTATCTTTAGTTAAATTAAGTGATAAGTGAGGAGGTCGCAACAAAAGTGAAGTCAATGGTTTGAAGGTAGTCATAGGAGGAGTGGTGTCTCCATTGCATAAACCTAGATTTGGTCATGAGTTATTGCATTAACGACAACTCCTCAACCCGGATTAGAGTGGACACAATTTCTCTAATTTTACAATGGGTTGAACAATATCATGCGATAGTATTTATTTGAACATACATTGCACCTAATAAGTTGGTTAATAACCTTGTTTATATTTGTGGTATAGTTTTAAGTCCTCTATCTCAACTTATTGAGTTGTGGTTGCTCACATTCCTATAAACGTCATTGCAGATATTGGCTAAGAAGAGTCTTACAACTACCTTGAAGTTAATAACTGTTAGATCTTAGGGAATGAGGAAAAACATTTGAAGAATAGACATATATTTTTAAGGTCTAAGTTCATATCTTAGAATTTTTCATTTTTGAATAATGTATTAACTAGAAAATAAATAACGGTAAAATATTGTAAACGTTAATTGTAACAACTAAATTCTAATATATATATATATATATATATATATATATATTATTACTTTCTTAGATAAATGACTTATTTAAATTATGAACTATTTATTTCAAAACGGATTAGTCGTGGACGTCTTATGTAGATTAAGTCTAGGATAGTAATTGTAAGGCTAACTTCTATTTTAGAATAGTTTGCATGATGGGACTGTTACGACTCTATCATTTTGAGGCATGACAAGTGGCTTCTTTTAGGAAACTCCTCCTAGCATGTTTTCTAAAAATATAAGCTTCACACAATTGATTAGGATGATTTATTGAAGGTATGGCATTTACCATCTTCTTTTCTCTCATGGCCTTAAGTGCTTCAAAATTCAAGTGGCTAAGCTTTATATGCCAACGCCATGTTTCATCTTGAATACTAACCTTTGAACACGTTGCTTCAATTGTTTGATGTTCAATTGAAACAATCTATCCTTTGCCATAAGCACCTAAGCAATCAATTTAGCATGTTGATCTTTAAGCCAAACACATTTATTTTTCATATTAATTTCATACCCCTTTTCAAGAAGTTGTCCTAAACTCAAAATATTGCTTTTCAATTTGGCACATAATAAACATTATGAATTAACTTATGACTCCCATCTTTAGCAAAGATTAGAATCGTTCCTCTTACTTGAATTTCAATTCTTGATCTATCTCCAAAAGACACATTGCCATTTATATTCTCATTAAGTTCCACAAATTTTTCCTTATAGATACATGTGATTACTTACGCCATCATCCAAATACCACGTATTATTAGCATCCTTATCTTCCTCCATAAGTGCCAACAATAAATTTGACTTTTCATATTCTTTTTTTTCCTCGATAAGATTAGCTTTCTCTTCTACATTAGCACTACGACATTCCTAAGTAAAATGACCAAATTTATGACACTTATAACACTCGATTTTAGATTTATCATACCTCCTTTTATTTGAGTTTTGATAATAACCACATCCTCTTCCTCTTCCTCTTCCTTTTCCTCTTCCACGACCTTTAAATGGTTGGTGGCTTTTCTCCTCTTTGCTTGTGTTACCACCATTTCCTCTTCCTCTTCCTCTTCCTCTTCCTCCTTAGCCATAAGCATGACCTCTTCCTCTTGCATTGCCTTTTTGGCTCTATTCTTCAATATGCTTCAAGGATACTTTAGCTTTGAGAACTTGCTCTAATGGCTTTTCATGCCTTCTATTGATTCTATCTTCATGGGCTTATAAGGAGCCTTCTAATTTTCCAATGGTCATTGAGTCTAGATCTTTTGATTCCTCAATGACACATACTATATAATTAAATTTGGGAGTTAAAGAATGAAGAATCTTCTCAACCATATGAACATTTTCTATCATTTCTCCATATCTCTTCATTTGTATCACAATAGCTTTCGCCCTTGAACAATAATCCGAGATTGATTCGGATTACTTTATCTTCAAAGCTTTAAACTCTTTATGTACAGATTGAAGTCTCACCTTCTTTACTTTTGTCAATTCCTTGATAAGAATTCTTTAAAATCTCTCAAGCATTTTTTAATGTGGATGCACCAGCCACTTTATCAAGCATGGAATCATCCAAAGCTTAATGGATGAAAGTGAATGCTAATCGATCCTTCTTTTTTGTCTTTGTTAGCTCTTCTCTGTTCCCATCCTCATAACCATTCTCCCCTATTTCCCATACATCTTTAGAGTTAAGCAAAACTTTCATATACTATTTTTTATAATTTTTTTAATAAGTTAAAGGAATCTGAAGAATAAAACTTCCATTATTTGCCATCTCTTTTCTTAGTATATATATATATATATATATATATATATATTATATTCACTCTTAGGAACTAAGCTTTAATACCGTTATGTTAGAAGATGAGAAAAAATATTATAAAACTTTTCATTCACCATTTCTTAATGACAAGCCTAATGAGAGAATTCAAAATCATTAACTATAATTAATAACTTATTTATGGTTATAGATACATAAGATGACTCTTGAATTCTAAATACATTAACTATAATTAATAACTTATTTATAGGCTAAAGAAAAATCTAGATTTATGACCTTTCACATATATGACTTTTCATATGGTTTTCTAGAAAATCACAAAGATAATTCTAAAACAAATCTAAAAATTTGAAATTATCAACTCCAACAAAATACCTTGTTTAGATATAAAATTTGTTCAGTATCCATAATTTTTCATGGCCCTTGGAACAAGCTTTTCTTGATTAGTATAATACGCTCCAAATAAAAACTTACGATTCTTTGGGCAAATTTAGACAATTAGAAATAATTTTCCGATCTTTTATAGATCTAATTATTTTAAATTTCATATAAGAAATCGTTAACCATTATCTTGTGGAATGTGATTTTAGTATTTCTAATAGGAGTTTAATCTTTCTTTATACCTTCTTCTCCTAATCAGGCTTTTTCCTATTCAAACAAACCGTGCTAACTAAATGGGACAATGCATGGTTTACCCTTAAGTTTCTTTGTCCAAATACCCTAATGAAAGAGCATATTATTAGCAAGTAATACTAGCTATATATATATATATATTTCGATCCACTTAATCAAAATTGAACTGAGCTAAAAAACCTATTTTTCAGTTTGGTTCAAATTAAATTCATGATTTGTTGTTTTTTTTTTTTTTTCCCAAGCCTTAAAGTTAAGCAACTTTGACTCAAAAATTGAACCGGCTGGGTATGAGTATCAAGAAAGAGGTATAAATTTAACCAACTTTACTTGTAGTTTCATTTATTTTATCCATTTCAATTGACCCTTTGTTCATATGAAATTATGCACATTCAACTATTTTCATCTTCTATAAGGATAAAGTAGTTGGGGTGCTTTGGAATCTTACTCGGTATAAAGAATACATTAGTCAATAAATTTAATTAAAAAAAAAAGTTAATTTGGGTGGTTATATGAAGATATGTCTTACTCTCACTTGAATGATGATTATATATATATATATATATATATAATTATTCACTATTTCTGAAGTACCAATAATGGACGTGCGACATCTTCAGCGTGGGTCAAATATGAATTCCATCATGTGGTAATCTAATCAATGAAGGCAAATTGTCCAGAGAGCATATGATTAACACGAAAAGACCCAATTTTTCCAACTGAAGTATTATTTCATTAAAATAAAATTATAAAAGACAGATAGAGAGGTGGATAAAACGCAAAAACAAACAAGGACACCATACCAATGAGACAAAAAAATACACGAACAAATCGTAGATATAGCACAACAATTTAAATGGATCCGAACAAGACGAATGCCAGTACGAAGACGTTATACGAAAATAAGATACAAATAAATACGGAGAAAAAGATGCGGACAAAGTTATAAACTCCAGATAGATCCAAATCAACCCTTACAAATAGTCCATCGAGATAAACTTATTTCCATTGATGAAAGTACAAGCGCAGAGTAGGAATGAGAAGACATTAAGAAAGACAATAAACACTGAGAAGAGAAGCAATGCTAGTCATATGTTGAGTGCTGCGAATCCACTTCCTGTGCTAATCATGTATAACTGATCTGGTTGACTTAGCCTCAAATGTTGTCCGGAAACTCTCCTATACAACCTTCATGTTTGAAGACCTTTAACTCGAGATTTCTAGCAGATTCTGGCAACCGGGAGATTGTTGTGTATGAAATGTCCAACTCGGCTAGCGACTTCAGTTGCCCAACCGATTCCGGGAGCTCTCCCAACAGAGGACACCATAAACACAAATTAGTTAGCTGATCAAGATCTCCAATTGCGTTAGGCAGCTCCGGTATATTCACCCATTTCAGCTTCAGCACCTTTAGTGACGTCAGATTGCAAATGGAATCAGGCAGCTTAAGCTGATGTGTATAATATTCATTACGTGTCATCTTCGGATTGGTGGGCGTATTTGTGATTTCGAAGTGAGTTAGATTATCCAACTCGCCGATGGAGTCGTCTATCTCTCTCAAACTCTGGCTTGGAGTATCCAACTTGCCGGAGTCGTCTCTCCCTCTCAAACTCTGGCAATTTTCGAAAATCAATCTCTCCAATCTTGGGAATGCAGAGAAGTCAGGGGACTTCGTCGGGAAATGGCAATATGTGCACTTAAGGACTTTCATGTCGTTGGCAGCTGCCTGCAAATTAGCTCGAACTCATAAAACAACTACAATGTGAGGCGGGGTGGGGGGGTTGGGGGCGCAAGATCAAATTGAGGAAAATGACAATATACCTTGATTTCACCCCATAAACCCCAATCATCAGTGATTGAAGTCATCGAAAGCATAAGGATGAGTAATTTTTCAAAACAAAAGTTAGTTGCTCCAAATCTACCCGGACAGTCAACCCAATAAAGCCATATCAACTCTGAGAAAGTTTCCTTAAAATCCTCACTTTCAAAGTTTCCGCCGCTTAGTTGTAGGAACTTCAGGTTTGTTAACCTTGCAAATTGTTTGTGATTGAAATTGCAATTTGCATCGAGTTTCCCAAGTTTTAGTGCTACCACTTCTTCAGTCCCCTAGAAATTGAAATTAGCAAGCAAATAAAATGACATTTCTAATTTATTGCTCAATGAAACTAGGTAAAATCGTGGTTTACCTTCTCCTTTAGTACTTCTTTAAGGGCTACCTCTGGTGACCACAGCCTCTTACTCCTAGGCTTTTCTTTCCCATCAGCAAGATTCCTCCCGACCTGTCTGTGTAGGCAATGCATCGATAGCTTATTTCCATCAACAATCTCCATCAAATGCATATTCTCAAGGACCGTGACTCCACTCCATGGGTAAAGATTTTGAACTTCCCAATAATAAAATGCAACTTCCTTTTCCATGTTGATGAAGAGACATGCAATATCAAGAAAAATCTCTTGCTCATGGTTATCCAGTTCCTGGTAGATTATGATCAATGTATCTCTGACCTCCTTAGGAACCATTTCCTTCACCTCCTCAATTATGCTTTTCCATTCATCTATTGGCTTGCCTATCAACAAGCTAGGTATGGCCAAAATAGCCTGACGATTTCTCCACATTTTTTCTACTGCTTCTCTCGAAATCTCCTCATACCCCTCTCGGGGCAAGTCACTTCCGAAAACCTGTCTACTGAAGAGCTTGACAGCATCAGCAGTTTCCATTTCTGGCATTTTGTATCGATAGACACCTTTTATCGTAGGATCAGACATTATTCCAGCGTTTCTGGTGGTTATAATAATTCTACTTCCGGTGCCAAACCACGAGGGATCGCCGGCTAGTTTCAGTAGCTGACTACTATTGTCTATATCATCTAGAACAATAAACACTTTCAAGGGACTTAATCTATTTTTAATCACGTTGACTCCGTCGATCGAGTTACGAAACAATGATCCTAGATCCACGCCGAGAATCTGCAATAGTATGTTCCTTTGCATGTCCAAAATACTTCCTTCTGTGCGGGGCTTCTCGCGGATGCGTGGACAAAAGGCAACCCACGGTTCAAAGTAAGGAGAAATTTTATCAGAAACAAGGTCTGCAAGAGTTGACTTTCCCATGCCACTCATGCCATGTATGACGACAAATCGAACACCTTGGGCGTCTAGATCTAATAACTCCATGATGTCTTCCGTTGGATCGTCGAGTCCAACAAAATTATCCGCATTACTACTTGTTGTCCACAACTTGCTACAAACTTCTTTCTTTATGAGTTTGCAAAGTTCAACCACCCTGGAAAAAAAAAATTATATTGCAACCATTTCAA
The DNA here is from genome assembly GCA_024138015.1 of Lumnitzera littorea. Classification (NCBI taxonomy): domain Eukaryota; kingdom Viridiplantae; phylum Streptophyta; class Magnoliopsida; order Myrtales; family Combretaceae; genus Lumnitzera; species Lumnitzera littorea. Next base: position 2,984,438 of record JAMXBB010000004.1, on the reverse strand, counting down.
CACTAGCTTTGCAGAAAAATAAGCAGTAATCCATTAGATATTTCGTCTCCATTTCCATTTTACTTCAACAAATCATTAGTTTACTAGGGCGTGAATGGGAACATGTTCACTCCGCTTTAGCATCCATGGAACGGCGGTTATGGCAGGTTTCTTGAAAGTGAAAACACCCTAATTGATATCTTTATCGATGTTTTTCGTGAAATTTATAGAGCCATTACAAATATAATTTATTTTTACATATAATTTATAGTATGCGTATGGTAAAACATATGCATTAGAGCTGAAATAATAAAGAACAATATTATATTATTTTATTGTCCAGCAAACATCATAATATTAAATAATATAAAATATGTAATTAAATGTTAGAATAATAGTAGTTAGTTGGTATATTATTAAAAATATGCAAGCAGGAGAAAGATCACAATTAGAAATAGAATCGTGATTACACTGGTCCGATAACCGTGTCAAGGAGAAAATTACATGGTTTAGAAAATGTTGGGAGATTCTTTGTTAAGAGAAGAGGCCAAGTTCAAGAAATCTATTATGATTCATCATATGGATTGCAGAAGAAGTTTTCTTACACCAACTTCTTATTCTAACAGAAGGACGACTTCAATATCATACTCTGTTCAGAGCTCTTTTTCAGAATCAGAGTAGACCATAATTTCTGATTTAAGATAGAAGCAATATAAGATTTGCATAAAGATATAAATCTTGATTTTTTTCAAGCAAAAAATAAAAAATTTTACAGAAAAACTTAACACCTAGGCCAAGATCAATTAGTAGGTGAAGCAATAAGTTGTTTCAACAATAAGAACATTACTTATGTGTATGTATGTCCCATCCCTTGATCATAGCGGCGGTCTTGAGCGCGTCCCCCCACCGCTTTATCTCATATATACCCACACCCTTGTGGTTTTGTAGGGCAGTAGTGTACAATTCCGATCTAAGCTTGACATCTGTACTTACGTCGACATGAAAGAAGATGGGTAAGATCGTTTTCTTCTTCTCCTCCGGCTTATGTGAATCTTTCCAGCAATCAATGATTTTTGCTAGTTCACGGAGGCACCACTTGCTGGATGCATAGTCCTTGGAGAAAATAGTGATGTAAATTTCGGAGCTGCTGATGGCTTCCATTATTTCTCCTTCAACGGTTTCCCCTTTCCTGATACTTTCATCGTCATAGAAGACGCGGAATCCAGCCAAATCTTTACGGAGAACATCAACGACCGTATCACGGCTATCGGTTCCTCGGAAGTTGAGAAACACCTGGTAGCCCCGGCTTGAATTAGCATGACTTCTACTAGTTGATGCTTCTGCACTCGAAGTTCCTTCCACGTCTGCCATCATTTTGTTTGCTATTTGCTAACAACCAAAATGAATGAATGTGAGAAAGTTAGATTTTAATCCGCCTTTTAGTACAGTAAATCACTTCCTTGAAGCATCCATTGCATTAAACAAGCGTTTTGAGTAACAAGCGATTGTAAAAGATGAATGATTGTTGTGGCCAAACAATATAAATATCAACAAGTATATGAGTATTAGGTTAAAAGAAATTTATTGCTTCAGAAATTGATTGTATAATTCACATGCCTAAGTTAAAATTTTTCTTTTTCTTTGGAATGGAATTTATGGATCTTAAATCTATCCCCTACCTTATCAAGTGACTTAGAACTCATCCCAAATGATATAGAGTTTTTATTGTGTACCCAAAACTATTCCACTAATTTAATAGAACATCTAAAACTCATCTATAAATTAATAAAATTTTATCAAAATATTTTATGATTCCATATTTTAATGAATCTTAAATTAAGTAAAGGGAATCATAGGGTTCAAATACAATTACAATATGTAAATCTGTTAATTGTATGTGTATTGTTGTTATGAAAACTGAAAATCGGAAAAGTTTGATAAGAAAAGGATTAGAGTAAAAAACAATGAAAGAAGTCAACTATCAGTGCAGATGGTGTTAAGTGTCTTAATTTAACGGAAAATTGCAAAGGCAAAGTAAATATGATATTGGAAAAGGAATGACCAAGTCATCATCACTAAAGTCATCAATATAGGATTAAGTAATTAACTAAAAAAAGGAAAAAAGGAAAACCCCCCCTCCAAATTGCGGAAACTTTTTCCCATAGAGCAAATCCAATTTTTGAACTTCACACATGGAAATGATGAGCACAACAATCCTTCACATAACTCCACTCAAAATATATTTTATCAAGTAAATATCATGAAAAAAGGATAGAGCCTTACCCAAAAATCAAAGTTAAGGTCAGTAATCCCTTTAAAATATGGGAATGAATTCAACAAATTTAATAAATTTGAATTCAACATTGCTTCACACCTTCCAAATTTCTAGCATTTAAAAGGAAAAGAAAAAATAATAAAAAAAAGAGCTTGCTTCTTCTATGAAGAATTAAGGGTTGAAACTTGAATTTAACAATGTAGAAGTAAATTTTAATGGTAATATAAAATACACATTACGTTTCAATCAAGTTGTTGTTTCGTATTGCATAGTAACAATGTTTTCAAAGCCTAGTTTGAATCCTATAGAATCTTCACAATTTGTTCAAACTTTGTCCAAATGGATAAATACTAGATATGATCAAATTGGTACGTATATAAAATTGCTTGCTTGCGTACCTAAATTCTTTTTCTATTTATAAAACATTTCATAACTTAACATTTAGTTTAAGTTCACACAATTTATACCTCGAGATTTTATACAGATTAACAATCTTTATTATATATTTTTTTCCTTTAATCAACCTTAATAGTAACTTTTCAAAATTAATTTTTATATTTTTTATTTTATTTGCTTGGTAAAACCAAATAGAAGGAAGGCATGAATTCTTGCCAATATCTAGTTATGTCCTCTCCTTACTCATGTAACACCATCTCTATGGGTCTCAAAAGCAAATTTCCTTTCCTTTTTCTCTTTTAGAATGTTGAACCTCAAACTTAGAAGTTGAAGTATCCTACTATCATGTGATTTGATTAGGTCAAAAATTCCTTTCGAAAAGAAAAAAAAAGTTTGATCAAACTTGAGATTTCATCTAGAATCGAAGGATATAGAATTTGTAAAATCGTATTGAAATGGTAGAATTTTAAGCTACTAAAATCATATACTTAAATTCACAATTTCACTAAGGGTTTACGTCTAAATAATTTAACATCCATTTTAATAAGAAAAAATTGTATAAAATTTTGTAGTTCCTATATTTGTATACCTTAAGAACAAGTAATTGTTGAGATTGGCACAGGAACGTGCACTTTAAATTTTAAAGAAATGGTTCGAACCTCGCAATTTTGGTGTTAGGATCTTAATTAAATCGCAATTTGCAAAGTCAAAGCAAATGTGATATTGGAAAAGAAATGACTAAGTGATTGATCACTAAACTCATCAATATATTATTATTATATATAAAACCCAATGTTGTGGAGCTATTATATATAAAACCCAATGTTTTGGGCTCCACATGGCAACTGTCCATCGTATCGTTCAACTTAAAATAAATCTTATTAAGGAAATATCATTGGAAAAAGATAGCAACCTTATCCGAAAAATCAAAGCCAAAGTCAGTAACTCCTATGAAATATGGAAATGAATTTAATTCCTACAACCCTAATGAATTTAGTGTATATATATATAAATATATGTATACATAATCTGAATTATAATCACTTTAGATCTTCGAAATTTCTAGTATTTATTGAAAAAAAGAAAAAAGAAAAGAAAAGAAAAGAAAAGAAAAGAGCTTACCTCTCGTATGAAGAATTAAAACTTGAAACTTAAATTTAATAATGTAAAGTAAATTTTAATAGTAACGTAAAATATAAATTATGATTCATCGAGTTCGTGATTTGTATTGCATAGTAATACTAATTCATAACCTAACTCAAAATCTTATAAAATTTTAAAAAATATCTCCTCTTAACAGGAATATATAAGATAAATCAAATTGGTATCCTATATAATATTGTCTACTACCATGCCTAAACAATTTTCCTATTCATAAAACATATCATAACTTAACATTTAGCTAAATGGTTTTCCTATTCATAAAGAGCTTACCTCTTGTATGCATAATTAAAACTTGAAACTTAAATTTAATAATGTAGAGTAAATTTTAATAGTAACGTAAAATATAAATTATGATTCAAGAGTTCGTGTTTTGTATTGATAATAACGCTAATTCAAAACCTAGCTCAAAATTTTATGGAATTTTAAAAATTTGTCCAATCTCCTTCTTAGTAGGTATATATCAAATAGATCAAATTGTTATCCTATGTAATATTGCCTGCTAGCATGCCTAAATGGTTTTTCTATTCATAAATCATATCATAACTTAACATTGAGCTTCTATGTCCACACAATTTATACATCTAGATTTTATAACGATTGACATTATTTATTATACTCATTTTTTCGCTTTAATAAGCCCTTAATAGTAACTTTTCGATAAATACCTTTGTATTTCAATAAAGGAATGCGACAAACTAAATACACAAGATTTTGAGTTCCTTCTAGAAAAATCAAGAAGAAAGCTAACTGGTTGGAAAGAAAAATTGAGTATAGCAAGGAGAAAAGTCCTAATTTCTTCAATTCTAAAGAGTATCACAAGCTTTTGTTCCCAAGTAATGGTACTACCAAAGAATATTTAAGGTAAGCTTGAGCTCATATATAAAGAGCTTCTTTAAGGTTCAACGTTTGATCGACGAAAGCAGCACAGGATCAACTGGAAAGAGATCAAGTTGCCAAAAGAAAAGAGTGAGTTAGGCTTGGTAGATTTCCATAGGCGCAACCAAGTGAATATGTTAAAACTTACATGGGATCTTACTAAATGCAATGTGTTGTGGGTTAGTCTCTTAAAAGCTAACTACCACCTTTGAGATGGTTAGCACGGGGTTTGTAAAGACTCTAAGTTATATTCTACTCTTCGTTTTGCTATGGCTTGGTTAAATTATAGAGGAAGAGTTAAGGCATGTAATGGGTTATCTAACTTGTTTTAGTTGAACAATTGGGTTGAAGCAAGTAGAATGTCCAAATGGCTCTATAGTCCCCTCAATAGGTTCAATCATATCTTAACAGTTAAAAAAGTTCGGAATGGTATGAATCAATGGAAGTAGGATATCATTAGATATCCATTTGATTAGGATATTTTGTAGAAATAGGAATAGATCGTTGTTGTTGATGATCAAACCGATAAGGATATCTTGACATAGGTAGGAGAAATAAGTGGAGAGGTAACAACAAAATCAGGATATAAAGCTCTTTATAAGGATGAACATGAGAAGGAATTTGAAACAGACTGGGCTTGGGTTTAGAAGGTCCCAAATATTCCTAAAAATTTACTATTGGTCTAGAAAATTGTTTATCAAGGCTTGCCCACAAAAGAAAATTTAAGGCATTGGAGCATGTTGATACAAGAACTTTGTCCTTTGTGTACTCAAGTAAATGAAACACTATCACACTTGTCCTTTCCATGCCCTCATAGTTAGGAAGGATGGTAGATGCTTGGGATAGAGGATTCCTTGGAAGTGGATAGAGATGATAAAATTTTTGAGTGATTGCAGAAGAAAAGGTAATGGAGGAAAGATAAATGGCAACAAGTTCAAACACCTATCCTAATCCTTATTCCTTTCATTTTAAGAGGAATATGGATGGAGGGAAATCGCCCCGTTTTTACATCTCGATCTCAAAGATTGTTTTGGGTACATCAAGTTTGAACGAACACTAATGCTTGGTGGACGATAAATCAAGCAAAGCGGTTGCCACAAGGTGTTTTAGTTCAAAAGAAGCTATGGAAGAAGCTAAACATAGGATGGATAAAAATTAACTGTGATGGGGTAGTTGATGAAACACAAGGTAAGAGAGGTATTGGTATGATTACACATGATGCCAATGGGCAAATTTTAGGAGGCCTCTCTAAACATCTCACTAATGCTTTGCTTTAGAATTTGAAGTCTTGGCGATTCTTAAAGGTCTAATTTAGGCAACTAATCATAAGATCTATAATTTGATTTTGGAAACTGACTCTTCCTAAGTGGTTAAATGGATTAGGAAAATAGATTTAGACATATTTGTTTGCTATCTTGCTTTATCGGAATGTATAAATCATATTGCTTTGTTCCCAAATTGTGTTATTTATAAGGTTGACTGTAAGCAAAATGGTGTGGTAGATTTGTTGGCCAAAAAAAGACTTCAACTGAATGGATGTTGCTCCTTTTCTTCTATTTTTCCCACCTTTTTGTTGGACTAAGTTTTAGTTGATTTTGGATGTTATCATCAAAGTGAGCTTATGGTTAATGGCTCTTATGTCGTAAGGATGACTTATAGTTGTTTATTTTGAGTTAATTCAAGTGCTCTTCTTCACAAAAAAAAAAAAAAAAAAGTAGTAACTTTTCAAAATTAATTTTTATATTTTTTATTTTATTTGCTTGATAAAACCAACAAAAGGAAGAGATGAACTATCTAGTTGTGTCATCCCTGTACCCATACAACACCATCTCTACTAGTCTCCACAGCAAACCTCCTTTGATTTTCTTTTTCTCTTTTTTTAATGCTATAACTTTAAACTTTGGCTAATATCGTATGATTAGATTAGACTTCCTTTGCCTAAAAAAAAAAAAAGAAGTTTTATCAACCTTAAGATTTTATTTGTAATTGAAGCATATAGATCGATGGAAATAGTAAAATTGTAAGCTTCAAAAATCATACATCTAATTCATAATTCCAACGTAGTTTGCATTTAAACAATTTTATATTCGATTTAATTAAGAAAAATTAAAAAAAATTATAAAGTTCATGTATTCTTGTACCTTAATTAGCAATTTTAACAATCATATTTTGAAGCAAAACTTCTTTTAGCTCCATGCAATAACTATTTACAAGCAAATCAAAAGCAGCTAGATCCATACATGTTTGGGTAATTTTTTTCTTGTCGAACACTCCATAGTATTTGAACTTGCCCAAATGCTTTATGGTAAGGCTTTAACCATTAAAGCATGTGCTCGTAGATAAGTATATTTTTTACTTGGGTAAGTTATGTTATGCAGACAATATAAATAAGTAAATTTAATAATTTCATGACATTAATGGTCTCACAAATGAAATTAAAGTAGTCCAATTTTATAAAAATAAAAAGAAAGTTTACTTTTGAGAAAGCTATGATTTGACCAATATCTAATGGAAATGATAGACAAAAAAAGGAGTGAGGAGCAAATCCTTTACACACTTATTTTAGTACCAAATTTCATTTGATAAGAACAGTCGTAAAAGTATCTTTACTTTAAATCCTTGTATCGGGATTAAGTTGCCTCCGAGAGTTGTCCTAAGAGAGTAAAAGATTTCAAAAAAATAAAAATAAAAAAGAAGAAGAAGAAGAATAAAAGAGAGAAAATGAGAAGGGATTCTACTGAAATCAATAAAAATATTATAATATAATTTATATTTATATTTAAATTTGTGTATAAAGTACATAATTAAAAATTGAAAGTTGCAAGCCTTTTAAAGTTTATTACTGTCGCATGTTCGAGGAAAGGGATCTTTCATTGGGATTTAAAGACTTTAGATACTTTAGTTGTAGTAGTTAAATTTAAAAATTGTCGATCTTCTTTTTCTTATTAATAAAAACAAAGACTTGCTTGAAAGCCAATTTCAAAATTATACCTTATCATATTTACAAATAATTGTAATGATATCAATGATATTCCCAACTTGTTAGCAACAAGTTAATTTATTTATTGATATTCTAGCATTCTTTTTTTCTTTTTTTTTTATTTAAAATCCAAAAATTTCAATAAGAAACCATATTGCAAAAGAAAAGGATCTTTTGGATTAGTGAAAAAAAAAAAAAGAAAAACAATAGAGGAAGAAAACTATCATTACAAATGCCTTTTCGTGCAAATGTTTTTAATGGTAAATTGCAAAGCTCAAGGAAATAGGATATTGGAAAAGAAATGACCAAGACATAATCATTAAAGTCATCAATATATTATTATATTATAAAATATAAAAAATAGAAGGAAAAAAGCAAGTATCACTATTGTAGATCAAGACAAGTCGGAGATGCTGTTTTCTAAGGAGCTAACCCATATGGAAATGATTAGCATGACAATCATATATATTATAAAGGAAATATCACGAAAGATGACAGTACTTTATCCAAAAATCAATGTCAAGGTGAATAATCCTATAAAATACGGGAATGAATTCAATTTTCTATACCCTTAATAAATTTGAGATGCATGAAAATAGAAAGACAAAAAAGACAAATAAAAAAGTATGAAGTGGTAAGTGGTATTTTTTAAAATGGTACATTTACTCATTATTAAGTATAAAAATTTTAAAATAGTTGTACATAATTTATCAATATATATAATGTATTATTATTATTATAGAGTTTTTTTTCTTTATTATTATATTTTTTATTATCAATTTACCCTCCTTCGGGGAGTTCCAAGTCCAAGGAATGCGACGTCAAGTTGAGACACATTTAATGGTTTGGATTGTCATTATAATAAAAATGTAGAACGGAGTTGAGGAAAGTATTCAATATCAATGATTCAATAATGGAGGCTTGACAGCATGTGGGCGTAGACATGGTGAGTTGATTCCCTGTACGATGGATTAGTCTTATTATTTTAATTGATACTTGTCTTGTCCTATTGCAATCCTAGCACATGAGTAGCTCACAAGTTGAGAAGCTAGTCCGTTGTATCCTCGCGTGGCGTTTGTTCCAAATCCGGTCCACAATCCAAAGTGGCTCGTATCAGGTGGAGGAATATCCGACAATTTTTGATCGACGACGTTTTGCCCGCTCAAACAACTACATACATGCGAATCTTGTATATTTTTTTCCCCATCAGTAAAATGCAAATCTTGCAAGACAATACGAAAAGAAATTTAATGTGTCACGTATTTAGATGAATTACATATAAGTATCTATTAGCATGCATGATTTTTAAAAAATTATTATTTATATTTTTATATCATAAAACTATGTTGATATTTATTTATTAGTAATCCATTTATGTAATATGTGGCTATTGTTAAAGTTTTTCTCCAAAATATGGGATATGCATTGGCATCCATCGAAGGTCGAGCCAATAATTATATGAGTAAAGCTCTAGCATATGGTTGTTGTGAGTTGAGTGCGCTCTAGATTACGTATCAATAAATATATGTTGAGGGATATTTTATCAAGTTACATGAAGAATGCAAGATATTACAACTTAGAAGCAAGGAAATGATTACCATGATCAAGTAAGACTATCATTTATAGGAGTTGTTATAACATTTACCCTTCCTCTAAATTTTATCAATTTCCAAACTCTACAAACTGTGAATCCTTGATTCATGATTGCCCCAAAACTAACATTGGAAAAAAAAAAATTGAAACATAAACTCTGAGTCTCTCTTTTATGAGTAACCTAGAGTCCTAAATTAAACAAAACACGGAGAAAAGAAGCACATACCATCAAAAGGTTGCAAACAACATAATGAAGCCAATAGAATTCATGGATAAGGGATGCACATTTTATTATAAATGTTGTAGGGCAACACAAAATGAAGTTGATCAAACTCGTAGGAAGGGGCCCATAAGAGATTTTACAGTTTGATGAAGATTTACTTATCTCTATCTCTATAATCAGAGGGCATACATGTTTCTGGAGATCAAGAACATATCAGTCAACCTCTTCGATCTGAAAGAATCTATGGAAGAGATTCATGATTTGCCTATTGTGAAAGGATGGTGGAAGCTACAGTTTCTAAAACGGTCATGATTTTCAACTCTAAAAAAAACTCATTATTAGTAACAAAGAGGAATCTATAAATATAACAAAACTATGAAATCTCGATTTAATCTAAACAATTATTACTACCTAGTCATAAATTAATAAATAAAATAAATGAAAAAGGAAACTACTATATCAATATCCAATTTTGAAAGAAAACTATGGAAAACCAACTATACTTTTAATTTCACTAACTCGTAAATATATAATAGGCTAACTCTTATTTTTATGATATTAGAAAAATACAACCTAATTAGGCCCAAAATAATTAAATCAGGAGAATGATCTAACATATTCGTGAAAAGCTTGTAACCAATGGCTAAGATTTAATGTGGAATTTTTAAATGGTTGGAGACTTAACAACTTGGGATAGCAAATATTGATAATTTTTTTATTAAAAATGAGGATGTAAGTTCTGGCAAAATACAGTGTGTGTATAAATATATATAGCCATTAATCTTTTCAAAATATTTTGTTTTATTGACTTAATTAAAGCAATCAATATTCATGTGTAAGGTTAGTGATGCCAATGGGCAAATTTTAGGAGGCCTCTCTAAACATATCACGATTCATGCTCTTGTGTTTTATTGACTTGTCCAGCAAAAGTGCAGAACAACAGTTGGGCATTTGGACGCCATTTTGGCTAGCGTCTGAACACTGTTTTGACTAGCATCTGGATATTAGGCTTTTGAGAGTGGTGTTGGATTAGTATTTGGATGCTATATTCGATTCAGCTTTAAAGCTTGCATTTCTCGACTATTTTCAATCCCAAGCTTGTACCCAAGTGTTATATACACCCAATCTTATGCAAGATCCAATCTTTTACCTATTCGATCAGAAAAATATCATGAAAAAGATAGCAACCTTAACCAAAAATCAAAGTCAATCAGTAATCCGTATAAAATATGGAAATGAATTCAATGTCCCAATTCCCCTGATGATTCAAGGCTATGATTAGTTCAATTTTTTTACATCTTATTGGTTTTTACTTAAGTCTCATATTTGATAAGAATAAAATAAAATAAAAAATAAAAGGATAATTCCATTTATATCCTTCTTCTAACATTAAATACCTAGCAAATTTCAATAAAGTTGAATCTATCTACCCTTTATTTTTATTTTTATTTATAAAATTGGCAATTAAAATAATCATTTTTAATATATAAAATATATTTTTAAATCTTTTCTCTTAAAAGTTTGTGAATTTTGGCTTTTCAATTATGACACTCCAATCATTAGTTAAATCTAATAATGTAGAAGTAGATTTTAAAAGTAATATAAAGTATAAATTATGATTCATCAAGTTCATGTTTCCTACTACTTAGTAATAATATTTCAAAACCTAGCTCAAAATCCTATAAAAACTTAAAAAATTATCCAATCTACATCCTAATAAGTAAAATCAAATAGATCAAATCGATATCCCGTATAATAATACTCCCTTGTATGCCTAAATGGTTTTTCCATTGATAGAACATGTCACAACATGTAGTTTTTTAAGTTCCTATAGTTTATACCTGAGTAATTTTTCAAAATTAATTTTTATATTTTTGGTTTTATTTGCTCAATAAAAATACAAAGAAGGAAGACATGAATTTTCGCTAATATCTAGCCATGTCCTCCTCATAACCATATAACATCATCTCTACGAGTCTCAAAAGCAAACCACCTTTAATTTTCTTTTTCTCTTTCAAAATGTTTAATTTCAAACTTATAAGTGGAATTATCAAATTGTCATGTGATTAGATTGGGCTAAAAATTCCTTTAAAAAAAAGTAAAAATTTTATCAAACTTGTAATTTTATTTAAAATTAAAGCATTAGAATCAATATAATCGTATTAAAGAGTAAAATTGTAAGTTTCTAAATCATGTATTTAAATTCATAATTTTATCGAAAGTTTATTTTTAAATAATCTTATATCCTTTTTTATTAGCAAAAATCACATAAAATTGTAAAGTTTTCTTATAACTATATACCTTAATTCACAATTTTAACAATCACATTTCAAAGATAAAATTCCTTTTCTCCATGTAGTAATCATTCATGAGTAAGATAAAGACAATGGGATCTATGCATGTCTAGATAATTTTTTCTCATCTCGCTTCCTATAATATTTAAGCTTACTTGAATGCTCTCAAGCTAGATCTTAGGAATTAAAGCATGACTTTGTGGATAAGTATATACTGTGTAAACAATATAAATAAGTAAATTTAATAATTACATGACATAAACGGTTGCAGAAATGATAATAAATCAGTCCAATTTTAAAAAGCTCGAAAAGTAAATTTACTTCACAAAGAGGGATGATTTAACCAAAATCTAATGGAAACGTTAAACAAAGGAAAGAAATGGAAAGAAGAAAAGGAGTGAAGAGCAAGGTCCTTCACAAAGGATTGATGTTTAATTTAACATCAAATTTCACCCCGTGAGAATGGTCATGAAAAGATCTTTAATCCAAATCCTCGTATCATGATTAACTTGCCCTCACAAGGGTTGTCCTATGAGTAAAAGATTGAAAAAAAAAAAGAAAAGGGAACTATTGATAGAGAATGATGGAGGGAAAAAAAAAAGGTAATTTCAGATGCATGAAAAAGTAAAGATAAAAAGACAAAATGATGGACAAGGACTAATAAAAAGGATAAAAAGGCAAAGTGGATGTGCATTACAACTAGCCTCTCCTCTTTATTTTCAACATCAGTGATTCAATAATCATCTTTCTTGTATATTTTTCAAGCTGACACATTTTTCTTGTAAAAAAAATCTATTAAAAATATATACACATAAGTATAATATAAAATCAGAATAGTAAATATGCAATTATGACGGTTATCTTTTGAGCATTCAAATGGCATAACACAAGGTCAAAACACTTGAAAAAAGACAATAATTCTCTTATACCATAACTCTATTTTCAAAAAATAGATAAAACATTCCAAGAATAATATCCACAAGTAAATTGAATAAATTGCTCGTTACTAATTCAAGTTCACTTTCTAAAATACTTATTAGATTGCTTAATCCTTAGATTTATCCTATCAAAACTAAGTAGGAAAGTTTTCACTCAACAATCGTGGTTCCACGAGTAGATGTGAACCACCAAAGGGTTAGATCTAATTTATGACTACATCGTGATGGTTCGATATCCAGATATGAGTCTCATCCTCCCATGTCTTTAAGTACGACTGTATATAACCTAATTAAATCAAATAATATTCATAAATTTCATGATTTTATTTTTTAGATTTAGTTAAAGATTTCTTGGAAATAAGATTTAATTTTAATTTATACATATTAAGTTGCTTTGTTTAAAATATTATAAGCTAATATCTTTTCTTTCTTTGTAGAGTTTACAAGAATATTTCTTTAAGGTGTTAAGCCCATATTTTTTTAACAAGAATTAGTTGTTTTACCTTTTCTGTAAATTCCTTAGATATTTGACTATCGTAAGTATCTTTATTTATACACATCCCATAATTATTATGTAATTTGTTGCCCATAAATAAGCCTTTGTATGTATTAGTGAATATGAATTGAATATTTTCTTTGCCCGAAAAAAAAATGAATTAAATATTTATAAATTATTGAAAACTTTAGTTTGTTATACATATTGTATCTATCATGCTACACGTTATGTCCATTCAACATGAAATAAAAGAAAATAGAAAAAATTAAAAAAAAAAAAAGCAGTTCTAGCCACCCATAGGGAGGGATGACTAGATTTCGACTATGGAAGGTTGTTGAATCGTGATCCACTCTATAACTGGATTGTTTTGATCTGTAGTTGCCATAATATATAATATATATTTATATTGAGAAAACTTAATCGAGTTGCCATTAGGTCCTGGAACTTAATTGCGTTTGGATTTATTTATTTTTTTTTTTTTCCTTTTTGAATGGAGGTGGCTGTAAGTGGTTGCTCACCACTCAAAGAAGGTCGTTTTGTTTTATTTTCCTTTTTTTAATGGGGTGATTATGGGTAGCCACCCACCACCCAAGGTCAAACACTTGCTTAACAAAGTGGATTACGGCCCAATGCTTTCCCATGGTTGGAATTATTTTGTTTAATTTCTTTCCTGTTTTGCAAATTTTTTAATTTATTTACATAGAAATTAATATATATATATATTATTCTTGAGCTTTTACATAAAAATTTCATAATATTTTTATAATTTTTTATGTATGCCAATAATAAATTATTATAATCGATTGAAACTAAAATAATTGAATTAAACAAACTCCATTCATTATAAAAGCTCCATGCCTTGTCTAAGGAGCCCTACGCATTACTGAAGGAATATTGTCTAGCCTTAGATATAAACCTATTGAGAAGTGAAATTGTAAGCTTCTAGATCATATATTTAAATTCATAATTTTATTAAAAGTTTATATCTAAATAATTTTATATCTATTTTAATAAGAAAAAATCATATAAAATTGTAAATTTTTCTTATAATTGTATGAATTAATTTGCAACTTTAACAATCATATTTCAAAAATGAACTTCTTTCTACTCCATGTGGTCATCATTCATGAGCAAGACAAAGACAATGAGATCCATGCATGTCTAGATAGTTTTTTCTCATTCCATTTCCTATAATAGTTAAGCTTATCTGAATGCTCTCAAGTTGGGTCTCAAGCAATAACGCATGGCCTTGTGGATAAGTATATATTATGCAAACAATATAAGTAAGTAAATTTAATAATTATATGACATAAATGGTTGCATAAATGATAATAGATCAATTCAATTTCATAAAACTTGAAAAGTAAATTTACTTCACCGGAGCAATGATTTAGCCAAAATCTAATGGAAATGTTAGACAAAGGAAAGGAAGAAAAGGAGTGAAGAATAGGGTTCTTCACAAAGGATCCATGTTTAAATTAGTACCAAATTTCACCCCGTGAGAATGGTCATGAAATGATCTTTAATCTAAATCCTTATATCATGATTAACTTGCCCCATGAGAGCTGTCCTGAGAGTAAAAGATAGAAAAAGAAAAAGAAACTATTGGTAGAGAATGATGGAGGTGCGTTACAACTCGCCTCTCATCTTTATTTTCAACATCAGTGATTCAAACAACGGAGGCTTGACCAATTGGTTGCTGATGGCAGGAGTTGATTCCTTGTGACAATGGGTTTGTCATATTATTTGGATTGACACTTGTCTAATTCTGTTGCAAACCCAGCACTGACAGATGAGTAGCTCACATGTTAAGATGCTAGTCGGTGCATCATCCATTGGCACTGTTTCAAATCTTGTCCACAATCTAACATGGCTCGAATCAAGTGAAGGATTATTCAAAAAATTTATTCGATCACGTTTTGCCTATTAGGACTTCTACATTCGAATCCTTTTTTTCCCCCTCCGGTGTAGTACGAATCTTGTTTGATAGACAAATATGAGACATATTTTTGGCACTAGTTGGAGGGCCGAGCCAATAATGAAAGGAGTTGTAATGAGTTGAGCACCGTAGGACAACTGCGAGGAGATATTTTAATAGCTTGCACGAAAAATACATAGCTAACACACCTTACAAGCAAAGAAATGGGTAGTTTTGAAAAATAACCATCATGAGTATGTTCATAGGATAAATTTATTTTAAGAAAATAACAAAATATAAAAAGTTCACAAGAAGTGGCTTTTGGATTGTCTAAATACTTCATTCAACAAGGAAAATTCTCAAATGTCAAAAGCAATTTTTGAAGTCGGCTAAAGATTTATTGTCTGATATTTAAGAAGTATTACAATTTATTTCTCTGTAGAATTGATGTTCTCATTAGTTTTGTTATATAAGTCTAATACCACCACCAAGTAGGGGCTTTGCTTTTTCGATTGATAGATTACTTTGATATTACTTATAACGAACCAATCAAAATTCCTTCTACTAAAATATTGTCAGTTTTAGCATGGTTTTGTCCCTTGGTGCAAAAACTTCCTAGAAGATCACCTATTTTAAGATTCACCTAACCTGAAGATGCCGAATTGCTGAATTCAAACATATTTTAAGCCGTTACACCAAAAGGCGCCTTAATAATTAGAATTCTATTGCTTAATATTTAAGAGTCATTACAATCGACCCCCATACAAAACTAATGTTCTCATCAGTTTTGTTACATAGGTCAAGATTCAATAATAAGTAAGAACCATGCTCTTTCAATTGGTGGACTGCTTTAATACCACCAATAACGATCTTGCCTAGTAGTGATCTTAAACTTATGTAACGAAAATGACAAAAACTTTAGTTCTGTAAGGGAGGTGATAATACCCTATAAATATTAGGTTACGAAACTAATGATTGAGGCAAGTGGCTTCAGGTATGTTGGAACTCCAAAGTTAAACATGATTAAGATAGGTCAATCCTATGATAGGTGATTCCCTATAAAGCTGTTGTACCAAGGAATAGAATCGTACAACGATCCATGCTAAAGCAAACAATAATTTGGTAAGAAGAGTTCCAATCGAGATCGTTGCGCCTTTTAATATAGTGACTTAAAACACGTTGGAACTCTAAAATTAAGCATGCTCAGACTCAATCACTTACATGATAGGTGAACTCTTAGGAAGTTGCTACACCATAGGACAAAATTGTATGGTGTATTATGTTAAAGTGAACAATACCTCTGTGGATAGAGTTCTAATTGGATCATTACAGTGGTATTTGATGTAATGTTTCTAATATGCTCCCTATATATGTAACATGCCATCTTCGTATTAAAACTACAAGGAATGAAAGGAGAAAATGTCACTAGAGCATATAAACAATTTTGATCGACTATAATTGGAAATAGAAACATGTAGATTGTAACAACGGAATTTAACTTAAACAAGGAAAACATTATTCTCTTACTAAAAGATTACTGCTACTTCTATATTATTATAAACACACGTGATTATAGCCATTCTACTAACAATTGCACTATTTTGGTTTTGAATAAAACGTTTTCTATATTTTATATTTAGTATAATTTTCATTTTATATGTCAAATATTACATACTAATTTTAATAAGTTGTATTAAACAGTGGTCTTTAACAATATGTGTTTATATATAGATTACAGTTTTGGCCAAACACTTGTAATGATGATTATCAAATATAAAGAAATACTAATGATAAGCAAGGAAATTACTTTCCACATTATTTATTGAAATTTTCATCATAGTTTACATCAATTATATCCAACATTATTAAATCTTGAATTGTAATGAACAATGAAAAAGGACAAGAAAATAAACAAATGCATGATTACTAAGAAAAAAACTCTTTATAGCTCAAGAAATTGATTATGTACTACACATGCTAAAAGGTTGCAAATTTCTTTTTACTTTGTGATACTATTTATGAAACTCATATCCATCCCCATAAGTTATGAAACTCATCCCATACCTTACAAAATTTTTGCAATGCTTGAAACCCATCCAATAACCTAGTAAAACTATCCAAAAGGTGTGCCATAAATTAATAAATTAATACTTCATTATTTTAATGAATACCAAAATTGAGAATCATAAATCCTTAATACAATTACAACTTATGTAACTGTAAGTGATCCATCCTAGTTTACTTACCATATAAGATTTGTTGTTGTTATATCCATTCATCAACTATTCTAATTTTTTTTTTTTTTTATATTACATTGATCATCATTGTAAACTTTCTAAACTACATCGATACTCCACTTCTTCAAAACCCTATATCTACATTACTACTTTGTCCACTTGGATGCTGACAAGGTGAGAAGGTTGATCAGTTATCGCCATCTTATTGCCTCATCAATATTATTAATAAATTATATTTAAATATTGTAAATATATATTAATAAACTTAAATAATGAAAAGCAAAATTAAAAAATTAAGAAAATATTTATTATTCATGAACAATGAAGTAAATCACTAGTTCTAAGAATAGACAAGGTTAGTCCTTAGTCGTATAGATGGGTCCAAGCTTACCAAAAGCTTGAAACAAGTAATGGAAAGTGCGTAGGAAAATAGTAAAAGAGGAGAAATAAGCAAACCCATAAATAACTCCAAAGGATGTGACGTACTAATGAAACTTTCAAGAACTCACAACATAGCTCAATATGACACACAAGTTGGTCCAGTAAGGTTACTCGTCGCCTAACCTTGCTTAAGGGTTAGGATAAGAGTAAAAAAAAGCAAACAAGCTAATAGGAACAGTATTAACAAAGGGAAATATTCAGTATATTGATGCTGGTAAGATGATTAGGCTATATGTACAATGGTTATTTGTACTTGAGAAACTACGGCAATTTGCCTAAAAATGGAAAAGACAAAAAGAGTAGTATCTAAAAGAAAAAATGTATAAGGAATAATAAAGGGTACAATAGAAAAATACAACTAAAATGGATATTTTGTATAGAGGATTTTGGCACATAGTTGCTTAGACACGTAGCTTGCTATTGGTGGGTGACTTTCTAGTAGAAAAAGACAATTTTGTACAATTAACTTGATTTCTACCAAGCTGAGATGCCAAGCTAAAGCTTTAGACAAATGTGGGTTCAGCTGAAGAGGAGTAGCTACAAACATGTATGGGGTCTCTTGTCATCTCAACACAAATATTGCCAAGTTAGGGGCTAGTTTGGACATACCGAGTAAGAGTGAATGAAAGGGAAAGGTTGTCAACAAAGCTTTCATCCGATTGACAAATACTTTCCAAGAGATGTGTAGTCACTCAGCTCGGTATATATAGTTGGTCAACAGGAAGGAGCAGCTCAGCCTTGACAGGGGTGGCTAGAGTAAGAGGATACGCTACATTAGTCCCTTTAGTCCTCTAACTCGGTTATGAGTTAAAGCCAAGTAACTTGATTCCCATAATTTCTTCTAGGTTGATTTAGATTTTGGATCAAATTCGAATGGTCTTCGTTCAATTCTCCTTTAGGGTGATAGTTGTTGAGGTTAGCAATATTGAAAGTGTCAAAGACCCCATAATCTTCAGGCAGTTCCAATTTATAAGCGTTGTCGTTAATCTTCTAGAGGACTTTAAAAAGACTTTCAGCTTGGGCGGATAACTTGTTCAAGTATAACCACACCAAGCCTCTAGGCTAAAACTATCTCGACGTTCATCCACTAGCCTTCTCTTGCATTTTCTGTAAGCTCCAAAACTAGCCATTTGAGGTTTCGATCAGTTGAAGGACCCGATTGAGCTTAAATTATAAAGTAAAATTAGAAATATTAGTAAAATGATCTCGTAAACTTGAATTTAAGAAAATAAGTAATAAAATAGGAGATTACAAAATTTTCAAATTTTAAGTATAATACTTGTTAATCATCAAAAAGGCAAAAAGTATAATTTAATAACTAATAAATTACTAGAGATAGATCATATGTATACGAAAAATCATAAAATGACCTAAATAATAATTAGGAATGTTCACATGTACCCCACATATATTTACGTGTAAATAAAAATATGCGAAATTACTTAAATTGGCTAAAAACTTAGTAAATAATTAAAGAAAATTATTAAATTAATTAATAAAAATCAGAAAAATAATCAGAAGGGTGTGGATTAATGCAAATATGGTTGTGGCAGGTCAGAATCTGAAAAATAAAAATTATCCGATTAGAATTAAGCAACACAAAAGCCAAAAATTAAGGAAATAGGGCAATGTCATGTCTAATTAATGCATATTAATTACCACAAAGCCCTATAAATAGCAAGAAAAATTTAGAAGCTTATTTGGACAGTTAGAAATCAGAGAAAATTAGGGAGAGGTGAAAATTGAGAGAAAAACCAAAGAAAAAAAAAAGGAAAGGAAAACTGTGCAGTTAAGGCCACAAAGGAGAACCTAGACCTGACGAGCAGCTAGGAGTGGACGGCCACCACCACCACACAGTGGTGATAGCACCCAGGTAGGCCGACACACCCATGGCCATCGACGGTGGCCAGAGCCACCCAAATCGGTGAGTTCGATTTCTAGCCCAATTTTGTGTAATTTTGTAAAAATAGTAAAAATTCTTAGAAAATTATGAATTTTGTTATTCTAGAATATTTTTTTATGTAGTTTTTATGAAAAATATTATTTTGATGAAAATATGTCTCGTGATATAGGATCCTTAAGAAATCGTGCAAAACCGAGCATGTTTCGGTTTAAAAATAAATGACCTTAGGAGTGTAGTTTTGAACCTAAAATTTTTGTATAGATTACTTAGATGATATAGAACAGTGTTATAAAGCTCGTTTTCAAAAATTAATCTTCAAAAATTTTAGATAATTTTTAGGCCCTAATAAGTTGATTGATACTTAAGGAATTCAATCTACCTTTCTTTATACTTAACCATAAAATTGAATTCCTCAAGGAATTCAATCTACCTTACTTGTTTCTTCAACAGTTTGATTTGACTTCGGAGATATCTATAAGACCTACAATCAAGTATTTAGAGTTCAGTTCATAGAATTTAGGGCGATCGAATAAATTATCTAATCCAACCTAAATTTTATGACAAAGCTAGAAATATTAATAAAAGTAATCTTATGCGATTGAACTTAAGAAAATAAATAATAAAATATTTAATTATTATAATATTGAATTATATAAAAACTCCTATTATTTATTGGAAATGCATAAAATGAGTTTCGATAACTAACGAATCGATAAAGATAAATTATATGCATACTAAAAATCATAAAATAACATAAATAATATTTAATTATACCATATATGAATTTACATGTAGGTGGAAATATGCGAAATATGCTTAAATAATGTTAATTAATTAAAGAAAATTCATAAATAATTAAAGAAAAATCAGAAAAAATGAAGAAAAGTCTAGAAAGGAGTCATGGCAGGTTGAAATTAAAGAAATAAAAGCAACCAATTAAATTGAAACAAATAGAAAGTAGAAAAAAAAAAAGATAAGATAAGGCTAATGTCACTTCAAATTGATGAGGAAAAAACATCTATGCAACAATATAAATACCTAAAAATTTTCAAAAGCTCGTTTAGTTAGTTGGAAGAGTATAAGACTTAGAGAGAATTGAAAATTTTAGCATTAGGGTTTAATTGCAAAAATTACAATAAATTTGTGCAATTAGAGCTTTAGGAGGAAACCACCATTTAACGGCAACCTAAGAGTGGACAACCACCACCGCCACACGGTGGTGGAAGTACTGGACTTATTGACATACTTAGGGCCACCGCTGGTGGCTAGAGCCACCAATTTTGGTGAGTCAGACCTTCTTTCCAATTTTTTGTATTTTATTAAAAATGTCAAATATGCTTAGAAAATTGTGAAATGTGGTATTCTAAGGTTTTTAAGTATGTAGATTTAGAAAAAAATTTTAGTTTGATGATTTTACATCTAAAAATATGTTGTTCTTAAAAAATCTTGCAATCTTGAACTTTGTTCGATTTAGAAATAAATGATCTTAAAAGTATAATTTTAAGCCCAAAATTTTTGTGTAGACTAGTTAGAGTATTTAAAATATTGCTATGAAACCCTTTTTCAAAAATGAATTTTCAAAATTTTTAGGCCTTAAAATGATGCATAAAATGGATAATTTTGGGCTAATTATGTAATTGAAAGGATAATTACTGATTTAGGACATCATAATATATTTTAGGATGTTGAGATCTGACGAAGTATGATTTTTGTAGCATTTAGGGTGTTACATGTAATTATTTGGGTATTATGTGTATATATGTAAGAGGTAATAAAATGGTAAATTTAAGTAATTTTATAATTTAGGATAATTAGGTGTAAATTTTGATTTAGGAGGAATTCAGATATTTTGAGATGTTAGTTAATGTTAGGAGATGATATTTGAAGTAATAGAAATATTATATATGTATATTATGTGCCTATTAGGTGATAATATATAATATGTAAGTAAAAGAAATTAATAAGTAAGAAAATATTAGGTTAAAATTGATAATATAATAATAATAGGAATATATATATATATATATATATAATCTGATAGGAGACTTAAAGTTAGGTATTTNTGGATAATTTTGGGCTAATTATGTAATTGAAAGGATAATTACTGATTTAGGACATCATAATATATTTTAGGATGTTGAGATCTGACGAAGTATGATTTTTGTAGCATTTAGGGTGTTACATGTAATTATTTGGGTATTATGTGTATATATGTAAGAGGTAATAAAATGGTAAATTTAAGTAATTTTATAATTTAGGATAATTAGGTGTAAATTTTGATTTAGGAGGAATTCAGATATTTTGAGATGTTAGTTAATGTTAGGAGATGATATTTGAAGTAATAGAAATATTATATATGTATATTATGTGCCTATTAGGTGATAATATATAATATGTAAGTAAAAGAAATTAATAAGTAAGAAAATATTAGGTTAAAATTGATAATATAATAATAATAGGAATATATATATATATATATATATAATCTGATAGGAGACTTAAATTTAGGTATTTACATGAAAAATGTAAAATTTTCTTATATTAAGAGCTGATTCGATAATTAAATTAGAAACGTAGTTTATTGTACTAATTGAAATATTGTTGAGGAGCTAAAATGTAGATTTAAGATACTTAAGCATAATTAAATGAATCTCATATTTTAGTTTAGAAAGAATTCCTAGGGTGCATAAATAAAAAACAATAATCAAAAGTTAAAACAAAACTGAATTCAGAAACTGATTCAGAAATTAATTTGGAACTAATTCAATTATAGGATATATAAAATTTAGATAAATGCATAAAATTATAATTCTAAACTTAAAACCCATGATTTAAAGCTTATATGTACATATACCTATGTATAAGCAATCACGTTAAATAAAGATTATTTCTAGATTAGAATCTAATTCAAAAGTCGAAACCGTAATCTAAACAAGAAACAAATTTGAAACCTAGCTAAAGAAGGGAAGTAATTTTAAAAGACTTAGACCTAAATCACTACATGTAAGAAGATCATAAACCAAAGATACTCATAATCTAAATTACATAACAAAACATCTATTTGGTAGTTATGGGAAACTAAATCAACATTTGTATTATAGGGATCTTTAACGATGGCCAGTAAGAGTTGCACCTCTAGTGAGCAAGCATGGAGTCCAAGTAAGTTGAAATTAATACGTTGCTGTATTTTTGAGGCTTAAGATTATACTTAATTGTGTTTATTAGATAGTGGTTATGCGCACGTGCTTGTTTCTAAGTGATGCTGTGATTTTGGTTTGTTGTTTTGGCTTGAATTGTATGAACTGTTAGAAATGATTAACCACCTTAAATTGGATTTAAGTAAATATATGACTTATAATTCTAAATCAAATTTGCACCACAATCCATTAGGGGAACTTTAGGATTCTCTGGTCAAATACCAACTCCTTTAAAAGGGATAGCACTAGATGGCATAATTAGTCCCTTCTTTATCCTTAGTTGAACTAAGTGACAAGTGAGGAATTGTGGTAAGGGTGAAGTTAATGGTTTGAAGGTAGTCGAAGAAGGAGCGGTGTTTCCATTGTACAAGCCTGGGTTTGATTGTGAGTTGTTGTATTAATGGAAACTCTTCAACCCGGATTAAAGCAGGTACAATTTCTTTGATCTTATAACGAGTCAGACAACGTTGTGCAATTTATTTGAACATGCATTGTATCTAATTAATTTGGTTGATAACTTTGTTTGTGTTTGCTATATAGTTTTAAGTTTCTATCCCAATTTACTAAGCTGTAATTGCTTACATCCTTATATATGTTATTGCAGGTGCTAACTTGGAAGCAATTTACATTTACCCTGAAGCTAGCAACTGCTAGATCTTGGGGAGTGAAGAAATACATCTAAAGAATAGATATATCTTTAAGGTCTTCGCTATTATTTAAAATCTTTCATTTTCAAATAATGTATTACTTAGGAAGTATATGATAATAAAACCCTGTAAACATTCTTTGTAATACTTGAATCCAAGTGTATGTATATATTTTCATACTTTCTTAAGTAAATAAATTATTTAATTTATAAATTGTTTACTTCAAAGCAGGTTAGTCATGGACGTTTTGTATAGATTGGGTTTAAAATAGTGGCTATAAGGTCAACTTCTATCCTATAATAGTTTACATAACGGAGTTGTTACGACTCTATCGCTTCGGGATATCACAATACCTCAAGGAATCATGATTGGAATAAATGACAAACTCTCTTAGCAATAGATAATACTACCACACTTGGAGCACTTGAATAAGAGTCAATAGTCTTTTGTCATATACGAAGTAATTTAGTTGAGGTCCTTTAAGCTTCTTACTGTGGTAGGCAATTGGTTGGTCTTCTTACATTAAGACAGTACCTATGCCAATGTCTGATCCATCACATTACATCTCAAATATCTTCTCAAAGTCAGGTATGGCAAATACAAATGCGAAAGTCAATCTTTCCTTTATTTTGACAAAACTTCTTTCCTATTTTTCTCCCTAATTAAATTCAATGTTCTTCTTCATCAACTCGATTAGGGGTGCGGCTACAGTATTGAAGTTCCTGATAAACCTTCTATAAAAGGATGTTAATTCATAAAAACTTCTCACCTTGGCACAAGTAGTTGGAGTCAACTACTCGACAATTGCTCAAATTTTCTCATTATCTAATTTTCTCATCATCTACTCCCAAGCCTCTTCCACCAACTACATAATCTAGAAATACCACTTCCTCCTAGAAAAAGCAACTCTACTTCAGATTGCTGAATAATCTCTCGATTTGGAGCAAATCTAATACGGTATGAAGATGCTGACAATGACTCGGCATGTTAGCACTATATAATAAGATGTCATCAAAGTACCCCACGACATACTTCCTGATCAGATCTCTTAACACACGATTCATTAGTCCCATGAAAGTGCTCAAAGCATTCAATAGGCCAAAAGGCATTACCATCTAATTGTAAAGTTTATGCCTTGTTTTGAATGCTGCTTTCCATTCATCTCTAGGCGTCATCCGAATTTGATGGTAACCAAACTTCATATCAATCTTGTTGAAAACCTTAGCCCTGTTTAGTTCGTTTAGCATCTCATCCAACCTAAGGATTAGGTACTGATACTTGATCGTGATCTTGTTCACGACTCGGCTATCAACATACATTCGCCATGTACCATCCTTTTTCAGCACTACAAGCACAGGAACAACATAGGAGCTGAGGCTCTCCCTCACATACCCTTTTTTTAGTAGTTTATTAACTTGTCATTAGAGTTCAGTAGCTTATTCGAAATTCATCTAATAAGCTAGTTTGTTCGGCAAAACAATGCCAGCAAACATGTCTTCCTCAATCAAATCGATGCTTGCACTAGCCTCATCTTTCACTTCCATTGCCTTAGGTTCCTTATTTGTGTTGTGGTGCAAACTGTGACTAAGAATAGATAAGACCAGTTTCTGGATGGGTCTAAGCTCGTAGAAAGCTCAGAAAGGAAGTGATGGGGAATGTATGGAAGGCGAATATGAATGAAAAGTAAGCAAAAACCTACAAATAGCTCTAGAAAATATAATACACCAAATGGAACTTTCAAAGACTCACGACACAATTCGATATGACGCATGAATTGGTCTAGCGAGGTTACTCGCTACTTAGCCTTACTTAAGAGTTATGATAAGAGTAATACTGAGAGTAAACAAGCAATGTTTACGCAATGAAGAAAATACTCAAGTATATTAATGTTCAATCTATCTTCTTTATAGCTACAAGTATAAAAAGTATTTTTATTTGAGAATCTAAAGGAAAAGACAAAAAGGGTGTTATCCTAAAGAAGTAATGTACAAGAATACAAAAGAGTAAAAATGAATATTCCAAAACAGTATTGGTTAGTAAAACATATTCCTCATATGGTTCTGTATATATGCAATGATAAATCGGTGAGACTATTAGAGGATGCAGACAAAAGTGTACGGACAGGTTCATTGTCCAAACAGGGGTGGCTTAGTTAGTTCAAAGTCTCTCTCTCGGCATCTTGACAAGGGTGATGTTGTGTAAATAATTGGCCAAGCATAAGTGAGAAAGAGGACTAACTATTATCTCGACCTTCAGCTTCTTAGCACACTATCTATGAGAGAAAGCCAATCATTCGGTTTGGTATACAGAACAAGTTGACAAAGAGGTACTTGGCCTCGACAAAAGTTGGCCAGAGTTAGAGGATTTGTCTTGCTAGTCCCTTTAGTCCTCAAGCTCAGCTGCGGGTCAATGGTCCAATAGCCTGATTCCCATCCTTCCTTCCAGGTTGTTTTGGATTTAGGATCAAATCCAAATGGTCTTCAATCAACTCTTCATCAGGGTGATATAGACTAAGGTTAGCAACATTAAAGGCATCGGATCCCCATAGCTCTTAAGTAGCTCCAATCTGTAAGCATTATCATTGATCTTCTAAAAGATTCTGAAAGGTCCTTTATCCCTTAAGGATTGTTTTTTCCTCCTCTTGCTCAGAAACCTCTTTTTGCTTAGGTGCAGCCATACCAAGTCTCCTTGCTAGAATTGTTTAGCCATCCTACTCTTGGTCTTCTCTCGCATTCTTTTAGCACCTTAGTCGATATGCCAAGTGAATTTGTCATAGATGTGCTAAAGGGATTGTGCTCTAAGTCTTGCATCAAGGTCCTCTTACGTAAGTATAAGTATAGGGGTTTGATCAAAGAGCAACTTGGGATTAAAACCATTAACCACTTCGAAGGGGGTTTGCTTAGTAGTGGCATGCACTATTCGGTTGTAAGCAAACTTAACCATGGGTAAGTAGACATCCCAGTTAACCAAGTTTTTGCCTACTATAGCTTGGAGTAGCGATCTTAAAGTGCGATTAACCACCTTTGTTTGGACATCAGTTTAGGGGTGACAGGAAGTGTTGAATGATAGTTTAATCCCCACTAGGTTATTACAAGGTCTTCTAGAAATGGCTCAAGAACTTTAGGTCTTTGTTGGAGACTACACTTCTCGGCAAACCATGTATCCACACAATCTCCTACAAGAATAGAGAAGCAATAGCTAAAGCATCATTAGTTTTGGAGTAGGGCACGAAGTATGCCATTTTATTGAACTAATCTACGATGACCATCATAGAATCTTTGCATCGGGTAATTCGTGATAGTCTAAGAACAAAGTCTATGCTCAATTTAGTCCATAGCTTCATTAGGATAGGCAAAGGCATTACTTTTCCTAGCTCAACTCAGCACTTGGCCCTTCGTACATGACATAACTTTCAACAACTCGGTGTACTTCTCTCCTCATTCTTGGCCCAAAGAATCGATCATTCAACAATTTACAAGTCTTTCTTTCTCTAAAATGTCCAGAGATTCCCCCACCATGAGCTTCCTTAATCAATAACTCCCTTAGGAAATAAGTCGGCATGCATAATTTTCCACTTCAAAACAAGTTCCCATCCTCCACGTGATATTCGTCCACTGTTTTTCCATTATGCAATTATGGGTCTAAAGTATGGATCCTTAGAATTCTGCTCTTTGATACTCATAAACCCAAACAACCTAGTCTACAATTTGTTTAAAAGTACATGTCTCCTGAAAAGAGCATTTACAACTACGTTGCTCTTTCCTTGCTTATATTTTATCATAAAATTGAATTCTTTAAGGAATTCAACCCATCTCGCCTACCGTTTCGATAACTTAGTCTGACTTTAGAGGTACCTCAACGATTTACGATCAATATATATGAAAAATTCTCTATGTAGTAAATATTGTTGCCATACTTGCAATACTCAAATCAGCACCAAGAGTTCCTTATCATATACGAGGTAATTTAACTGTGGTCTTCTGAGCTTTTCACTATGGTTAGTAATTGGTCGACCTTCTTGCATTAGGTTAATGCCTATTCCAATGCTTGATGTGTCCATTCTAGCTTAAATATTTTCTTGAAGTCAAGTAAAATTAACACTAAGGCGGAGGTTAATCTCTCTTTTATCTCGACAAAGCTCCTCTCCTCTCTTTCTCTCCATCGAAAATTGATGTTTTTCTTCGTTAACTCAGTAAGTGGTATGGCGAGGGTACTAAAATTTTTTATGAATCGTTTATAAAGTAAAGTCAGTCCATAGAAAATTATCATGTCGGCACAAGTAATAAGAGTCAACCATTCTACAATTGCTTAGATTTTCTTATCATCCACTCATAAGCCTCCTCTACTAACTACGTAGCCTAAGAATACCAATTCCTCCTGGAAAAAGCAACACCCCTTAAGATTGCCGAATAATCTCTCAACATAGAGGATATCTAACATGGCTCGAAGATGTTTACAGTGACTAAGCATATTAGTACTATATACAAAGATGTCACCAAAATAAACTACAACACACTTCCTAATCAAATGTCTTAATACATTGTTTATCAGTCGCATGAAAGTGTTCGGAGCATTCGACAAGCCAAATGGAATTACCATCCACTCATAGAGTTTATGTCAAGTTTTAAAATCTTTCATTCATCTCCTGACCTCATACGGATTTGGTGGTAGTCAAACTTCAAGTCAATCTTACAAAAGACCTTAGCTCTACTCAACTCATTCAACATGTCTTCTAACTTCAAGATCAGATACCATAGTTGATCGTGATCTTATTCACACTTAGCTATTTACACACATTTACGAAGTTCCATCCTTTTTCGGCACCAAAAGCGCTTGTACAGCACAAAGGCTAAGACTTGTCACGCCCCAAAGCAGTAGAGTCGTAACAGCCCTACCGTATAAACCATTCTAAGATAGAAGTTGGCCTTACAACTGCTATCCTATACCTGATCTACACAAGGTGTCCATAACTAACCTGCTTTGAAGTAAACAGTTGTAATTTAAATAAATCATTTATTTCAGAAAGTGAGAAAATTATATATATATACACTAGAATTCAGTTATTATAATTATTGTTTTCAACGATAATAGCTTAAACCTTAAAAATATGTCTGTTCTTCAAATGTTTTTCCTCACTCCCCAAGATCTAGCAGTTGCTAGCTTCAGGATAGTTATATGCCGCTTCTTAGTCAACACCTACACGATGTCTATAGGGATGTGAGTAACCACAGCTCAGTAAGTTAGGATGGAGGACTTAAAATTATACCATAAATATAACAAGGTTATCAACCAACTTATTAAGTGCAATGCATGTTCAAGCAAATTCCATCGCACGACGTTATTCGGCCCGTCGTGAGATTAAAGAAATTACATCTGCTTTAATTCAAGTTAAGGAGTTACCATTAATGCAACAACTCACGACTAAACCCAGGCTTATATAATGGAGACCTCGCTCCTCCCGTGACTTCCTTCGAACCATTGTCTTCACCCTCGTCATGACCTCCACACCTGTCACTTAGTTTGACTGAGGATGAAGAAAGGACCCTTTTCAATCCTGCGCTATCCCTTTCGAAGGGATCGGTATTTGGCTAGAGAATCTTAGGTTTCCCTTAATGAGTTACCATGTAGGTCCGATTATGATTACAAGTCGTATATTTGGTTAGGTCCCGTTTAGGGTGATCAATCATTTCATACAAATCACACAATACAAGCTAGAACAACAAACAGAATCATAACATCACTCATAATCAAGCACATGCACCTATCTAACTATCTAACAAGCACAACCAAGCATAATCTCAAGCCTCCAAAATACAACAATCTATTAATCCCAACTTACCTTGACTCCTCGCTCATTTACTCGAGGTCTGACTTGTTCAGGCCATCGCCGATCATTCTTATAACACAAACGTGGTTTCAGTTTTTCATATAACTATTATAGGTTTATTTTATCCTATAACGCTTATTGTTATGTGTTGTTTAGGGTTTAATATGCCTAATTATCTAGGTCTTAAGTCTTTTACAATTATTCTAGATTTGGGGTTAGGTTTGGGTTGGGTTTCGGTTTCCGCATCGATTTTTAAATTAGATTCTAGTTTAATTTCTAAGTACTGTTTTATACTCGAACCCTAAAAATTTGTTTCAACTCATAATGTGAAATTAATCACTTTACTTCTAGATATCCTAAATACCATAATCACCCTTAGTTAGTATTTTATTATATCCAGTATACTTAAATCCTTAATAGTGTACCGAATTTACTCCTGATGTAAGAAATTTTCACATGTTTCATATAATTACATAAATTCAAGTTTCCTATTAGATTTATTGTATATTTTTATTATTATCATAATATCAATTTTTATTCTAATATTTTCTATTTATTATATTTCTAATAATTATGTATTATGTATTATCACCTATTATGTATATAATACACATATAATATTTCTAATACTCTAATTACCATCTCCCAACATCAATTATCATTTCAAAATGTCTAAATTCATCATAAATCAGATTTTACTCCTAATTATCCTAGTTTACAAAATTAACTTAAAATTTACTATTTTTTCCTATTACTCATTTACTACATAATTAACCTAATAATTACATGTAACACCCTAAATACTACAAGTATCGTACTTCATCAGATTTCAACATCCTAAAACATATAATTATTCACTAAATCAATAATTAACTATTTAATTACTTTATTAACCTTAAATTACCCATTTTATGCCTCATTTTAAGGCCTAAAAATTATCTAAAATTTTTGAAAATTAATTTTTCAAAATGAGCTTCATAGCACTATTCTATATCATCTAAGTAGTTTACAAAATAATTTTGGGTTTAAAACTACACTCCTAAGGTCATTTATTTTTAAACTGAAACATGTTCGGTTTTGCGTGATTTCTTAAGGACCATATATCACGGGGCATATTTTTATCAAAATAATATTTTTTTTTTATAAAAACTACATACAAAAATATTCTAGAATAACAACTTTCATAATTTTCTAAGAATATTTACTATTTTTACAAAATTATACAAAATCAGGCTGGAAATCAAACTCACCGATTTGGGTAGCTCCGACCACCATCGGTGGCCATGGGTATGTCAACCCACCTGGGTGCTGCCACCACTGTGTGGTGGTGGTAGCCATCCACTCCTAGCTGCTCGTCAGGTCTGGGTTCTCCTTTGTGGCCTTAACTGCACAATTTTCATTTTCTTTTTTTTTTCTTTGGTTTTTATCTTGAATTTTCGAAGCTCTCTATTTTTCTCACTCTCTAAACTGCCCAAATGAGTCTCTAAAAAATTTGGGGTATTTATAGAGTTTTAAGGAAATTATTGTGCATTAATTTGATTAGACAATTGCCTAATCTTCTTTCAATTTGACTTTTGTGTTGTTCTAATTTAATTGGCTAATTTTTTTCTTATTTTCCCCAGCTGCCACGATCTATATTTGGATCATTCCTTATTTTTCTTGATTTTTCTTTATTTTTCCTTAATTAATTATGAATTTTCTTTAATTATTTAGTATTATTTTAGCACATTATGCGTATTTTAAGTAATTACGCATATTTCTACATACATGTAAATTTACATATAGTACAAATAAATATTCCTAAATATTATTTAGGTTATTTTATAATTTTTAATATACATATAATTTATCTCTAGTGATTCGTTAATTATCGAAATACATTTTATACATTTTCGATAAATAACGAGTTATATACTTAAAATTTAGAATTTTTATATTCTTTTATTTTATTACTTATTTTCTTAAATTCAAACTTACGGGATCATTTTACTAATATTTCTAGCTTTACTTATAATTTAAGCTTGATCGGATTTTTCAACCGATCGAAACCTTGAGTGACTAATTGTGGGGCTTACAAGACTTTTTTAAACATAACCTCTTTCTAGTAACTCATTGACTTGATGTTAGAGCTTAAAAGCTTGTTTGGGATTCATCCAATAAGCTAGCTAATTTAGCAGTGCATTGACAGGTACTAAGTAAATGCAGTGCTCTATGCCTTAAGTTGGGGGCAACCCCTTCAATAACTGTTTTGGGAACAAATTGGTATATTCATCTAGCAACTCTTTCATTTCTAGGGGTAGTTCATCCCGTTCTTTCATCTCTAATAGGCGCCTAACTAACATAAGGGTCAACTCGTTTACTTTGATGGCCTCTCGGAGCTCAAATCTACTCATCACCAGAGCCTTCTTTAATCCGCGAGCAAGCTTTGTTTGTAGTTTGTTAACTTCTCTTGATGGCATCGAATTCATTATAATTTTTTGGCCATCTTTCTTAAACATGTACGTGTTCTTGTAGTTGTCATGGATAACTCTTCTATGAAAAATCCACGATTTACCTAGCAACATGTGTGAAGTACACATAAGTAGTACATCATAGAGAATCTGGTCAGAGTAATTCTCGATAATGATTGGTAATAGTATTTGTTGAGTGGCATGTAGTGCTCCTTCTTTACTCAACTAGTACAACTTGTATAGCCTTGGATGTGCAACAGTTGGTAACTTTAACTTTGAAACAAGATCAGTTGATGCTACATTAGTGTAACTTTCTTTATCCATAATGAGGGCACACACCTGATCGTTCACCTTATAGGTGGTATGAAACAAATTCTCCCTCTACTCTTCCTTTCGTAAGGGTTCCATGTTCATTGTATGTCGAACAACCATAATCAACTAATCCAAGTCCTCAACTAACAGGTCCTCTTCAATAAGTACTTTCTCAGCATTTTCTTTCTTAGAAGTGATCTTCTCTTCTTTAAGTTCTTCATTAGTGCTTCCTACCTCCAACTTCGGAATGTCTCCCTTAATGACCATAGTCTTTTTGTTTGGGCACTGGATAGCCATATATCCAAACTCTTGACATTTGAAGCACTTGATTTAGCTTGTCTTCCTACTAGACCCTTGCCCCTTCTCATAAGTTTGGGTCAGTACTTTAGTGTCAGGTTATCCTTTCTTAATATGGCAGTGAGTCTCAAAAAGAAGAATGGGTATTCAGGGTTCAAAAGGGGTATGAAGAATAAGGAGTAAAACAGGGGTTTTTGATAGTGAGTGTGTATGGATATCATGCATCACGATACAAACACAATCAGGGATTTGAGCTGAAAATAAAGTTTGATGCAACTTACGAACATTAAATGTTGCTCGGGTTTTAAATAAGAGGTTGCATGTGACTCACTAACTTGCTCAAATGAAGGATTTACCACAATTTTAAGGACAAGATTGATAAGAACGTGAAAAAGATTAAAGAGTTTAATCAACACTCAATAATCTAGCAAAAGCAAGCTCTAAGAGCTTAAAAGTATCCTTACTCGAAAAAAAGAAATGTCTAAGTATAAAGCACACTGTCTGAATATTCTTCAAAAAAATCTCTCTACTAGTTACAAATGTTACTAGTTACAAATGTTACTATTTATAGTAAGTCCTAAACCCTACTAATAAAACTATAAATAATGTATAAGACCTTAAACCCTAAAAAATGGGCCCGTAAATAAAATACAAAAAACATTACAAGAATACAAAATTATACATTTAATAGAAGAAGTCGACATGCAGTTATTCGGCTTGTGTCGAAAGGAGTAAGATCTAAATTGGGTGGGATTGGTAATTAGATGTATGGGTTCAGCTAGGAGTCCCTAAATTCTCGTATTGTTTAGCCAAGACACTAAAAAGGTTGGCCCATAATTGCCAAGTTCTACAATTAGTCGGCACTGGTCTATCTGCGCTATGTTGAATGGTTCTCTGGTCTTGAGTGATAG
Source organism: Lumnitzera littorea (assembly GCA_024138015.1). Lineage (NCBI taxonomy): Eukaryota > Viridiplantae > Streptophyta > Magnoliopsida > Myrtales > Combretaceae > Lumnitzera > Lumnitzera littorea. Next base: position 2,951,084 of record JAMXBB010000004.1, on the reverse strand, counting down.
GCTATGTGGTTTCTCAAGTTCTCGGGACAACAAACTTGATGCTAAGTGGATCCTTTTATTCCTCTTGTCCTTCTGGTAGCTACTTGACTTCAGTAAGAGTTGATCAACCTCAGCTTGGGACAAGTCAGCTTCAGCTTGGATATAGTCGGAGGCTAATTCCTATCATTTCTACTCGGCTCGGACATCAACCTTTATGATCGGCTCAGTACTCGACTGAGCTTGATAACTCACCTGTCCTGATCGGCCGATCAGCATCCTTGTCGGTACTTGGCTCCATCTCTATCTTTCTACTCATTAGGTTATTATAATGGCTTCATCTATTGTTGTAAATTACTGGAGTTCTATAATGTACAGAATATCACCTCTTAACCCTGTGATGAACCTAGAGATTGTTCACGCTGGGGGCTCCTCCACTTCACATCAGATCATGAGCATTTGGAAGTCCTAAACATACTCGTCAACTGTTTGGCCTTCTTATTTCAGCTCATAAAGCCGAATGAAAGTATCTTGCAGGTAAGTTTCTGGCACAAATCTATTTCTTAATATTCTTTTCATTTCAGGCTAAGTATTAATCTCTCGACAGCCTTCTCGCTTTCTCATTGCCTGGAAATTCTTCCACTACATGGCAGCGTATTCAGAGAACTCTACAGCAGCAATTCTTACTTTCTTATAATTCTCATATTGATAATAATAAAAAATACACTCTACCTTCTCTTCCTACTCTAAATATTCATCAACATTCCCAAATCCATCGAAACTTGGAATTCGAAGTTTCACATGGTCAGATGCTTTGGGTGCTTGAGCTCGCTCTTCTTCAAATTGCTCTTCCTTTTCCTTATCCTCTTCATCTAGTTCCCTCAAGTATATCCTTCATCTTACTCATCCACTCACTCCTCTACCTCAAACTAATCGAGTTAGGTTTTAACTTCTAACAAGTTAAGTAGCTTGTAGGGTGTTTTAGTAGCTTTAGTTTGTCAGAAAGCCAATGCGTGAACAACTCAAGTTAAGTCCATTAAGAGGTTAGCCACCTCATCAAGTCTCTCATCTATGCTTCTCAAGGTTCCCTAAGACTGTCAGCTATGGTGAACAACTCCACTATTGTCATCTTCCATACCAACATTCATACTTAGGTCAACCATTTTCTTCATAGATTCAAAACTCAAACAAATACTTCAGGAAATTAACGGTTAGCAAATAGAGTAGCTAAGTTGAACATAATAACTTGCTTTGTTTCACACAAGTTAATGCATCTCTGAGGTCGTATATACGAAGAAGCACCATAATGAATGAGACAAAAGGAAACAAGCAAAGTCCGAACAGCTACCGAATGGATATGACTCACCACTTGATCCTACTTGGCCAACAATTCACCAGATATGACACACCGATCTAAACTAAAGGATCACTTGTCACTACTCTTTACTAAAGGGAATAGATAAGAGTTAAAAGAGAATGAGAACATAAAGGTTGCTAAAAAATGAGTAATTCTGTATTAAAAGTTAGATGTCTGCATACAAGAAAAGTAGGGGTTTATATACTTGCCTACTAAGGTCATTTTACATATATGAAAAGATAAAAAGAGGTATTTTACAATTATGTTACATAAATCATACTAAAAGGAAGTAAAAAGGATAAAGAATATTCAATACAGAAAAGAAGAATCATTCTGAAATATTATGTCAAAAGATACGTGTCACTTGGTGGCTGGACATCGAGGACATGATACAACATTGGCGGAAAGCAAGAATATGTTGTAGTCAAGGGCTAACCTAATTTGGATCAAGTCGGGGGCCAATTAACCTAGCAAAAGAAAAAGGTCAACTGTCTTGAAGTTAGATGCTAGTGGATTAAGTCGATAGCTCGGCTCGGCTAGTTCTGGGCTATCTTCTAGATTAGGACTTCACTGTTGGACACATGTAAGGACATGATAGGCAGGTCAGCAAGAGGTCGGATAGGAATAAAAGTCCCCATCTCGGCTATGATTTAAAGCTAGTATTTTCCATGCAAGTCCTTGAAGTCCTCTAGCTTAGCTCCTTGTGATCGGTCCAGGGGGTTGATTCTTATCATCTGCTTGGGGGCTAGAGAAATTTGTCCTCAAATCTAAAGCGAGTTCTACTTGTTCTTTTAAGGCTTTCATAAGGTCTTTTGTTGGTTAGTGGGGAATTAGATCAAACACATTGAAGGTAAAGAAGACACCATAGTCATCATGCAACTCAATCTAGTAGGCGTTGCGATTGATCTTCTTCAAGACTTTGAATAGGCTGTTAACTTGAAGAGATAGTTTACTTTGTCTTAAGTACGGAAATCACTCTTAGCTAAGGTGAATCTATATTAAGTCTCCTGGTTGGAAGGAAACAGTTTGACAACTTTGATTGCCAATCTCTTGTTGTCTCTAATTAAACTTAGCAACCTTCCTTATGATAGACTAGTGTAGCTTATGCAATTCTTTGACTCGGTCCACTCTAAGTTGACTCTCTACCGTAGTTGCTGGGGTGCTGATCATGTCCAAGAGAATGGTTGGGTTAAGGCCATAGATGACTTCGAATGGTGTCTTCCCTATAATGCTATGGACAGTTTGATTGTATGCGAACTTTACAATTGGCAGGCACAGATCCCAATCCCTTAAGTTCTTCCCTATAACAGCCTTAAATAGATTGCCTAGTGTCCGGTTCACCACTTCAGTCTAGCAATCAGTCTGAAGATGGCTACTAAAGTTAAATACTAGTTTGGTCCCAAGTCTCCTTTAAAGGGTCTTCCAAAAATAGCTCAAGAATTTTATATCTCGATATGAGACAATAGTCTTTGGTACCTCATGTAGTCGGATAATCTCTTGCAAAAACAAATTAATAATATATAAAGTATCGTTAGTTCGATGGCACGAAATAAAGTGCACCATCTTGTTGAAGCGGTCCATTATAACGAAGATAAAATCTTTTTCTCTAGATGTTTGGGGCAACCCTAGGACAACGTCCATACTAAGGTTAGCCTAAGATAAGGTTAGTGTCGGAAGGGGCATGTATTCCCTATAGGTTCTTTCTTCCCCTTTGCTCATTTGCACACTTTACAACTACCAATAACTTTATGGACATCCTTGGCCAAACCAGGCCAATAAAAGTTATCTCTCAATAGGTTGGCTGTCTTGGTCTCCTCGAAATGTTCGGATAATCCTCAGTTATGAGGTTCCCTAACCAAAGCTCACGCGTAGAGTAGTTGAGTATGCATAGCCTCTCGTCCTTAAATAGGTAGTTATCCTTAAGATAATATCCTTTCACAGCAAGTCCATCTCTGCATTGCTCTATCATGAGGTCGAAATAAGGGTCACAGCATACTGTTCGGTAATGAGTAAAAATCCCAATAGATTTGTTTGCAAAGTGGTTAGCAGGGTTTGCCGCCGTGATAGAGCATCAGCGACCACATTTGCACTTCCCTTCTTATGTTGGATCACATACGAGAAACCCTACATGAACTCCAACCACTTGGCTTGTCTCTTTAAAAGCTTGTTCTGACTCCCAAGATGTTTCAACGATTCATAGTCAATGTAAATAACAAACTCTCATGACAACGAATAATGTTGCCAAACAATAAAGGCCCGATAAAGAGAATACAACTCTTTCTCACAAATAAAATAGTTCAAGGCAAGACCATTAAGCTTCTCACTATGATAGGTGATGCGTCATCACTCTTGCATCAGGATAGCACCAATTCCAATTTTTGATGCATCACATTCTAATTTGAAGGGTTTGTCAAATTTTGGCAATGACAGGACAAGTGCCGAAGTGAGTTTTTCCTTGATTTCTCTGAAGCTCTATTCAGCCCGATCATTGTACCTAAATCCTTCACTCTTCTTTGTCAACTCGGTTAAGGAGGTAGCTATTATACTGAAGTCCTTAATAAATCACCTATAAAAAGAAGGTAGGTTATGGAAACTTCGGACTTTAATAACATTCTTCAGTGTCAACCATTCTAAAACAGCTCGAATCTTCTCTTCATTTACTTAGATTCCTTCCCCTGACACTACAAACCCTAAGAATATCTCTTCTCTCTAGCAAAACATGCATTTCTTTGCATTCTCATACAACTCCTCAGCTTGCAAAATGTCAAAAACTTCACGAAGATGCTGAACATGGTCATTCAGGTCGGTACTATATATCAGTATGTCATCAAAATATACGACTACACTTCTTCCGATCAGAGGGTGCATCACATGGTTCATTAACCTCATGAATGTGCTCGGCGTGTTAGTAAGTCCGAACGGCATAACCAACCATTCATAAAGTTTATGCCTAGTCTTAAAGATAATCTTCCATTCATCCCCCGGTTTCATACGAATTTGGTGCTAGTCACTTCGCAGATCAATCTTTGAAAACTTCTTTGCATCATGAAGTTCATCTAACATGTCATCGAGCCTCAGTATCGGGTATCTGTATTTGACAGTAATTCCATTGATTACTCAGTTGTCGATGCACATGTGCTGTGAACCATCTTTCTTTAGAACGAGTAAAGCTAGTATGGCACAGGGGCTTATGCTCTTCCTCACATATCATCGCTCAACAAGTTCATCTACTTGTCTTTTTAGCTAAGCAGCTTGCTTAAGGTTATCTTGTATGCTAGTCAGTTCGGCAGAGTGGTACCTGGCTGCAGATCGATACAGTGCTCTATGCTTCAAATTGGTGGTAGTCTTTTAGGCATTTCTTCAAGAAACAGGTTGGAATACTCATTTAACAAGCATTAGATTTCTTTTGGGACTTCTTGTGACTCCTTCATCTCCATTAATCGTCTAACCAATAAGAACATCGACTCATGAGCCTTCTCAATAGATCGAAGTTCTCTATGGCTCATCATTAGGGCCTTTTTCTTACTAGCTCGAGTGAGTTAATTATGGGTTTCATTTACTTGGGATGGAGTTAAGGGTTGCAACTTTATCCTCTTTCTATCCTCAACAAATGCATAGGTGTTCTTATACCCATCATGAGTGATACGTCGGTCGAACAACCAAGGATATCCAAATAGCAGATGTGAAGCTCCCATAGGGATGACATCACATATTACTTCATCCCTGTATATATTCCTAACACTGAACGGCATGGTCACTTACTCAGTCACATGCAAAGCACCCTTACCATGAAACTAATGGAGCTTATAAGGTCGGGGGTGCCTTGAGGTCGATAGGCCTAACCTCTCTATAAGGGAATGTATAACAACATTCATACAACTTTCTCCATCTACTATAATTATGCACAATTGTCTTTGGATGGTACACTTAGTATGGAATAGATTCCCCTTCTGGTCCTCCTTAGAGTTTGGCAAGGAACTAAGGACTTGTCTCAAAACTAGAGTCATTACTTCTCCATGGTCAGTATAGACTCAAGTCTCCTCTTCTTCCTAGGCTTCTGCCTTTCAAGCATCCTTCTCCTCCTTAAGCTCACTCACATAGGTGCTATCCACTACATCTCCTCGGAGTACCATGACACGTCGATTTGGATACTCAGTAGCCATGTATCCAAAGCTTAAGTATTTAAAACACTTCACTTTACTGGTCTTCTATTTGGATGGCTAGCCTTTCTCATAGGTTCTTGGGGTCGTCCTAGCCTTGGGTTAGCTTGATAGTCCTGCTCGACCATGTTGGCTTACTCGGCGTTCTTCAGATCGGGCACTCCTTTCCTCGGCTTGAGCAGGTCAACGTGATACAAGAGCTTGGGAGAATGTTTCTCTAGATTGGCTTGGAATACTTCTCCTCTGCTTTTCAACCATTTGCACAATCTTGATTGCTTCTTCTAAAGTATAAAACCTCTTAACTTCAATGATATTGTGAATCTCATACCTGAGTCTAGAAATGAACCTTGATACTATACGTACCTCTAGCTCTTCCACGTCAGCTTGAATCATCAACATTTGGAACTCTCTGACATAGTCATCAACAAATTGGCTTCCTTAGCGAAGCTCCTGCAACTTCGCAAATGTGTCTTGTAGGTATGTTTCGGGCATAAATCTACCTCTCAACAGCCTTTTCATTTCATCCTAAGTTCTAACATATCGTCTTCTATCCCCAGCTCGTGTTTTATTCAGATTTTTCCACTATATTATCACATACCCAGTAAACTCCAACGCAATAAGTTGGACCTTAACCACATCCTCATACCTATAGCAGTCAAACGCTTTTTCAACCTTTTCTTCCCACTCTAAGTATTCATCAGCATCTCCACTTCGACCGAAAGGTAAGATTTCAACCTTGACATTGTCTAGCCTTTGAGGGACTCAGCATCTTCATCCCTATGCTTAGTAATAACCAACTTCTTCTTCTTCACCAAACCCTCCAACATCTAGCTCCTCATCAACCTTTGCAATATTGTTTAACTTAAGTCTTCATCTAGCAGCTCCTCCAACTTAAGGAGGTCGAACTGGGTGATTAGCTCGATTACCTTGGCCATAGTGTCTCTTAAGGGCACCATCTTGTGGGTTTTGTTGCTGTACACCTTGGGGTTGTGGCCAATTGACTTGTATTGCAATGACTAAACTCTCAATAAGGTTTGTGAGTCGATCAAGTTTGTCATCAATGGACCTTACGGTATTACTACTATTATGACCTTGACCAAGTTGAGCACCACTACCCTGGTCACCAATAACTCCTTGAACACTTGAATCTAACATAGTGTAAAACTTCTTCAAACAAATTAATAAACTACTAATAATCTTAATACCCAAGAGTCACTAAACATAATAGGAACAACTTGCTCTATTTTTTGTGGTGAAAAACAGAGTAAATAGAGTAATAATAAACCACACTTACAAATACACACAATACGCTATAGCAACCACAGAGGAACGCAACAACTACAAATAGTAAGATGAACGAAAACTTCTTTGCAACTTTATACATTCCCTTGGCTCTAATACCAGCGAAGTTGATGCATCTCCAAGGTTGTACATATGGAGAAGCACCACAATGAATTAGACAAAAAGGAAACAGAAAAGAAACTAGTAAAGTCCAAGTAGCTATCGAATGGATATGACTCACCACTTGATCCTACTTGGCCTACAATCCACTAGATATGACACATCGGTTTGAATTAGAGGGTCACTCGCCACTACTTCTTACTAAAGGGAATATATAAGAGTTGAAAGATAACGAGAACACAAAGGTTACTCAAAAATGAGTAATTCTATATTAAAAGTTGGATGTTTGCATACAAAGAAAGTGGGGTTTTATATACTTGCCCACTAGGGTTATTTTATATATATGAAAGATAAAAAAGGGTATTTTACAATTACGTTACATGAATCATGCTATAAGGAGGTAAAAAGGACAAAGAATATTCAGTACAGAAAAGAAGAATCATTTTGGAACATTGTGTTAAAAGACATGTATCGCTCAATGGCTGGACATTGGGGATATGATACAACATAGGTGGAAAGCAAGAATGTGTTATAGTCAAGGCCGACCTAATATGGATTAGGTTGGGGGCCAATCAACCTAGCAAAAGAAAAAGGTCAGCTATCTTAAAGTCAAACGTTAGTAGATTAGGTCGATAGCTTGGCTCGGCTAGTTTTAGGCTGTCTTTTGGATTAGGACTTCACTGTTAGACACACATAAGGATATGATAGGTAGGTTGGCAAAAGGTTGGATCGAGATAGGAGTCCCCGTCTTAGCTATGATTTAAAGTTAGTATTTTCCATGTAAGTCCTTGAAATCCTCTAGCTTGGCTCCTTATGATAAGTCTAAGGGGTTGATTCTTATCACAAGTAAAATAACGTATCAATAGAACTTCGAAAACAAACGTCAATTCAAACAAAACCTCCGCTCTGATACCAAGATGATATGAATCGTGACTAAGAACAGACAAGGCCGGTTGCTGGATGGGTCCAAGCTTGTAGAAAGCTTGAAAAGGAAGTGATGGGGAATGTGCAGAAGGGGTAAATACAAATGAAAAGTAAGTAAAAACCCACATACAACTTTAGAGGATATGACGCACTAATAGAACTTCCAAGGACCTACGGCACAATTCGATATGATGCATGAATTAATCCGATAAAGTTACTCACCACCTAGCCTTACTTAAGGGTTATGATAAGAGTGATGCCAAGAGTAAACAAGCAGTATTTACATAAAGAAGGAAATACTCAAGTGTATTAATATTCAATCTATCTTCTTTGTAGCTACAAATATAAAGGGTATTTATACTCGAGAATTTAGGGCAACATACCCAATAAGAAAAAGATAAAAAGGGTATTACCCTAAAGAAGTAATGTACGAGAATATAAAAGGGTAAAAATGAATATTTTAGAAAAGTAATGATTAGTAGAGTAGATACCTCACGTAGCTCCGTACACTTGGTAATGATACATTGGTGAGGCCGTTAGAGGATGTAAAAAAAAAGTGTACGGACAGGTTCATTGTCCAAGTAGAGGTGGCTTAGTCAGTCTAAAGTCTCTCTCTTGGCATCTTGGCAAGGGAGATACTAAGTAAGTAATTAGCCAAGCATGAGTGAGAAAGAGGATTGGCTGTTGTCTTAACCTTTAGCTTCTTAGTACACTATTTGCAAGAGATAGATAGTCATTCGACTCGATGTACAAAACGGATCGGCAAGGAGGTATTTGACATTGGTAGAAGTCAGTTAAAACAGGAGAATTTGTCCTGCTAGTCCCTCTAGTCCTCAAACTCGGCTGCAGGTCATTGGTCTAATAGCTTGATTCCCATCAGTGCTGTCCACTTCGACCTTTAAGGCATCTCCCTTGATAATCATGGTCTTTCAATTCAGGCACTGAGTGGCCACATATCCAAACCTTTAACACTTAAAGCCCTTGATCTGGCTCGTCTTTCTTTCAGATCCTTATCCTTTCTTGTATGTTTAAGTGGGTACGTCACTGTTAGGTCGACCTTTCGATTCGGTTAAGACATCTACCTTCCTAGTCGGCTTTGTACTTGGTTAGGTTTGGTAACTTCCTTATCTAGGTTGGCTCATTTGTCCTAGTCAGCTTGTCGAGGGTTTGGTCGGCAATCGGCTCTTTCTTTGTCTTTCTACTCGCTGGGCTATTCATATAACCTCATCCAACATGGTAAATTATTAGAGTTCCACAATGTTTTGGATATCACTCCTTAAACTAGTAAGGAACATAAAGACTATTCATGTTGATGGTTCCTCTACTTTACAGCAAATCGTAAACATTTGAAATTCTTGAATATACTTATCAACTGTTTGGCCTCCTTACCTTAGCTCTTAAAGTCAAGCAAAAGTATCTAATAGATAGGTATCTAGCACAAACCTGTTTTGGAGTATTCTCTTCATCTTAGGCCAAGTACTAATCTCTCGATATCTCTCTCATCTTCTCATGACCTAAAAGTTCTTCCGTCACATAGTGACATATCTTAAGAACTTAACAATAGTAGTTTTTATTTTCTCGTAGTCGTCATATTGGTAATACTCAAAAACTCGCTTTACCTCCTCTTCCCAATCTAAATAATCATCCGCACTTTTAGAGCCACTGAAACTTGGAATCTGAACTTTCACGTGGTCAGCAGCTCTAGATGCTCGAGCTCTCTCTTCTTCTTCAACATTATCCATATTTACTAAGTTAGTCCTTCTTCTCACTCATCCATTTATTCTTTTATCTCAAACTTATTAAGCTAGGTTTTAACCTCCAGCAGGTTAGGCAGCTTGTGAGGCATTATGCGGCTTCAGTAGGTTGATAGGCCAATGCATAAAATATTCAGGTCAAATCCACTAAGAGGTTGGCTACCTCATCAAGCCTTTTGTCCATACTTTTAGGGGTTTCTTAGGACTGTCGGCCATGGCAGACAACAATACTATTATCATCCCCAACATCAGCATTGACACTCAAGTCTGTCATTTTCCTCAACAAATTCAATTTCAATCTTCAAATATAAGCTATAACTAATACTATTTCTCTAAATCTAGCAAAACAACATACTCTCCACGCTAGCAATCAGCTATTTTGTAATATAGTAAAAATACTAATGAATAAATCATTAATACTAAACTTACTCTATTTTCAAATGTTCAAAATAGGACAAAATAGAGTAAATACTAAACAACTACTTCTGCCAAATCTCTACATAACTTACTTGAAGAAACCCCTGCTTTGATACCAAGATGATGTGGACCAGAGTTAAGAATAGACAAGGTCAGTCGTAGAGATTGGTCCAAGCTTACTAAAAGCTTGAAATGAGTAATGGAAAGTACATGAGAAAATAGTAAAAGAGAGAAAATAAGCAAACCCACGAACAGCTTCAGAAAATGTGATGTACCAATGGAACTTCTGAGGACTCACGGAACAGCTTGATATGATACACGAGTTAATTCGGTGAGGTTAATTGCTACTTAGCTTTACTTAAGGGTTAGGATAAGAGTAAAAAATGCAAACAAGCTAACGAGGGCAATATTCACAAAAGAAAATATTTAGTATATTGATGATGATAAGATAATGCAGCTATATGTACAATGGATATTTATACTTGAGAAATTAGGGCAACTTGCCCAAAGATGGAAAAGACAAATAAAGTAGTATATAAAAAAAATAGTGTACAAGAAATAATAAAAGATACAATGGAAAAATACAACTAAAATGAATATTCTACATAGAAGAATCCGGTACATAGTTGCTTGGATACGTAGCTTGCTATGAGTGGGTGACTTTCTAGTAGAAAAAGATAATTCTATATGATTAGCTTGATTTCTACTGAGTTGAGGTGCTAAGCAGGAGCTCCGGATAGATGTAGATAAGGCCGAACAAGAGTAGCTATGGACATGTGTGGGGTCTCTCGTCATCTCAGCACAAATGTTGCCGGGCTTGGGGTCAGTTGAACATGCTGAGCAATAGTCAATAGAAGGGTCGAGCTATCAACAAAGCTTTCATTTGGTCGATAGATAATTTCTAAGAGATGTATAGTCACTCAGCTCGGCATATGGAGTTGGTCAACAGCAAGGAGTATCTCGACTTTGACAGGGGTCAACTGGAGTAAGAGGATTTACTGCGTTAATCTTTTAAGTCCTCTAACTCAACTACGAGTTAATGATCTAGTAGCCTGATTCCTATGAATTAGCGTATTGGGTAACTTCAAAAATCGGCTCGAAAATCAAATTAAAACGAAAATGAAGTTAGCTGTGATGTAATAAGAAAATTAGATTAAGAAAAAAGTTATTATAAGGAAAATATGTAAATGATGGGCGATAGAAGCAGCACGCCCGAGTCACACGTTGGCAATTGGATTGCTTTGGAGATTAGACGCTTAATTTTTCAATTGCCAATCGAAGCGCCTTCTTAGATGAGTTCGCTACAACTTGATCAGGAAATATCTTACTGTATCAATAATTGCAAATTTTGAATTACTATGTAATACTATAATGAATTATAAATATAATTTATAATATTATTTTTTATCATTTTAGTTTATTTATATATAATATTTAATATAATTTATTAATAATGTTAATATAACAATGATATGAGGAAGATAGATTGCAGCATCAGCATCAAAATAAGCATAAGTAAAAGTGCAAACATAGGATTTTGAAAAAGTGAGGGTGTTGATGCAGTTTGAAATGTTTAGAGGGATGATTTAAGTAATTTACCTATTCGTTCTCTTAGAAAATAGATCCTCTTAATTTTCATTTCTTCAGTTTGTCTTAATTTACGAATTAATTATTGAAATTATATAGAATTTTTATCGAGCCTATTTTTTTTGGTTTTCAATTTAAAATTCAACTCCCCATTTTCGATTAATACTAAACCTTAACCCATTTAATATTAATTCTCGACTAAAGAAATTAGAAAATTACAGCTTTTTATTTAGAAAAATTTTTGGAGTCACCACCCGACCAGAGTCGGAAAAAAGAAAAGAAAACCGTAATCGATTGGATAGATTAATTACAATTTAACTACTGGTTTTTTATTTCAATTTAAATGAAAAACTAGAGGGTTCCGAGTTTGGGGGTTAACCTATTAAACCCTAATGGATACCACTATTTATTTACCAAAATTAGGATTATTCTTCTAAATATAATATTTAAAAAATAAATAAATAAAAGAAAAAGAATCTAAGTTTCTACATATTTTATCGTCGTCCTAAAAATACTTACGTACCTGCTAGTTGGGATCAGACAATCTTAGTTCTTTCAAAAAATCTTTAATGTGTTGATTTATTTTAATTTTTGAAGACCGACTGAATTTATGTTGCTACTAACTTAGTTTATTCAAATAAAATCTAAAATGGCCCTAACTTTTGAGCATTTTTGTTTTATGAAAAAAATGCTCTCACAATTCTACTTTTAAAAAGGGTCTTTTATTGGTTTTTATTTAAAGAAAAACAACTTTCTATGTAATAAACCAAATCTTAAGATATGACCAATCATAACAATCCCTAAACTAATAATAATAATAACAATATAACATAATAATGAATAATTACTTAATAAAACTTTATTAAAGACTGAACCTGATGCTTTTTAGCTAAGGCAGGGACTATTGCTTGTGAGTGCGTCTGGTTGCTTGGTCGGTGAGTGCAGTGACAATCAAGCGAGTGTTGTTTGGCTGAGGAAGTTGTGTGCTATGCAAGGTGCAATGGATGGACGAAGGATGAAGCAGTGATACGCGCATGGACTGATCTAGTTATGCTTGATGTGACAATATATGCATTGTTATGATGGGCGTGGTGCAACGAGCGTAGACGTTGCCACTACTGTCCGTACTGCTATTGCCGTCACTACTGTATTGATAGTGATGAACAAAGGAAGATAGGCGTGTTTAGCAGTGGAGCGTAATGCGTGTGGATTGTAGCTGATCAGGACATAGACATAAACGAAGTAGCATGAATCATACGAAAATTTGTTGCCAGAGTTAGGTTACCTGTTGCGAACGGTGGGCAAAGCGTTATGTTCGTGCTTATGTGTAACTTGATCTATATCTTTAGGCGTTGTGGTTGATAGCACGAACGTAGTGAGCTACTGCTACTGTTTGGTGTTGTGAAGCTTCGGTGGAGTATTGCAATTGTGATTCCGGTGCTACCATTGTTCGTGGGAATTCTACAGTTGGGTTTTGATTCACTATCTTTAACGTTGATGGTGTAGAGGACAGTCGTGGATGAAGAGATAGTGGAGTAGGCCATTGTTGTGATCAGGCTTGGTGAAGTAGACGACGTGCGATGTGTAGACTAGTGCAATTGTGATTCAGTGTAATGCATTACAGTAGATGGTGCGTGCTGTAGCGTATGAAGCAATGTAGGGATTCAATTTGGCTTGCTGCTGTGCGACAAGGACTGATTTCGTTGGACGGATGAGAGGGATCCTGATTCTTTTGAGAGTTTTTGTATTTATAAAAACTAAATAAGATCATATCAAATCATATCTATTGTGTCTAATTAAATTATTAAACTAGATCCAAATTAATTCAAATCCGATTTAATAAAATCAAACTAGATTTTAATTAGATATGAATTCCGTTTATTCATTTCACTTTTGTAAAAGGTAGAAAAATAAAAGATATAGGTATCTAGTGAGACTCGAACCTAAAACTTCAAATTAAATCAAATCCGATACTTCAATATTTATCCATTAGACCGTTAATCTGCACTTTGATTTTTAATATAACTAAATTGTACTTAAAACACTTAAAATAATTATTTGTACTAAGCTAAAATTAAAACTATTTGTTCCTAATATAAGTTACTTCCAAAAAATTTACGAAACTTTTATAATTTTTCCTTTTCTTATTTTTTTGTTGTATTTTCATCATTTGTTAATTTTTATTATTTTTCTATCTTTTATTAATTTTTTTAAATTTTTATTTTTATTTTTATTTTTGAATTAGGACCTTTTTTGTAAAAAAAATAAAAAATAAAAGCTTATGATTATGAAGGGATAAAAATTAAATGTCTATAATTTTGAAAATTTTCATGATATTATATCATTGAGTCATTATTTTTTTATTATAATATAGGCTATTTACTATATATGGCAACATGGAGGAAAAGTGAGAGATTGTGGATTTATTTCTAGCTTATTTTTAGGTAGCTACATGATGGAAACCCTTAGACCAATCCTCTCTTGACAGCTAGAGTAGTAGAGCATACCTTGTGCTGTATGTATTATTGTTATATTATCTGAAATAGTAAAAGTGGAAAGTTACGACTAGAAAGTGGAAACCACATCACGTAGGAAAAGGATCCTTAGGATTAGGGGAGAAAAAAATAAAAAGAAGTTAGCTACCGATGTAGACAGCTGTTAAGAGTATTATTTTAATGGCCCACCATTTTCATGATTGCAGTTAGCAAGGAAAGTGATAGATGGCCAGTGCAACAGTCTTTCGGTAGGGCCTTACTCCAACTATTCACGACGGCCCTTTTTTTTTATAACCTAGACTTGATATGAGTTGCCTAGATACAAGTTACTGCTAACATAGCCAAAATAATTAGATGAAACATCATTTCAAAATCATGAATCCTAAATTTTACTGGTTAGAATTACAGTACCAGACAATTGTGAAAATGTGATATCTCGATGTGACATTAGACCACTATTTTTAAATTTATCTTATATCACTATATCAAAGATTTCGTTTTTATTGGTAATATTATAAAATTTTAATATATAATAATTAAAAATATATTTTATGTATTAATTATCAATTTATATAACATATTAAAATTATTAAATCATTTTTTCCTATCAATATTTTAAAAGATTCATTTTTATAAGGAAGTCACCGTTTTACTCTTAAATTTCTTCTTATAATATTTTAGTATTTTTTTTAATATTTTATAGTTCCCATAATACATTATAATCAATAATAAATAAATAAAACAAACATCGTTTCTTGTCAGCGCTCCGTGTCTCGTCCAGGGAACATTTTCTTTGATATTTTAGTACTTGATTTGTATTTTACGAAAAGGACATAGTCTTATCCTCTCCTTTTCCTCTTCTCTCCCATTTTCTTTTTCTCCTCGCTCTGTCGTTTGTTATTTAAACTCATTCTCAATAATTCAGAAGTATAGGATTGTGACAATACAATACCTTGGCGTATTATTACTCGTGCATTCAAAACACGCAAGCATGTGTCTATATCACAAGTATCAACATCAATTGCATTAAGAATAAAAATCTTAATTGTTTTTTAAATCGCACGTTTACGTATCAATATTAAATAAATTTTAAACCACTTTCATGCCAACTCTTACCTTTATTTTAAGTTTTTCAAGTTTTATTCCTTTAAAATTAATGCTTATCATAAACTATGATTTAAGAAATTTGATATATTTACAGATAGTGAAATCATGCATTAGTTAGCCATCAAGATATGTCTATCATTTTAGTAATTGTGATTTTGTTCATAAGTACAATAATTACAATGCTAAAAATTACAAAATGCATGATTCAACGAGTAATTAGGAACGAAAAATTAATCATCTTTTCCAATATTGCTAAATGTTCTTCATGCATCTTAGATTCTACATAGCCTAGAAAACAAAATTACAATAACAATTGAAATAAAAGAAAAATAGAAGTATGTTACAAGATACTCCAACAGTGCAAGACATCTATTTATACAAACAAAAGAAAAAAAAAAATTCGACATTACCTCCCTTAGGAAAAAAAATAATTATTCTTATTCTTTCCTATTAAACGTCATATTATAATTACAATTGACTCTCTCATCTATTATGATTCTTGACTCAGTCTACGCTTGGGCTTCATTTGCGAAGTTTCAAAACGCACGTGGACTGTTCCCATGGTTGAACGGGCAGGACTACTTCCATACTGCTCACGGTGGAAGCGTAGAATTTCATGAAACTTTTGTTGCTTCATGGAATGACCGCGGATGATGGGATCAAAAGCTAACGTGGGCTTCAATGTTGGGCTCTTAATTTGCATGGGCAAGTGTCTTCATCGTGTTGACATCATAGACCTTGATTCCTATTAGGTTGTGTCGGCCAACCATCGTTGTTCTGATGCTCCTGGCATTGCTTTTCCACTTGGAAGTCGTAAAATCTACCAAGCTTGGGACCGACATTGAAGGAGCATAAGACTTGAATTAGGCTCTTTTTTTCTAATGCAGATGGGCCGACAGCTTTGTTTACTTTTTGCATTTAATTAACGTGCATGTATATTTTTCCAAGTTGACACACTCTTCGTATAAAAAATATACACACAAAAGTATAATATAAAATCAGAATATTAAATATGCAATTTTTATGATTATCCTTGAGCATTCAAATGGCACAACACAAGCTCTAAACACTTCAAAAAATACAATAATTCTCTTACCATAAAAAATCGATAAAATATTCCAAGAGTAATGTCTGCAACTAAATTGAATAAATTGCTAGTTTCCAATTCAAGTTCACTTTCAAAAATACTTATTGGATTGCTAATTCCTTAGATTTATCCTATCAAAAATAAATAGGAAACTTTTTACTGGTGGGTCCACAAGTGGATGTAAACTACCAAAGAGTTGGATCTAATTTACGAATGCATTATGGCGGTTCGATGCCCGGATATGGGTCTCACAAAACCATGCTCTTGTTTTGAATTACGGTGCTATATAACCTAATTAAATTAAATAATATTCATAAGTTTATATTTTACATTTAGTTAAAGATTTCTTGCAAATAAGATTTAATTTAATTTATACATATTAAGCTTCTTTGTTTAAAATATTATAACCCAACATATTTTTTTTTCTTCGTAGAGTCTACAAGAATAATTCTTTAAGGTGTCAAGTCCTTATTTATTTCACAAGAATTAGTCGTTTTACTGTTCATGTAAATTCCTTAGGTATTTGACTACTGTAGGTATCTTTATTTTATATACTTTCATAATTATTATGTAAGTTGTTGCCTATAAATAAGCTTTTCTATATATTATTTAATATGAATTGAATATTTATAAATTATTGAACACTTTAGTTTGTCGTTACGTCAATGCAACATGAAACAAAAGAAAAAAGGGAAAATTAAAGAAAATAGTTATGGCCATCCTAAGGGGATAGATGGTTGAATTTCGGCCATGGTAAGTTGTTGGATTGCGATCCACTTTGTAAGCACGTCGTTTGACTCGTGGTTACTATAACATATTAAATATATATTTATTAATATGGAGAAAACCTAATTGGACTGTTATTGGGTCCTGCGATCTTATTGCAGTCAGACTTATTTTCCTTTTTTTTTTTTTTCCTAAATGGGGGCAATCATGAGTGTGCTCACCACTCATTTTGATTTATTTTTCTATTTTTATAATGGGGAAATTATAGGTAGCCTCCCACCGCCCGTGAGAGGCCACCACCTCCAAGGGTTGAAAGACTTGTTTAATAAAGTGGGTTACGATCCAATGGCTTCTCATTGTTGAAACTATTTTTGTTAAATTTTTTCGTTTTTTGTTTTTGTAAATTTTTTTTATTTATTTACATAAAAACTACTATATATATTATCCTTGAGCTCCTTCATAAAAATTTCATAATTTTTTATATATGCCAATAATACATTATTATAACCGATTGAAACTAAAAAGATTAAATTAAACAAACTTTGTTCTTCGTCTAAGGAGCCCTACACATTACTGAAGAAACATTGTCTGGCCTTGGATATAATCCTAAAGAAGAGTAAAGTTGTAAACTTCTATATCATGCATTTAAATCCATAATTATAACAAAAGTCTATATCTAAATAATTTTATATCCGTTTTAACTAAAAAAAAATCAAATAAAACTATAAAGTTTTCCTATAAATATATGACTTAATTAGCAATTTTAACAATCATATTTTAAAAATAGAGTTCTTTTCACTCTATGTAGTCATCATTCATGAGCAAGACAAAAACAATGGGATCCATGCATGTCTTGATAATTTTTATCTAAGAGCTTATCTCTTGACTAACTTGTCCCACGAGAGCTGCCTCGCGAGTAAAAGATTGAAAAAGAAAAAGAAACTATTGATAGAGAATGATGGAGGTGCGTGACAATTAGCCTCTCATCTTTATTTTCAACATCGTGATTCAAATAATGGAGGCTCCACCAACCGGTTGCTGAAGACAGGAGTTGATTCCCTGTACGATGGGATTGTCTTATTATTTGGATTGATCCATGTCTTAAATTTTTTTTGTTTGGTTTGTTTTAATTTACAAATCAAATTATATAGTACTTTTAAAATTTTTATAATATCATAGAGTTATTAGTTTTTATTATAATATGATAATATTTTAAAATATTAAATCGGGAAAAATTGAGAGGTTACGGATTTTTTCTAACTTATTTTTACATATCGACATGATGGAAGTCCTTCGACCAATGCTCGCTTGACAGCTAGAGTAGTAGAGCATACGTTGTGCTGTATGTATTATTGTTATATTATCTGAAATAGTAAAAGTGGAAAATTAAGACTAGAAAGTGGAAACCACGTCACGAAGGAAAAGGATCCTTAGGATTAGGAGAGAAAAAAATAAAAAGAAGTTAGCTACCGATGCAGACAGTTGTTAAGAGTATTATTTAAATGGCCGACCGCATTCATGATTCCAGTTAGCAGGATAGATGGGCAGTGCAACAGTTATTGACATTATTCAATTCAAAAGTATATTTTATAAAGAAATTATCGTGGAAAATACTAGGGCCTTACTCCAACGATTCGCGACCACGTGTTTTTTTACCTTGACTCGACATGAGCTGTCTACATCATGTCAAAACCATAAATGCTGAATTTTACAGGTTAGAAATAACAGTAGAAGACAATTATAATGATGCGGCACGTGCATATGACATTAGACCAGTATTTCTAAACTTTTCCTATATCAGTATACCAACACGAGGAACTCGTTCTTGTGGGCCGCATCAGCGACAAAAACTCAAAATAAGTCTTACAAAATATTAATATATAAAAATATAATTAATGTTTTTTTTTATAAAATACATTTCTTAATTATCATATATTAAAATTCTATTAATATTTATATATCAATTACCAATCTACATAACATATTAGAACATATTAAATCCTTTTTCCGTGTCAATATTTAGAAAAATTCTTTTTTATAACTCTTAAATTTCCTCTTAAAAGTATCTTAGTAATTTTTATAATTTTGTATCGTTCCTGATAATACATTATAACCAATAAAAGTAAATAAATAAATGAAACAAACGTCGTTTCTTGCCAGTGCTCCGTGTCTCGTCGAGGGAACATTTTTTTTTTTTTTTTTATATATTTTAGTACTTGATTTGTATTTTACAAAAAGGACGTCGTCATATCCTCTCCTTTTTCACTTTTCTCCCATTTTCTTTTTCTCCTCGCTCTCTCGTTTGTTCTTTAAGCTCGTCCTCAATAATTCTCAAGTACAGGATTGTGACAATACAATCCCTTGGCCAATTACTACGCGCGCATTCAAACACTCAAACGTATGTCTATATCACAATCATCCACATCAATGGCATTAAGAATACGAATCCTAAATTTTTTTTTTAAATTGTATGTTGACATGTCCATATTAAATAAATTTTAAACTAATTTCATGCAAACTTTTATTTTCATTTCTAGTTTTTCCAAGTTTTATTTCTTTAAAATTAATATTTATCATAAACTATGATTTAAGAAATTTGATAAGTAAAAATCTAATTAACTAAATATTTGCATATGGTGAAATCATGCATTAGTTAGCCATCGAAATATATCATCACTTTACTAATAGCGATTTAGGTCATAAGTACAATAGTTACAATGTAAGCAAACACTTGAAAGATACAATGATTCTCCTAAACCAAAACTAGCAACTATGAATGTCAATTGTCAATGTTAAGATAAAAATATTTATTTGAAAGGTAAACTTTTAAATGATTATTTAACTTGATATACACCCAACCTTATCTAAAATCCACTCCTTTACTCATTTCATGGCAAAAATATCATGAAAAAAAGATAACAGCATTTAATAAAAATCAAATCAATCAAAAACCCCTATAAAATATGTGAATGAATTCAATGTCCCACACCTTAATGATTTAAGACTTTTTATTGATATCTACTTAAATCTTATATTTAGCAGGAATAAAACACAAGAACGATTAAAGTAAAATTTTATATATATTCCTCTTCTAAATGAAATATCAACAAATTCTAATAAAGTTGAATCTATCAACCCTTTACTTTTGTTTTATCATAAACACGCATGATTATGGTCATTCTACTAACAATAGTACTATTTTGGTTCTGAATAAAATGTTTCCATTTTTTTTATATTTATTATAATTTTCATTTTATAAGTCAAATATTACGTACTAATTTTAATAAGTCGTATTAAATAGGGTCTTTAACAATATGTGTTTATACATAGATGATAGTTATGGCCAAACACTTGTAATGATTATTAACAAATATAAAGAAATATTAGTGATAAATAAGGAAATTATTTTCCACATCATTTATTGAAAATTTCATCATAGTTTACATCAATGACATCCGAAATTATTAAATATCGAATTGTAACAAATAATGAAAAAGCATAAGAAAATAAACAAATACATGATTATTAAGAAAAAATCTCTCTATAGCTTAAGAAATTGATTATGTACCATACATGCCTAAAAGGTTACAAATTTCTTTTTACTTTGACACACTATTTATGAAACTCGAATCCATCCCCATAAGTTAATCAAACTCATCCCATACCCTAAAGATCTTTTTCAATGCTTGAAACCCATCTAATAAGCTAATAGAACTATCTAAAATGCATCCAATAAATTAATACTTTATTATTTTATTGAACATAAGAATCAATTGAAGGGAATCATAAATCCGTAATATAATTAAAACGCGTAACTGTAAGTGTTCCGTCCTAAGTTACTTACTATACATGATCCGTTGTCGTTATATCTATTCATCGGCTATTTTGTTTGTTTAAGGTTATGTTACGTTGATTATTGTTGTGAACTTTCTAAACTACATCGACACTCTACTTTTTCAAAACCCTATGTTTACATTCCTACTTTGTCCACTTCGATGCTATCATGGTGAGAAGGTAGATTAGTTGTCGCCACATCAGAATTATTAGTAAATTATATTTAAATATGGTAAATATATATTATTAAACTTAAATAATGAAAAGTAAAATAAAAAATTAAGAAAATATTTATTAAAATATATATTTAAGTTTATTTATATATTATATTTAATATAATTTATTAAGAATGTTGACATGACGATGATGTGTAAATTACATATTTACGTTCTAGTTGCATCAGCATCCAAACAAGTAAAAGTAAAGGTGTAAATGTAGGATTTTGAAAAAGGTGGGGTGTTGATGTAGTTTAAAATATTTAGAAAGGTGATTAAGGTAATTTACATATTTATTTTTTTAGAAAATGGATCCTCTTAATTTTTATATCTTTAATTTGACTTAATCTACTAATCAATTACTGAGATTATATAAAATTTTAAAATTTTTTATGATATCATTGAGTCTTTATTATTTTATTATAATATCAGCTATTTACTATATATGACAACATGGAGTAAAAGTGAGAGATTGTGGATTTTTTTTTCTCGCTTATTTTGAGGTAGCTACATAATGGAAACCCTTGGACCAATTCTCGCTTGACAGCTAGAGTAGTAGAGCATACCTTCTGCTGTATGTATTATTGTTATATTATCTAAAAGTGTAAAGTGGAAAATTACGACTAGAAAGTGGAAACCACATCACGAAGGAAAAAGATCCTTAGGATTAGGGGATAAAAAAAATAAAAAGAAGTTAGCTGCCGATGCAGACAGTTGTTAGGGCATTATTTAAATGGCCGACCATATTCATGACTGCAGTTAGCAATGAAAGGGATAGATGGCCAGTGCAACAGTCCTTCACATTATTCAACTCAAAAGTATATTTTATGAAGAAAATATCGTGGAAAAAAATATGGCCTTATTCTAACGATTCACGACTGGTTTTTTTTTTTTTTTAACCTTGACTTGATATGAGGTGTCTACATCATTTCAAAAGCACAAATCCTCAATTTTACTGGTTGGAAATAACAGTATAAGACAATTATGATGATGTGATACGTCCATATGACATGAGACCACTATTTTTGAACTTTCCTATGTCGCTATAACATCACGAGGAACTCGTTCTTGTGGGTTGCATCAGCGAGAAAAACTCAAAATAAGTCTTATTAAGTATTATTAAAATTTTAATATATAAAAGTATAATTAATATTTTTTAATTATTATATATTAAAATTTTATTAATATTTATATATCAATTATCAATTTACGTAATATATTAAAACTATTAAAATTTTTTTTTCATGTCAACATTTTATAAATAACTGACAATTTTACTCTTAAATTTCTTTTTGAAAGTATCTTAGCATTTTTATATTTTTTTTATAGTTCCTTATAATACATTATAACCAATAAAAATAAATAAATAAAAAATTAAGTTTTCTACATGTTGGATTTCCGTTCGGAGAAATATCATCTTTAACTTCCATGGACTTAAATATATATATATATAAACATTAAAAACTAAAAAGAAAGAATTTAGTAACCTAATTGTTATACTTTTTCATAGCACAAAATAGATAAATTTTGTTTCGAGCTAAAATATATTAATTAAAATTTGGAATAGTTAGTAAAATATCCAAGAGACAATAGCAATGGAAAGAAATAAAAATAAAGTGATGAATTTTGAATATTTACATTACAAATGCTATTTTATCTTTTTTTTTTTCCTTTTCTTTTCCTAAAATTATTCCATGCAATTTTATTCATACACCTCGCGATTTTTATTTACAAACAATATCTATTTTACCATCATTCAACATTTAAAATTTATCATGTGATTTTTATTTTTTTCCTTGTGATGATACCTTACCATAATTGTTATTGTAGATATGAAAAAAAATAAAGCAAGCTTTTTTAATCTTTTGTTTAGAACTAAAAAATATACTTTAATTTGTAAAAACATCTACTTACAAAAATTGATATAGCTTAATAATTGAATTCAAGTTTGTTAAACAAATATATAAAATACCATCATTTATTATATAATAAAAAGCAAATAGTAACAGGAAAAGAATGGAAGAAAATAAAAAATAACTTGCTAATATAATATATCACTAACCTTTTATGGTATATGAAGTGTAATTAATGGAAGCTTAAAATTTATAAGTTAATGAAAATTCTCTATACTTTGTAAATTCTGTTAAAAAGAAGAAAAAAATAAAAGAGTGGGTGAAAGTACTCGGATCCTTTATGCAATATGCATTAATTGTCCAGATTTAATTATTTATGCTATCTCTTTTTAGTATATCTTAAAAAATATCAAACCATATCTTTTTTTTCTTTTTGGTATTCTTACAATTTGTTTTTGGCATTTATCAATCCATATCTTGCGAATATATCATTCCATGTCTTGGAAAAGATTAGGCTTTAGTGTTTCCAAATATCTTGGGAATATATAGTTCCAAATATCTTGAAAAATGTTCAATCTTTCTTGACTATTAAATATAAATGTCTAAAGACATTTATTAGTGTAAATATTCTAATTAAGAAAATTATAGGCTTACGACGTTATCAATAATTACTCTTTTAGTTAAAAAAATTAAATCAATATTAACTTCTTTTAAAATGCAATAAGTGAGTTTTTTTTTTCTTATGGGAATACGTAAGTTGTAAATTGAAAAGAAAAATAAAAAAAAAAGTGTAATCATATAATTTGTTTTTGTTGTTGTTGCTTTTTTTTTATTAATAATTTAATTGTGGTGATCCCAATGCTGGAGTAAAATCTGCATTAATTGTCTCTTTCTCCTAAATCATATCTTGCAAAAAAGGAAGAAAAAAAAAAAAGGTTTGCTGTTAATATCGAACGAATTCATTGCACGGTTAATGCAATCTGGCTTCGGAATTCACTGTACAGTTAACACAATCTTGGCTTTTTAGTGTTCGGGGTCAGATTTTCACATTGCAGATTTTCATTGGCCGGAACAAGTAGGGGACAGCAGATTACATGTTGAATGGA
Organism: Lumnitzera littorea; assembly: GCA_024138015.1. Lineage (NCBI taxonomy): Eukaryota > Viridiplantae > Streptophyta > Magnoliopsida > Myrtales > Combretaceae > Lumnitzera > Lumnitzera littorea. Next base: position 2,927,085 of record JAMXBB010000004.1, on the reverse strand, counting down.
TAGAAATTAAATCATGATATAACTTTCATTCCCATTTTTCATGTTTAAAAGTAGATTTTAAAGATGAAATCATAAATTCACAAAATCGACGATTCGATTTCACCTTTTTAAAAAGGCAAAATCGATATTCCATTCCACTTAACTAATTAAAATTACTTTTTTAATTTTTAAAGAAAATCATTTTTCAAGAAATAATTCTATTTTTGAGCATTTAATAATATTATTCCATTCCATTCTTTTGTATAGCGAACTCCAAATATAGGAAAATATTTTTCATTTCAATCCTTATCCCTTTTCATTCTGAACTATTTTTTCATACCTAATTTATTTGAGATTCAACAAAATACATGAATCTAAAATTTTTATTAATTCATCGAGACAATATTCTATTAAACTATCAAACGGATTCAAATATGCAGTAACAACTACTACATATTTAGGCTACTCCAATTATTTATTTATTTTGAAATACATGACCATTGGTTTATGAATAAGTGTTAATGTTGATGAAGAGATATGGGTCAACTTCTAGTTAGTGCATCGATGATTAATTTACAAGATACTATTATAAAATAAACATAATTTAATAAAAAATAAAATATGTAAAAAAATAAGATTAATAGTGCCCTATTCAGTAAACATTTGAAAATGCTGAAGACTCGAATAAGGCAAAAAATATTTAGACATTAAATAAAAAAAGTCGTCAAATGCTAGGAATTAGAAGTATACTTTTTGTAACAAAAAAATCCAAACAATTTGTAAGAGAATAAAACACAAATAAGTAAAAGGAAATGTAATATAGATATGATGCGAACAAAGTTATAAACAAAAATAACTTTACAAATAGTCTTACTAAGAATAAAAAGTAACATTTACAGGATAAGATAAACCCTCGAGAAGTGAAGCAATGCTACTTATTTTTTAATATTTCAATTCCCTCTTTGCTAAACGGATCGAATTGGCGGGACGGCATTAGTCTCTTAATCTTGTCTGGAACCTCTTCTAAGTAATTGCAAGCTGCACATTTAAAGATCTTTAAACTATCGAGATTTATGACCGAATCCGGTAACTGGGTGATTGCTGTGCAGGAAATGTCCAACTCAACTAGCAATTTTAAATTCCCAGCCGTATCCGGGAGCTTTTTCACTTGAGGACACCATAACCACAGACACTTTAGATTCACAAGCTCTCCAATTGAGGCAGGCAACTCTGATAGATTCACGAATTTCAGCTTCAGCACCGATAGTGACTTTAGATTGCCAATGCAATCGGGTATGATTTGAGGTTCCCCCTCCTCGTGCCAATATGAAAATTCTTCATCAGCGGGTGGCCTTATGTAATAGATGATCGGATTCGTGATTTCCAGGTAAGTTAGGTGCTCCAGCTTGCTAATGGACGAGTCTATCACTTTCAACTTCCCGCAATTTTTGAAAACTAATCTCTCCAATTTTGGGAATGAAGAGAAGTCAGGCGACTTAGTTAGCAAACGACAATATATGCACTTAAGGACTTTCAAGTTTTCCGCTGCCTGCAAATTAGCTTAAACTCATAAAACAACTATTACCTAAGACAAATAGGGCGGAATCAAATTAATAAAGAACATGACGTTGTACCTTGATTTCGCCCCATCCACCCCAATCATCAGTGATTAGATTCTCCGAAAGCATAAGGACGTCTAAATTTTCAAAACACAAGTTAGTTGCTCCAAATTCAGCTGGACAATCCTCCCAAGAAAGCCATCTTAACTCTGAGAAAACTTCATCGAAGTCATCGTTAGCTAAGTGTCCACCATTTAATTCAAGAAACTTGAGGTTTGTTAACCCTGCAAATTGTTTGTGATTGAAACTGCACTTCGCATCAAGCTTCCCAAGTTTGATTGCTACAACATCTTCGGTCCCCTAGGAATTGAAATCAACAAGCGCAAAATGAGGTTTCCAGTTATTGCACAATATAATAAGGTAAAATCATGGTTTACCTTGTTCCGACGAACTACATTTAGAGCTACCTCCGGTGACCATAACCTGCTACGTTTTCCAGGAATATTAGTTTTCTCATCAACAAGATTCCTTCCAAGGTCTCTAAGTAGGTCATGCATCCGTAGCTTATTTCCATCGACGATCTCTATCAAAGACATATTTTTGAGGACCATGATTCCACCTTTTGGGTAAAGTTGTTGAGCTTCCCAATAATTAGTCGCATCTTCAATTTCTTTGTTGATGAAGAGACACGCAATATCAAGAAAAATTTCTGTCTCGTAATAGTCCAATTGCTTGTAGCTTATCATCAACTTTTCTCTGATGTCCTCATGAACCACTTTCTTAAGCTTCTCAAGTATGCCTTGCCATTTATCTTTACCATTACATTTGAATAAGGAAGCTACGACATTAATGGCGAGAGGAAGTCCCCCAGTTGTATCCACTACTTCTCTTGAAATCTTATCATACTCCCTCGGAGGTGAATCACTATTGAAGACCTTCTTACTGAAGAGCTTCAGAGGATCGTCACCTTTCATTTCCTCCATTTTGTATTGATAAAAAGCTTCACCTTCAGGCATTATTCCAATATCTCTGGTGGTTACAATGATTCTGCTTCCCTTACCAAACCACGAGGGTTCACGGGCTAGTTTCAATAGCTGGTCATTCTTGTCCAAGTCATCTAGCGCAATGAGCACTTTCCCTCCTTGTAATCTTTGTAATCTACCTTTGATCATGTTGACTCCATCATCAGTGTCACGAAGATTTAGTGGCGATCTAACGTTGAAAAGCTGAGATATTAAATCCTCTTGCAAGTCCACAATACCAGCATCTGTACGGGACCTCTCACGGACGTCTGAAAGAAAAGCAACCCTCTCCCCAAAGCCAGTAGAAATTTTTTTGTGGACAAGTCTCGCAAGAGTTGTCTTTCCCACTCCGCCAATGCCATAAATGGTGATAAATCGAACATCGTGGGCGTCTAAATCTAATAACCTCATTACGTCTTCCATTGGATTGTTAATTGCAACATAGTCATCGGGCACCTTCTCTGGATCACTTCTTGTCCATAACATACCACAAACTTTTTCCACTATGAGTTTCGTAACCTCGGTTAGCCTAAACAGAAACAGAATTGCAATTTGCAACCATAACTACAAATGATCTACATATGATATAATAAAATATATCTAGATATACACATATATATACAATTGAATCATAAAAAATTATATAACGAAAATAAATAATATTATATATTGGAGTTGAAATAATAAATAGCATTATCATATGAAACAGTATAATATAATCAAATATTAGAATAGCAATATTTATATTATAAAAATGACTACCATTATAGAATTAAATTAATCATACCAAACTTATGTATAATACTCTAATATAATGAATATATATACACACATAACGTAATAAAATATAATATAAAATAAAAAAGAAAGAACCATTAATCTAGTGAAATCTAAAATAATAATTCATATTATATCATTTGATTTCATATGATTCTTAGGCCAGGCCATATCATATAGTTGGTTTGAAGATTTGACCCGAAACAAAATTAAGAAAAGAAGGGAAAATATCAACTTTACTATCCAAATTTTATCAACCTTTTTAAATTTTAAACCTAAACTTTCTACTTGCTAAATTTTAGCAGTAATTGAAATTGCAGCCGGCATCATCACTACCTCTGTCATGCTCCCTAATCTTATGTGTATTATCTATCCAAAATTAACATGTCACCATTTAATGCACATCTTATTTGGCATTTTAACCAGTAGTAATGCATCATATGTTACTATAAAATGATTAGAATAACTTTTATAATTTCGAAGTAATAATAATTTCAATAAAGCAGATAAAAAGGAAAAATTTTTAGAAAAAATGAAAGAAAGTACAATTACCTTACTCTTATTTTTTTCTTACCTGAAAAATTACTCCTGTTCAAAAATTATATTTTAACGAGGAGATATATTTGGCCATACAACAAAAAAAAAAAAAAAAAGGAAAAACAGGAAGCCATGTTTTCTTTATCTTTCAAAGATTTTTTTTCTTTTTTATTTGCTTTGTTGAAATTATTGTTACTTTATAATTATATAATATTATGTCAATCGTCTTGTTGACATGTGTTGATTTGCCATTGTTACTATGCCAAGTAGGATGTGCAATGGTGGTGACATGTGATTTTGGAGATTTTGTCTAATTTTTTATTATATATTCACATTCCATTGAACGAATGGATATTACACATATGATAAGTAGTTTAATTTAATAAGTCGAGAGTTGATGTCTAAAATTAAAAAGGGTATCAAAGTTTAGATGGTAAACAAGATGTTGTTCCAAAAAAAAAAGAAAGAAAGAAAATAAACAAAGCCAATCTTTTCGCCAAAAAAAAAAAAAAAACCCAATATCATTATAACATTATATTGAAGAGAAACTTTGGCTTACACTCTTCAATTATTTGTGTACTTGACCTTTTCTATTCGTTGTCTATGGCTTCTTACATGAAAATCCATATTTTGGTTTATATAACATATTTACAAGTTTTAACTTTTAAATAAGTTAATGGTAAAAATTAAAAACAAAAAACAAAAACTTTTAGACTAGTGAGTTGAATGTTAAACTCGATATGCTGTGAGATAAGGATCATGAGTGTTCAAATGATGCAAGTCATTTAACTTAGTGGATAGGCTTTGCAAAAGAGAGAGAAAATTAAGTAAACCGTACAAAGAATTAGGGAAAAAATATATAAATTTAGTAATCAATATTTATTTGTATTTTAGTTTGACACGTTTAATTTTTTTTTTTTTCCCTCAAGTTTAACAAAAGAGAATCCACATCTATTCTTGACAAGCGCCAACTTCTAGTTGGTATATAGTAATTATGTGATAAAATAATATCATTAGACATATTTAATAAAATATATAAGAAAAATTAATTTGCAATTTTTGTCAAAAAGTTAAAAGGGGAGAGAGAGAGATAGAAATTCAGACTAAAATGAGAAAGATAATAAAGATTCAAATTATAAAATTGATAAATATACTTTTTCAAAAGAGGGGATAAACAAGAACATTACCCATGATGACCTATGTCCCATCCCTTGATTTTGGCCGCCTTCTTGAGAGCGTTCTCCCACGGTTTTACCTCATCTTCACCGAGCTTGTCCTTGTGATCTTGCAGGGCAGTGGTGTACAATTCCGATCTAAGCTTGACATCCTTACTCACATCGACATCATTGAAGATGGGCAAAATCGTTTTCTTCTGCTCCTCCTGCTTCTCCTGTGAAGCCTCCCACAACTTCATTATTTTGGCAAGTTCACGGAGGCACCACTTGCTGGACGCATAGTCCTTGGAGAAAATGGTGATGTAGATTTTGGTGTTGGTGATCGCTTCCATCAGCTCGTTTCCGATGACTTCTCCTTTCCTGATACTTTCATCATCATAGAAGACCCGGACTCCAGCACGAATCAAGGCATCGTAGAGAACATCAACGACTGTACGACGGCCGTCTGGCCCTCGGAAGTTGAGGAACACATCGAATTCCCTGCTTGAATGCCTTTCATTCGAAGTTCCTGCCATCATTTCGTTTGCTATTCGCTAAGAATGGCCAAACATAAGGAAGGTCTTCATTATTAATAACTTTGAACTGTTAACCAATATTTGGTCATGAGAATTAAATTTATTTTTTTAAAACATTACCACATATGATTAATAATTGAAATTAAAAAGAAAACAATAACGTCATAATACTATGATATTGTATAATATTTAAAAATTCTTAATAATTTCAATAATTGATTTGTGAAATTAAAAAAAAAAATTGAGAAAAAGTCAATTAAGAGGATCCAAATACTCCATCTTCATTATTTCTTTTCTTTTAATGTTTAATATTTTTATATATAGAGTGGGTGTATAGTAGGTTAATTGTTACATGGTAAAAACTAAAAAATGTTAATTACTACAGACGAATGAAGAGGATTCAAACATTGAGTTTTGTTCTTCTAAATTACATTTCACAAAAAAATGTACATAAATAAAGCATTTTGCATAAATTTTACGAAAATAGTATAATAACTATGCATACATTTTTTATGCTGAAGGTGCTATGTGAGCGCATCTTCCTAATTACAAAGAAGGCGTATTTCATAAGCATGCCTTCCTTTACCCTATAAATAGCTTGGTTTCTGTATTTTTCCTTCAATCCCACTGACAATACTAATAGAGGGGGGCGTATTAGTTTAGCTTGTTTACAAAACAGATTTAACGTACTTCTTACAGATGCAAATAAGGAGACCATTCGTCGACACACCCGTGCTTACATCCTGCAGTTATTTGATGGTTTTTTATTTGCCAATAAATCTTCATCTCTTATTCACATGATGTTCCTAACCATGCTAGAGTATTTTCCACATGCCGCGACTTTAGTTGAGGATCGATTTGTTTGGCTTGATTGTATGGTCAATTATGTGGGGCTGTATAATCAAAAGCACAAGATATAGGAGGCACCACTATATTACTACAGATATAGGCATGGAATCATTTCCCCCATATTACACCATGAACTAAATTCAGCTTTACCATACAAGAGAGCCTACCATTAGCTGCCAGGTGAGCTATATCACGAGACACTACACACCATGTTACGCATGTTATAGATGCATATCGAATTGCATTTGATTTGTAAACGAGTCGACAAGTATGTACTTATTGAATTTTGTTTCTATTATTGATCCTTATTAAAAATTTATGGATTATTAATGCAATTTCTTTGCAAATACATTGTAGGTTATGTAGGAACCATACTTGAATGATTTTATTAATCTCCTACCCTCGTTTTGCAGTGCTGCTCGAGTTATCTAGACGGCCAAGGTTCTATAGATATGTTTCCACGTTGTCGAGTTTTATTTCCCCGACAGTGTTATACAACAGTTTAGAAGCTTTCAGACAATATCGATCAATGTTCATACGAGTGAAGAGTTACATCATATCAACCTTAAAGATCGGATAGACATAGACTGGTCAGTCGCACATAAGAGATACATGTCAACCTAAGTAGATTGACAGATATGGGTTGTTGATAGTTAGGGAACAATAGGTATTGATCTAGCGTACTATGATTGGTATAAGAATCATACACGTCGATATATCACCTATCATGAGGCAGTGATGGGTGGTAAGCTTTCTTTCTATTTATCTTATGGTTTTTTACAAAGCAATGTATATGAATATAACATAAACTGTTTCATTAACTATAGGCGGATACTCTACGTTAGGCAAGGCTAGCAGACGATGTTAATGCTGCTCATCATATCATCGATGGTGGCATTCACCATCTTGAGGAGCACAGCTTGATATTATTTCTCGACTAGCCAATTGATCCAGCTCCTGTACCTACCCCTCGACCGCGTACAAGTCCTAGAGTTCGCATGAGAGGATATCGATCAACATAAGCACTTGGTTGGGGATACAGTAATGATTCTATGGCATCCGGATCTCACCATTCCATTGACTTGGGTGAGATTAGTAACAATGCACCACCTGCTGATGCCTCAGTTTCGACCATACCTCATTTGATACTCTAGATACTCTCATGTAGATGTATCTGCATTCGACATTGCTAACTCCTTATAAACGTCATACAGGATGACCTTAGACATTACACATAGAGGAAGGAGATACACAGCTACCACCATCACCACTTACTCCAGTTCCTCATATATATTTCGCCAATACTCTTCCACAATTATTTGAGCCTCAACCATTGGAGAAACCATCTACTCGCAAACCATTATTATTAGCTCGTTTCGGAAAATAATTAACTAGATCTAAAAAGAAGTAGTTGTAAATAACTATAGTTGTATTACTTAGTTTGATTATTTTGTATTATCGACATCTATTACTCATTGTGTAAATGATTTTTGTAAATGATATTTCATATTACATTGTTATTTTCTTGATATTGATAGTTTACTTTATATATACTTTATTTATACTATATTTACTTTTAACAGGTTTAGTTGCTAATTTAGTGAATCATCTAAGCCGACTTACTTCATTAATAGTTTTCATAGATAGTACACTTAGTCAGAAGAAATGTGAAGCATAAATTAAACTTAGGAGCGGAATAAGCAACTAACTTACCATATTGAAAGTACTTAGCAAATGTAAAGCGTGAATTACATATGCATTGTAGTAACACTGAAGACGTGCTTAAGGAGCGCATATCTATATAATAGTTTATATAAAGATTAAATAAAATTTTTGTTATCTAATTAGATAAATTAAATCTAATTTAAAAAAGAAAATTTGAAGGCAACACAAGGCGCTCACATACAGTGGCCTTTCAGTATAAAAAACGCACTAAACCATTTTCATAAAATTTATCCAAAACGCTCTATTTTCATACATTTTTTAATGAAATATAGTATAAAAATACAAAACTCTCAAATATTTCGTCTTCGTTATTTCTTTTTCTTTAATGTTTAATAATTTTATATATAGATCAGGAGTATAGTAGGTAAACTCCTGCATGGTTAAAACTAGAAAATGTTAATTACTACAGCATTGACGACGGCTTTCATCGATTCTGAATGGAAAATGAAATATGAATTGTCTTTTTCTGCGTTGCGAACCAGGAATGCAATCAACTAATTTAAACCGGTAAATTATTGAGTTTAAGAACAGGCTTGATATAAGAACTTAAAACTCAAGTTTGGCTTAAATTTGATCGAGATTTAAATTTCAAGTTAGAACTCGACTCGAAAATAAATATAGAAAACACGAATTCAGTTTACTTAACTTAATTAAATATAAATTTTTTATGAATATATCATCAATAATCTCGAACTCAATTATATTTAAAAAATAAAAAATAAATTAAAAGTTATATCAAATTCAATTAAACTCAATTAGCCTCATAATCTCGACGAGTTTAATATTCTAAAGCTGCCGCTTGATTTGATTTGATATTCGAGTACCTCGATCAATTCAATTGATATTAAATTTAATTTAAATAAAACTCAATTAATTTACAAATAATTCACTTATATTCCAATTAACAAAAGAAGTAATTATAAACAAAATTCACGATCACCTTACTAAAAGTAAAAAATCACCCCTACTTTTGTTTTCTTTTCCGATTATCCACAACTCCTCGCTGATTGGAATATATTTGTCTGGTATGATGATTACACTATAAAATAATCCTATTTTTTATTGGCAAAGTAGACAACTATACGTGACTCGGTGATTTAGAGGAATGGGATTCGTACCCGCACAAAGGATTGAAAAGAACATGAACCCCTTATTTTGTTCCACTCGATGGGAGGTTTGAATTCAACATTTTAACTTAGAAGATCGAAAAAAAAAAAGGTGATATCAATAAAATATTGATATAGGTAATATAATAAAAGTAATTTTCAAATTAATTGCTAACAATGATTTATATATGTTATTTATTTACACATCATTTATATATAACATATAATATATATTATTTATTAAATCGTAGGAGGTAATAACATTAATTACAGCCACAAGCCTTCTTTGGTGTGTGGTAGATGTCAAAGAACATGTGTTAATAATAATTAATTTAATAAAATAATCTAATTGTATATACTTAATATAATATGGAGAAAGAAAATTATAAGAACATGCCCAAGATAAAATAAAATAAAACGACCGTTGAAACCTAAGCCCAATTGTCGGGGAGCCGTAAAATACTAACGTAAAAAGACAAATGTTGCTACGCCATAAACCACTTTGACTGGGTTAGCACGGGCCTGAACCAACGGGTTCAACCCACCAGTTCAAGGCTCACCCCAATTAAAAAATAAATAAAACACCCACTTCACTCCAATAATTCAACTCACATGACACACTTTTTGAAAGTAAGATTCTCATTTAAAGAAATATAAAGTAAAAATAAAGATGGTGCCGGTGCTAGTGTCAGAGTTCACGTTGCAAACCACGTGAATGGAGAATAAGAGAACGAAACTTCAATGGTTGAGCACATTTCGCGCCGACATAAAATTTCAATTTGCCGATGAACGTAAAAGAAAGCTTCAAAATTGAAATATCACTCCCACTACACTCCAATAATTCAACTCACATGACACACCTTTTGAAAGTAAGATTCTCATTTAAAGAAATATAAACTATAAATAAAGATGGTGTCGGTGCCAATGTTAGAGTTCACATTGCAGATCGTGTGAATGGGGAATAAGAGAATGAAACTTCAATGGTTGAGCACATTTCGCGCCAACATCAAATTTCAGTTTGCAGATGAACGTAAAAGAAAGTTTCAAAATTGAGACGCCCTAGTTTCAGAGCGAAAAAATTTTCAAAACTTTTAAATTTTAAATGATATACGCATATATAAAATGGTTGATGGAGTGAACAATCTTTTACTAAAATACTAAAATTGAAACGCTTTAACTATTCCACTCTTACAAATGACAATTCTAAAGCTTTATTTCTTGTCTCTTGTTTGTTATATTATATTTCGTTTCAATAACTACAAGTATAATTCCATTTTTTGATAAATAATTTTGGTTTTCTATCACTTAAAATTTTTTTTTATCCTTAAATTATAAATCTTTCTTCCACTTAAGAAAAAAAAATTATCTCCATAGATTGAATCTTGCATCCTGCTTTTTTCAAGAAGAAGCACAGTTTCTCAGCAAGTGAGAAGGGTAAAGATAAGGCCACAAGAACGGGTACATCATCCAAACAATAGCGGTTCGACAACATTCCAGCTTACTCAGAATACAAATACAACCTTAACTAGGAGAGAGCATATGATGTACGGGTAAATGTCAACCACCGAAGTATATCACCCCCTAAATTTGAACATTAATGCACGAGTTACCAAGATACACCATGCATGAGCATCCCTACATGACGCGTTGGATTTGAATCTCTACACTTAAGTTGCCTTACAACCATATTCAAAGATGAAGAGTACGTAATTGAAATGATTCCTAAGATCGAAGAGCAACATATCATGCACTTGACCATTGGAGGCCTTTAGACTTGAGTAAGTCTCCTAAACCTAGTATATTTAGTATTTTCACTACGCATTACCGTAAAGGTATGAATGAGAAAGGAAACTTGCGAGAGTTCTACAACTACTGCAATACAGGCTACACTTGAAGAACAGGAGAGGGATATAGTACCTTCAACTAGTATCTAGGATTGAAACATTTCGAGAAGGTAGGAATAGAGACTATGCAACAACAAATTACCCAAGGCGATAGTTCGTCTAGATAAGCGTTAATGAGATACGATCAAGAGAAGCATAAGTACAATCTCTCTTAACATCTCACCAACATGCACCTGTCATTCAACAGGGCTACAATATAAGGACAGAATCGATATGAGTAGGAGATGTTTAACCCAAGCTTGCGACGACTAAGTTGTACCACATTGAGCTAAGTTACGCAGGAGCTCTATCATAAAGGTAGGCAAGAGCTTGTAGGTAAGTTTGCTTCACTTGATACGACAGTATCCATATGTACCAACATATGGGCAGATCATTTCCATAATAATTCTCATATAAGTGTAACTGTTCACTAGATAGAGAATAATTGGCAATTTAATAAAAGACTGTTGGCTTTAAAGGTATTTAACAAGCACTACACGGTGTAAAACATTTATGAAATTATTAGAGAAATTCTAAATGAGTATGGCTTGATTAAGAAAATCTTTTACACTGGTTTTGACAATACAAGTGTCAAAATGGCTTCCATAGCAGATTTGCAAAATCTTTGTCAATCGATGCTAAAGGAGATGTTTTCCATATATATTTTTTCTTATCATATTCTTAACTTATGTATTAAGGATAGCATTATAGGTTTGTAGAACAGTATAGCCCTAATTAAAAACATGGTAAAAATATTAACAAAGAAGTTGTCCCTCCATAAAAAGTGGATGAGCTTTTGTAAGGCATACAAGAAGAGGCTTCCAAAATTTAAGATAGATATATAGCACTACTGAAACTTAACATATAAGTTCTTGCATAACACCATTCCTTACAATGAACTGCTATGTGACTTTGCTATATACAATATACGTGAGGTTGACATTCACTATAGCAACTGGAATATATATGTATACAATTGCTAAAGGTCTCCAAAGTTTTTCATGATGCGATTAAAACTCTCTCGTAGATGTACAAGCCAAGTGTCTACTTGTTCGTTATATTAGCAATCAACATACTTGGCTTCCTGCTTCAGGTTTGTAAGGACCCGAACCTATATGACTACATTAATGATATAACGTTGAATTAGTTATCTTATTATAAAGATATTCCCCATTTTTATTTTTTTTGCAACTATTTTAGATCCTCACTATAAAGCTAATGTACTGCTAATATATTTGAAAACTTATTATAGTTATATTAATGATCTAACAGATTCCTACGATATATACAACTCATAAGCATAGCAGGATGTATTCGCAGTAACAACCAACATAGAGGACCTTCTCACGCACTACTAAAGTCAGTATAGTAGCCAATCATTAGTCTTTCTTTTGCTACCTACCAAAGGACCTCATTACTCATTTATGGGTGAGCAATTATTGGCATGGAAATTGAAGTAGCAATGGTCTAGGGGCCTATTGTTTGAGTTGCAACACCATATAAACATAAATTTCGAGTTCTCGAAAAGTATTTTCATCAAAGATTTCGACATCTTGGAGTGATGGCAAGGGCACACGAGAGACTATCCATTCTTAGCTCACATCGCACGTCATGTACTTGTCACTCCTATATCAATGGTCATTGTTAAACAAGAATTTAGTACTGCAAGCCCCATCCTTGACAATTGGTGAGCCTTCCTTCTTATTGTCAACGTCTAGGTAAGCACTTGCAAACTAATACGAGGTGGCTTGTAGACGAAAATAACCATACAAGACATCGAACGAGAAACATGACTACTTCAGCAATTGGAACAAATTTGATGGAAGCCCAAGCTCAGCTACAAGTACCACTCCCCAACACAAACCACCAACATAAGAAGACAACTAATAACAACTAATAAATCTTCCCTTTATTTTTATTAATCATTCAAAAAAATTTTTGTTACCTAGTAAAATTGTTTTGGTAATTACCCAAGAAAAACGTACTGATATGGTTTTCCAAAAAGTATCAATCCAACTTTAGTTTTTTTAAATTATCACCGACTAAAATTATTTTTCTTTGAAAAAATTTAAATGGATAATCATGTATATTTAGCTTTTTTTCCTAATTTAAAATTAATCAACACACAAAAGTTTTTCCAAAAATCTACACCAACCTCCGACGGTCTAATTCCAACTAACAAATATGTAAGCACCTTCAAGATAATCTCAAAATCAACTGGAAAATTTTTCCCTTACCCCTAATTTCTCTAAGATTGAACTATTGCAATAATTTTTGCAGATGATATTTTATTTTATGTTTCTACTCGGCAACTATACTTCGATCGATGATACAATATTTTGTAACTTACCTTCAAAATTTACAGTTAATGGCAACATTGTAATTTATTTCTTTTATGCATTCTAAAATTTCAATATTCCAATGAGAAGAATTCATCTTTTACAACTTCTCTCGCTTTACTTAATATCACTCAATATTTTAATATTGTACAAATATCAAGTTCACACAGGTCAAATCTATTATTTCAGAACAGAGTAAATTTCATCCGAAAATAACGGCTAATCATTTATACAGCAATACTTGTAATATAAATGTATGTGTAACGTGTTATAATAATCTAGGAAAGAAAATACAAGTACGAGAGAATACGAAGAACTATTAGCAGGAACATGGGAAAAAAAATTTTTAAAATTGAAAAATTATGCAAATTGATTTTGAAAAAAAAAAAAAAAGTGATAAGGTTTAAGGCTAAGCGAACTGGCTCAAGCCAGTCGTAGTTTAGATTAGAGTCGGCTGGTAAACCTGTAAACCCCGCGAATTTAGCTTTCTAAGTATAGAAACAAACGTCTAAACTGTAGATAAATTCCCGAACTCAAAAGAGCCAGTGAGAATTAAAACCAATAAAAATCTCAATCCAAAACCTAAAGTGGATACGAAGAACCTTAAATCATCAATTGAATCCCTAACTACATACGAAGACCCTAAAACCTCGAACCTCATCAAAACCCTAAGATGACAATCGAAAATTTAATCGCGTAAGAATATATGAAACCCTAAATGTGTAAAAACATTAGAGATGGTGCCTTAAAGTAATAAGAACCCTAAAACCATAACTTTAAGGATATCAAAACACTAATTCACCATAATTTACCTTAAAACCCTAAATGATAATATATCCTCCACATTTTGCCATGTCATCGGTAAACGACTAAAGATAACCCTCAATCATGCGTAAACATTTAGACTACTTAAGTGATCCCTTAGAAACTAAGATAATGAGTCATAGATTATATTAATCCCTTAAGTATGTGATTAAGATAGTATTACATAGAGTTAAGGGTATAGTTGAAGATTAGGTTAAATGTAGTAAACCTTAATACCCTAAATGCTATTTTTCATCTTAATTACACTAAGTAGCTTACCAAATGATATATATAGGATATAAATACCTAATGGACGACCTCATTATCTATTTTTACAAATCAATTTACTAAATTTCTTATTTCCCCTCATTTCCTTCATTTTTCCCTTAATTTCCCTTAATTACTACATTATGTACACAAATTTACATAAGCTTAAGGAGAGTTGACCAAGTCAACACATGTTGACCAAGGTCAAAATATTGACCAAGTCAACACTTTGAAAAAGTCAACAAAAGACAATAAGAGATAAGGAAAAATATCTTCTTCTTCATGATGGCTTTTCTTTTCCTTTTCTTTTGATTTTTCTTTCCCTTTTCTCACAATTGTTGCCGTCCACAATTCTCTCTTCTAGGCCCCACAACTTATTGTCTTCCATTATGAAAATCAAACAAAAGAAACAAAACACAAAATTCTCCACCATTGCCGTGAGCTTCATCTCCTCTTTTCACTTTCATTTCTTTACCTTTTGCCTCCTTAAATTCAACACATCTAAAGGTATGTACTTAACTTACTTTATATTGGTTTATGTTATTCATTAGTTAGTTAATTAGGTATATTAGATAAGTAATTATGTGTTTAGTTTTGTCTTGAAGAAGAGGGAGCAAAGTTGCCATCTTTAGGTGTAGGAATTAGGAATTGTGAAGAAGAAGAAAGGAAGACATGAGTATAAGTCTATAAGTATGTATATATAAGGGTATGTTAGAGATATACATGTATAAATACCTTTATACATAAGTTTTGATTATGTACATAACCTCAATTTGAACATCTACTAACTATACATACATTAGCCATGTTAAATATACCCTTAAAATACAAAAAGAATGGAATTGTGAAGATTTCTTAAGAGGGTAAATAAGGCATACGAATTTTAGTATAAAAATACATATCCAACCGTATAGGTATATGAGTATGTATACACGTATAAATATGGTATAAGTATAAGTACATGTATAAGTATATGTTTAAGTATACTAGTATACATATAAGTATAGTAAAGGTATATGTACATAATAGTTTAATTAAAGTATACATAATACATTAAGACATGACATAAGCATAAGGTAATGCTTATGTAATTAAATGATGAGGTGAGTGATGAGGTAAGCACATAATGACATAAGCCATGACATAAGCAAAAGATGACATAAGCAATGACATAAGCAAATGATGATGTAAACATGACATAAGCATAGATTATAAACTAAGAAAAGAAGAAGAGTGTATCATAATTAGGATCCTAAATTAGTAAACCCTAATACACTTTCTAAATTGAATCATATTTAATTAAGTACATAAATTAATAATAGCAAAGTAAAAGCCCCTAAGTATAAGACTAAATGACTAATTAAATCATTAAAAGCTAAAATGGAACATAAAACTAGCCAATAGGAATAATTAAACTTCAATAAAATAAAATTTTAATAAATTTAGCCCATATCATAAAACACGGGTCTTAACGTCCAAAAACGGACATTACTATGTGAACGTGCGTCCGAAAACGATGAAAAACGACTATAAGTTCGCAAATATCGGAATCAGAACAAAAAAAAAGATTACAAAATACATAAAGGAAGCCTCATACCTTACTAATATAAGAAAATAGTTACTATTAATCTCATGGAGCATGGTAACCCTATACATACTATACTCGGGTTATATTGGAGGAAAACTAGATAAACGACGATAGACTTTTAGTTGACTAAGGAGTCTGAATTCTCAGAACACTTATAAGGTTTACCATTTTGATTTAGGCGTTCGATATCGAGTCTTGGAAACCTTAAAGGCTTGGAGAATGAGCAATAATCCAGGTGAGGGAATTCCGATGACTTGCTACTTGCTTGTGCGTGTTATTTGTATGATGTTTTGTTGTTTGCTATTGCTTGTATGTTTGAATAACTGTTCTATTTGTGTGCCATCATCTGTGTGATCATATTTTTAAATTGATAAATATAAATGTCTGACCCAAATAACCGGTTCAACTCGTCGCATGTCTATGACTTGGTAAAGGTATGAATGGAGAGTGCTAGCCTTGCAAAAATTTTAAGAAAAGTATTTTTGGCAAAAGCTTTTCTAACCTTAAATAAATTTTTACATGATCGCTGTAAGGGCTTGTGAAGCCATAAATAGTATTTTTAACGTTAAGGCAAAGCTAGCATAGGTTCTCCAATTGATAGCGAGAGGACTCGCTTTATTGTGCTTGAAAGGCCTTGGTTATTTTTGGTTGCGAGAAGACTCGCATGTTTGTGCCTGAGGGGCCTTGGAGGGTGGATAGTCCTAGTTCGGACTCCCCCTATTTGGATTGAAATTCTTTTCTCGGCTAGGGTAATAGTCGAGTTTTGCCTAGTGGGGTGGTGCCCCTAGGTAGCCTCTGCGGGTAAGCGGAGGTGCCCTGTGCGGGTAAGTACAGGGGATAATCGAAGTGTGGACGACGTAATTCTACACCTTCCATAGTTCCGGACTCCTATGGATGTGTTGCTTGCATTCATCACGCCTGCATTCATTATGTATGTAGATAGCTTGCTTGCATGTGCGATAATAATGTGTGAAAACTTACTTGACCGGTAGTGATGAGGAACAAACTCACTGAGCTGTTTTATGCTCATTCCCCCTTAATTTTCTTTGCAGGTTTACATACGATGGGATTAGGATATGTCTCGAGTGCTGAGTGCGAGATGAAGATATGTACATTAGTATTAGAGGTAGCTGAGTACTTTTTAGATGATACATAGACATTCTTTGTAGAAAATATTTATTTATTAAATCTTACTATAATGCGAGTATATCCTATCTTATTATTTGGTAGGGGATACCGATTCTCTGCGGTTCTGAGGAACTGTGGGATAACGGATACCCATAATTATTTATATTTGTATTCTACAGTAAACTGATTACTTAAAAATCAGTAACCTTAGTGATTAATTATTTAGAGTCTTGTAATCTCTGACTTGCAAGACGGTTTTCATATCATGGGTGCACACATGTTATGGAAATTTTAGGTAATCCTACTAGGCCCCCTTTAAGGTCCTGACAAAACCAACAATTCCATCATAGTTCCCCGACAAACACATCTAAATCTTAGTGTTTATTTTCACTAGATTTTCATTAATGAGAAGTTTATATGCTAGAAAGGTTGTATCATTCAGTTGCCTTTAGCAATAAGAAGTTATAGAAAATGGGAAGCTTTAGGCAAACGCTAACAATGATGATTAAAAGTCACAAAATGGACTAATGTACTACTAATAAATGAGAAAAATTTAGGAAAGCAACTGAGATGGGGTTCTAGATGAGTTTTATAAAATCAGAAGTCACCTTTATAGGTTTCCAAAACCCTATGGTTTTTACTCTTATTATCGAAACCTGTCTTACAGGGTTTTAAGTTTCTTAAAACCTATGGAATTTTTTCACCTATTACTAAAATCTAAACTTACATAAGGGTTGAATTTAAATCGTGAATTGGCCTAGAACGAGTCAAAAGAGCTACTGAACTAACTTAGCCCAAGGTTGGGTAAGCCTAAATCGACCTACAAACCATCAGCCCCTAAGGGCCTAAGCAATTTGACTAGCTAAACCTGTCAAACCGACAGGTCAATGAACCAATTGAGTCTACCTATTGATTTAGACTGATTTCGTCCCTCTAATATTAAAGAAAAAAATAACCCCACATGTTATTTGTGTTCTTCTACTACTTTTCATTTTCCCAACATATACTAAGTACCATCATTGATTACAGTAAATAGTTACTTTGTAATTTTGTTTTTCTTGTATTAACAATTTATTCTAAGATTTGAATGAGAAATTCTCATCCTTTACAAATTGCGACTTCTCTCGCTTTGTTTGACTTTACTTAATATTTTAACATTAAAGTAACATCACGCTCGTACAATTTAAATTAATTATTTCATAATTAAATAAAATTTACAACTTCTCTTACTTTACTTTAATGATATAAAGTGTTACAATCATTTCATGAGAAAAAGAAATAGACAATGAGAGTGAGTGAAAAAGTATTTACAATTATTTATGAGAATGTGGGAACAAGATTTAAGGAATTTTTTTTAAAGGAAAATGAGCAACCAATTTAAGGGCCGGTGAACCTATCCAAGCCTGGTTCAACCTTATATTGGTCCATAAACTGATGATTCAAGGCCGATTCAATCTCATGCTTAGGTTTACTAAAATACATCCCCAAATCATTATGAACCTTATACTTGAACCACCTAATGTTGATTACATAAACTAATTTTTTCTCTTTTATTTTAACTTTTTAAGCTATTGTTAATATATTTCGAAAAGCTTTTCATAAAGAAATGCTTAACATTTTTATTAATCTTCTAAATAAAAAAAAAACAGATAAAGTCAATGAATAATTTATTATTTCTTATCTGATCGAGTATTCATATGGGGTTTCTTTGTAATCCCAAAATCTAATCTTAAATTTTATAATGTTTTTAATCATGTCCAAAAATCCAACCCTAAATCCTATAGGGTATTATCTTATAATGTTTTTATTAAGTTGGATAGATTAAGTACCTTATAATAACTCAGCCAATTATATCCTTAAAAAATCGTGATATCCTCATTTTAAAAACTAAGAATTACTCTTTTTATTTTTTATTTACATATTTCATTATTTTTTTTCTTACTAAGAAGAGAAGATTTAAACCCTAACATATCTAATGGAAAATTAGTAGTAATGCTGCTAAATTAGAATGGCCTTGACCACTATTATAATATCTTAACATTTTGAAAAATAACATTTGGAAAAATAAACAAATATACGATTATTATTCTGTGAAAATAAAAAACTTCATAAAGCTTAACAACTTGACACGTTTCGCATGCCGAAAAGGTTGAAAATTTTCCTTTTTTTTTTTCCCCTTTGTTCTGCGCCATCTATTAAAAGTTTCCTATTCATAAAACATATCATAACTTATCATTTACAACATATCTGACTTAATAAAGACGGAAGGAGTACTTATCGTTTCCCTAATTAATAACTGTGTTTAGTTTGCGGTTTAGCAAATTCACATAGTTTACGCCTCCAGATTTCATACTAGATCGATATTATTTATTGTAAATCGTTTTCGTTTTGTGTAATTGGCCCTGAACAAACTATGTAAAATGAATTTTTATAAATTTGTGTTCTATTTGCTCATATAACTAGATACATTGAAAGCATAATTTTGTGTGGGGTGTTTATTTTAAGTAATGTCCGGTGATTGGATTGCTCTAGAAGTTCCTTTGAAAGCAATATTTGTATAGGTTGAATACACAAGTCATTAAAATTGAAAAATCCTATAAAATTATACAAAATTGATAAAATTATAAGTTTGTAAAATCATACATCAAAATTCATAATCTTACAAAAAATCAATACTTAAACGATTTTACATCTATTTTAACTATAAAAATATTATTCATATAATCATATAGTTAATTCATGATTTTAATAATTATATATATATGTATTGGCAAAAAATAAAATAAAATAAATAATTATACATATGTCATTCTATAAAATACTCCACAATTGTGTCCGGGAACCTAGATGGTTCATCTTAGTATGTTGGGTATGTTTTTTCTAAGGTCCTTACTTTTTTAAGAGATCAATACTCTACAATGATAAATTGTTTTTCTTGAAGGAGACCAAGGAAGGCCCGAGTTTATAAGAGTTCAAATGTAGTCTTGGAGCTCTTGTATAGCTTTGCAATGGTCTTTCGATTAATAGGAGATGAGTGCTCCCAGAAGGTAGTAATTGAGTGGTTTTTTTGGTGGTGGTGGTGGTTGGTGGGTTGTGTGGTGCATTCACAGTGATGGTGGGTGGTTAAGGGGGGTGGTGGTGTGTATGAGTCTAGTGGTAGAAGTGAATGGGTGGTGCAATGAGGTGAACGAAGGTGGTGGTATGGTATGTTGAGAGGATGAAGGAGTAAGTAAGGTTTTTTTTTTTCTTTTTCTTTTTTTTTTTTTTTGTTTACTTAGAATTAAGATTTTTAACTCCCTTAAAGAAATCCCAAATTCTAATTTTTAAGAAATATGGGGAAGTAAATATGATTTTAGGGGATTAGGAACCTTCAATATCACCAATATGTCGGACCACTACTTCAATACCAAAAACCCAAGGAATCTTCGACCATCAATGCAAACTGACCACTACCTATGTCACTCTTTCTTTATGTTTAAGGGAAAAAAAAAATAATATACACCTTATCCAATTACAATCTAAAACTTAAATCAATTGATTAGATTAAGTTCGATTGAAGACCGAGATTAAGAACTCAACGTGGAATCCCTCATGAACGCGGCTAACTATCATGTTAAAAAGAATTGTACTAAAACATTGTGCTTCCGGATATATTAGAAGAACTAGTAATAGAAATGAATAATGAAGAAAATTAAAGTTCTAATGCACATGGGAGTGCATACATGTGGCATTGTTACTTGCGTGTAAGATGGAGGGCTAAGGTATCTACTATAGAATCGTTATAGCATACTTCAAGAAGAAAGGTCCATGAATTTTTGGGCTTATCAGAAGAAGAAAAGCACTAATATGTTCTATAGAAATGTCATCTACTGTGGACATCATAAAGAGAATTGGATTAAACTAAACATTAATGTGTAGGTACACATAAATTTAAATTAGAGAGGTGTCTTCCGTGATGTAGAGGAGGTAGGATAATGGAATTTATCGGGAAACTTTGGAATGTTGATATTTTATCTTTTGGACTATGCATCTCAATTATTGTACTAAAGTGAGACAAAAAGGATTATGGGGTCTCAATTATTGTACTAAATGTGAGATTGAAAAAATGAAGTTACAAATGGACTCCTTGTTGGCTATCGACATGACGGTCCCTAGAAATTTATTATGTTATCATTTCAAGGAAAAATGAAAAAGCTCTGGGAGCTTGAAGGTTACAAATTGAAGTAAGCCCAAGGGATATTTAGATATGTGTATATATATTTATATTATTTAAGTAAGAGAAAGATTGGTAACCATCTTTTTGTGTCTTAGGAGTAATAAAATAAATTATCTATTATAGTTCATATACTGTACAGAAACTAAAGCTACTTATTGACTGGAGAGTAGATATTTTGAGGGTATTATAATAATTGACCAAGTTTGCCACTCCTCTCTCTCGCGTTTCCAATCTCCTCACTCTTTCTCTCCCACTTGGCTATACGGTTTCCTACCGAAAAAAATAGCCATATCATGTACCTTGCAGTTTTGTTGAAACCTTGAAAAGGTAGAGGGCTTCACCTTCCAGTTTCGAACAAATATCCGTATTGTCATGGCATTGGCTAGAATTTTAGAATCAAACCAAAGACTAGAAGCCTCCAACCTCAAATGCCGCATGCTCCCTCTTCCAACACTACTCAAATCGGCTGGATTCCTCTTCTACCTCCTTCTCCAATGCGATTGCTGCAGTATTCTTTTCTTTTCTTTTTTCCAAATTTATACATCCTACTCTTCAGTAAGTGTTATTGCTGCATTTTTATCTTCTTTTTTTATTCCTTTTGATTTAGTGTTGACACAAATGGATTATTTGGAAGGGATTTTGAAGCAGTGGAAGTTCTGCATTATTTGCTTCCAGGTTTTTATTGCTAGGTAGGAATTTCTTTATATATATATACTGTTGTTCTTGATTGAGTTTCACTTTTATTTTTCTTCTTCTTTTTCTGTGCAATGAATGATTTTCATCATGTGAAGAGACATACCTTGCCTTAAGCTACTTTATAGAGATAAATTGTTTCTTTTGTTCTATTCATTGCCATAACCATCGCAGTCGTACAATCGAAAGATCAGCCTCCATATACACCTTGAGGAGGAAATTACTGCAATGGCTACTCATTGGTCCCTCTTAGCGACTATACTTTACCTTACCACAACACACTCGTCCTTCCTTTGAGTAAATTTTCTATATATATTCTTTTATAGCCATTAGCAGTAAATTTAGTTTTGATTTTATCTTTGGTTCTATCAGGTGTTGTTTTTATGGATTATTTTTCCTTTAAATTTTGTTTGAATATAAAATGAGTTGGAAGGTATTATTGTAAGATCACTTTTATCATTTTTTGTGCTTTGATTACCTCAAAAAACATTTATGGAAGCTCTAACTCCAACCATGAATCGAAACTCTAGTTTGCAGAGAAGAATGTTGTATTAATTCCCAATGAAAGTGTAAATGATTAGTTTATAACTGAACTAACGGATTAAAATTATTTATACTATACCTCTTGCAGTAGTAAACTAACTAAACTGAACTAAATATAACTATAAGCAAATAAATACAATAAGAAGCCATGTGTACTAAAGGACATGTGTACAATCCGCATCCTCCCTCAAGTTGGTGCCGTACCAAAGGCCCAACTTGGATAAAACAAACTGAAATTGCTGATGCAAAGGAAGTTTGGTAAATGCATCAACCAACTAAGGAGAAGATGGAATGTAACAAAGCTTGATAAAGCCTTGACCATCATAATCACATACAAAATACAAAATGATATCAATGTGTTTGGTGCATCCATGTAAACATGAATTAGAGCTTCGATGAATGTATGATTTTATAAGATTTTTTTTAGGTAAAATAAATATAAAATAATTTACGTATAGATTTTTAATAAAATTATAAATTTTCATATACAATTCAATAAATTTATGATTTTACTGGTTTTGTACGATTTTATAAAATTTTACTGATTTTATGCATTGAAATAAACAATAGAATCACGATTTTAAAAACCACAGAAACAACTAGTGTAGGTGAAATATTTTGCATCTACTCTAAGATCATGAGAGATCTAGATAAGACTCTAAGTGGGATTTTAGGTTCTCAAAGGTCAATAGCTTAAAGATCGACTGTAAAAATGGCCAGCCTAAAACATGAAAATTTCATTTTCTGTCATCTGTTAATAGTTGCCTATTCACATAACATAACATAAGTCACTATTTTGTATTTTAGCATGTTTGATGGCTCGAAGAATGGATGAGGATAGGCTTCCAACCTCTGTTAGGGTGATCAAGATCCTTGCTTGGAACGTTCGAGGCATGAGCTCCCCCAGAAAAAGCAAGATGCTATGGAGGTAATTAATAAGTACATGTCGAACTTGGTAGTTCTGTTAAAGACCAAACTTAACTTTGTAAACAAATATACCTTCTCTCGCCAATCACAACTTGATGGTTTTACAGTTGAAGAAGCAAAAGGGCAGAGCGGTGGCATTCTATTGCTATGGATCGGAATAGAGATGCTTTGGATATTAATATTTGCTGCCATACTCCTCAAGAATTTCACCTCCTTCTTAAGGTTGGAGTATTGAATACTTCTTTAGCTATCTCCTATGTATATGCCTCTCGTAACCCAGCTCTAAAGCCTCTCTTATGGAATAGCCTTAGACTCATGGCTATGTTTTAGACGATTTTAATGATATCATATATCCTCATGAACAATGTGGCTTGAAGACCTTTAACAAAACTAGAGCTTTTAACTATTTAGATTGCATAAATGATTGTGGCCTAAATGATATAAGGTTTGCTAGTCCAAAATTTACAAATATTACTAGTCTAATTAAAGGCAGCTTGACCGTATCTGGTGTAATGTCGAATGAAGGAAACTATATCATGAATGAAAAGTTTTTCACATGAAGAAATGGCCCCTCAAACCATTATGCACTTCTAATGAAAACACGTCCAGTAGAAAATATCTTCTTCAAAAATCATGTCTTTAGATTTCAACCAATATGGTTCTCCCATGAGGACCGGCTACCTTTGATCTAGCAAATTTGGCAAGAGAGTGGCAATGATTGCCTTAGGGCCATAAAGAAAATTCTTAGAAGTTTTAGGTTTTGGAACAAGCATGGCTTTGGTATCTTGTACTCTTAAAAAGGAGGATTTCCAAAGGAGATTTCAGGAAGTAGAGGTGAGCTTAGCTTAGAACCCTTCCCCTTCCTTTATCAACCTTAAAGCAACATTCAAAACAATAATCAAATAAGATACTGGATGGAGAGGATTGCCTATGGAAAATGAAAGCACAAAGAAAACATGGCCGCCGATCATATTTTACTAAATATGAAAACAATGATAATTGCATGTATAATAATAATTAAGGTCTTCTAGACTCTTATGCATTTTGCACATGGAATGTGGATGCAAGTCCACTAATCTATATTTAACTTTAAGATACTGTCTCAAATATGTAAAGAATATATAGATTTAATAGATTAAAAATTAATGAAAAGAGGAAATCTTAGCAAGTTCGATGAGGTGATTAAGAATTAGTGAAAGCTCAAATTAGGTGATTATATGGAAATGGAGATATATCTGTTATCACCTTACACATAACAAGATTAACTATATCATTTGATGGTATTAAAAAAAAAAAAAAAAAAAGACTACTGTCATTTCCTTTCTATAAATTAGGCCATATCCTACTAAATCAAACAGTTACTATTCCATCCATTACGACTTCCACTCTCATCAGATTTCGGCGACGAAAGTTTTGCTTTGCCAAACCCTTGCTATAAGTTTAATTTGGCTGAGTGTTGCTCTCCAACCCACCTAAGATGTTACGTAAACTGGCCTCTTGAGCAGGCCATTGCATAGGATTACATGTACATTTATTTCTATTAATACAACTATTCCATCCATTATGACTTCCACTCTCATTAGATTTCAGCGAGGAAAGCACCATCCCGACTTCCTCACCGTTTGATGACTCCGACTAAGGTCTCCAAAGATATTGTCGTTCCTCCAGATCTGTTTCACTTTTTACTAACTAGTTTATCCCAAATTTCCATTCAACCGTTACATGCTAGAACGATAACTCCTAAATTCAATTTTTTCTCATGGGATTGAAACGAAACAAGCAGGATCAGTGGCTTCTGCTTCTTGTCTTTGGCATATATGTAGATTAAGAAAAGAAAACGAAGCGAGTGTACCAAGGTAGTACGCACCATTGCAATCAGCTGGTGCCCGGTTCAAGGATGTTGTTTTGATTTACAAGGGGACGATACAAGATTAAAAAATGAAAATCTTGATTGAGTGAAATTTATAATTCTTTATTTAATTTATTTTCTCTTTAATCCTTATCCTACTTTCTCTCTGTCCTAATTTTTTCCCGTCCCTCTACACAATGATTCCATCAAGAACTTCATATCGATAAAAACTAAGTATTCACATACAAAGAGCAAGAAATCACACCAAAGAATAAAAAATCTTGTTAACATAGTGTCTAAAAATACTCAATTTTCCAAACAAAAGTGTCGTATCTCAGTTCTTGCCGATAGTTAATTAAAGTCTGAATGCACAAAGCTTGCAAAACAATTCACAATGAGAGACATCCGGGAGTTATCTAGTGTGATAACTCCGATACTTAAATCGGTAATAAGCTTTTGGTGGAATAGAGTATTAAAAGTGCAGGCTTAGGATGCAGAGTTTTTAGAGTCTTTTATCGTTGGGTAATAGTCTGGTATTTATAGCAGAATAGAGCTAGCCGTTAGAGATCAGTTAGTGAGAGAGATCTTCTCCTACAGCTATCATGCCCGACATATCCCTGATATTTAGGACGTGGCTGATTTATCCTTATTTTGCAGTTTATGGCCATAACAATCCTTCATGAACTTGAGCCACTAAAGGCGAGGCCCCAAGCCTACAGGCGGAGCCTATGGAGGCAAGGCTTAACGAATTTGGTCAAACCTGAAGGGTCCCTACCCAAAGTACCCTATTAACACTTACTCCCCCACAGTCTTGTTACCGAAGAAGAGGCAAGAAGAAGGAATGTATGGGCCACTCAGGCGTAATCAATCCAACTCCAGGAAGTTCGATTCGACACCATGATGCCAACATAATGAGGTTGTAAATTCGGAATGATGGATGATCCGAGTTGAGAAGGCCTGAGGTGATGAGCCATTCGAGGCAATGGTCTGCCAATCTGAAAGTGTCCGAGGTTAAGCAAGTGAGGGTGCTAAGGTGCTCCAACATTATGGACCGGTTTGCTTAAACAGGGCCTGATAAAAGCCGAACAGACATAGGTACGTCATGTCTTCATAACATTGACCAGGTGCAAATTGAATGGGCTCTGAAGGAGCTTCCTGTCAAAGGGACTTTTCATAATGCAACTCATGCCCACTTGTATTCCATGATTAAATGTAACTTGACAAGTATCGTGTTGCAGTAGATTAGCGTGCAACTATATGCTTTCTGCCCTTTTAAAGGTGGTCATCCGATCGAGGTACTTTCCATGTGTCTGCTAAGCAGCATTCCATGGGATTCGTGTTTATATGTATCCCCATAACCGCCTGTACAACTTTCTAGGCGTTTTTCCTATAAATAAGAGGATTGCAAAGGACCACTTTTCTACAATCTTTTCACACGGTTATAATTTCTGCCTTCACATTTAAACTCTCAAAACTTCAAGAACTTTTTTAATCTAAGAACCACAATCATGTTTACCAACAGAGATAAGACTAGGTCTTTTTCGCTGGAACTTACTTCCAGTTCAGATTCTACGATGAGTGATCCTCCTTAGGTACTGGAAGGTAAAGCATCGTCACTAGCATAACTCGACTAGCATACGAGGATTGCCGTAAAAGCCTTAAATAAAGCCAAAATCATCATGCCATCCCCAAAGATGTGTATGCGAATATTCCCTTACCTCCTGCCAAGGATTTATTTGACTTTCCTAATACGAGTACGGGGAAGGGGCCCAACAATCGTACTAGTAAAAGTAAAAATTCTGCCTCTAACTAGGTCATTAGCAATTTCCTTGTGAGGGCGATACTTAGGCGGCAAATTAAGTTGCTATGCAAGGACGAAAAGGTAACCTTGCTATTAGGGAAGCACTTCGCAATTTTCAAGAAGTGCTTAGAGTTTGGGCAATGCCTCCCCCCTAACCATTTTGAGAAGGAATTTTTCAATTACCACTATTGCAGCCCATCGCAAGTCCCTCCCAATAAGTGGAGGGTGTTAAAGGCATTCCAGGCGCTTTGCGAGTATCTAATGATAAGGATTACTCCTGCGCTCTTTTGTCATTGCTACATATGGAAGAGCGTTAGGGGGTGGCCCTATCTCTACCTATGCCCGGGCAAAAGGGCGATTGCTGACTATTAAGCCATCGAAGAGTAGTTGGAGGAGCTGGAGGACCTTTCTATTGACTCTACTCACTTCACTAGAAGGGAAATCCTCTCCCATTACCAAGACCTGGACTTGAGCTTCCTCGACTTTTTGGACTCCCCAACGTTCATAGAGAAGAGGGAAGCCCTAACGCGAGAAAGAGATTCCACTCAGGGGGTTGACAAAGAAGCAAGGGCGTCTTCTACTGTTAAGACGGGGCTAGGTGCTTCAACGTCCACCTTTGCCCCAGTAAGAGGCTACCCACAAATCTATCCTGGTAGGAGATTCGCTTGTGGGGCGTCCTCCCATTCCTGGTCTACAAGTCTCAAAGCCCCCTCTAACTTAAGGCCTGCAGTTTGAAGTGCTTACGGATCAGCACTTGGAACAAATCGAGGCGTTGGATTTTTCAAAGCTACTCGAGTTAGCTGATCCTAGGCAATAACATGGTTGTACTTTTGTTTTTATTTTTTTATTTTTTTGTAAATATTGTAATCAAGGCTGGGATGTTGGCCTTTACTCTGTAATTGATTGTTATCAATGAATGAATGGATTTTCTTTTTCCCAAGACTTCTTGTCCTCCTTTCTCTATTACCACACCTACTCATTTGCTTTGTTTTTCTACTTAGTTGTATTGGAGTCTTCTTCGAGGAAGTTCCTTTGTACAAGGAGTATTTCCACTTGCCAGGGTTATCCTAAGGGGGTCAAATCGATGGCTTTCTGACCTACCCGAGTCAGGGGAGTTCCTCTATGCAAGGGTCGTGTTCCCTTGCCAAGGCTACCCTAAAGGGGTCAGGTCGGTGGTGTTCCGACCTACTCGGTTCGTAGGAGTTCCTTTGTGCAAGGGTCGTATTCCCTTGCCGAGGTTACCCTTAAAGGGTCAGGTCAATGGCATTCCAACCTACTCGCTTTGTAGGAGTTCCTCTATGCAAGGGTCGTGTTCTCTTACTGAGATTACCTTAAGGGGGTCAGGTTGGTGGCATTTTGACCTACCCAAGTGACTACTCATATACCTTTTTGAAAGGTTGGTAAGGCGATTAAAACAAAAGGAGAGAGAAAGAGAAGTGCAATCAATTGAGAGCTTTTTATTTCGACTTAGTTTAAAAATAAAACTATACATGATAAAATTTTTATCATGGTAGAGATGTAGATTATCGGCGTTCCACGTGCGCAAATTAAGCTCGCCATCCAATCTTTCCATCCTATATGCTCTATTACCTAACTTCTCCCAAACTCTGACTGGGTCTTCCCTATTGGGTAGCTTACCCTGGCCTTCTCGTGCACAGGTGGCCTCTAATTTTCGACATACTAGGTCGTCGACCTCGAATTCCTTATGTCAGACCTTTTGATCATAATACTGGACAACTTGCTGCTAATATGCAGTAACCTAAGCAGCGATAAGGTCTTTGATTTCGTCGATTGTATCGACACTTGCCTGTAGCAATGAGTCATTCAGGGCAGCGTCAAAACTTTAAGTCTAGATATTACGAAGTTCGAGTTCAATAAGAAGGACTGCTTTGGCCCCGAAAGCCAAACAGAATGGGGTTTCTCCCGTTGAGGTGCAGTGCGTGGTTTTGTACCCCTACAAGATAGTAGGTAACTCGTCAACCCAAGCTCCGTGAGATCGATCCATGCGCTTCTTTAAGCTGTCTAGGATAACCCGATTGGTCGCCTTTACCTATCCGTTTAATTGGGGTTAGGTGACTGAGGTGAAGTACAGGGTGATGTGGTGTGTAGCATAAAACTCCCTGAACTTGGATTGTCAAATTAGCATCCATTGTCTATGATCAGTGCATGGGGGACTCTAAATCAAGAGAGAATGTTGTTCCTAACAAAGGACTCTATACTCCTCTCTGTGATTCTGGCCACAGCTTTAGCCTCTGCCCATTTCATGAAGTAGTCTATGGCAACAATGATGAACTGCCATCCTCCTAATGCCTTTGGGAAGGCACCAAGGATGTTGAGCCCCCATTGGGCTAACGACCATTGGCTCGTCAAGGTTTGGAGTATGGTACTAGGTGTATGACTGATTGGGGCATGCTTTTAGCACTGCGGGCACCTTTAAACTACGGCCTTTACGTCTTGCTTCATGGTAAGCCAATAATATCCGAGTCGTAGCACCCGAAGGTACAGGGCTTGGGACTAGATATGATTACTGCATACTTCAGCGTACAACTTTTCCATGATATGCAGCCCTTCCCTTTCTCGGCAACATTGGAGTAGGGGGAGGCTGAGTCCCCTTCGGTATAGGACACCATCAATCAGTGTATAATTAGTAGCGTGGTACTAAAGCTTCTTCGACTCTCTCCTATCCTCTAGCAACATTCCCTCCTCCAAGTAACTCTGGATGGGGTCCATCCAGCTCGGCTCTGGTGCCGCCGTGGTAAGTTCTAGAATTTCAGTTGTGCTTGAAGCTATGCTCTTTTCCAGCAGGTACTCGATGAAGATCTTATCGTCCTTCATCGTGGGCTTCCACATGCTAGTGGAGGCCAGCTTAGATAACCAGTTGGCTGCTAAATTTTTTATTCGAAGGATTTTCTCAATCTCCTAAGAGAGAAAGTCCACTAAGAGCCCTCTTGCTTTCTCCAAGTACTTAGCCATGGTGCTGTCCTTGGCCTCATATTCACCTTGGACCTACTATACAATGAGCATGGAGTCCGA
Organism: Lumnitzera littorea; assembly: GCA_024138015.1. NCBI lineage: Eukaryota > Viridiplantae > Streptophyta > Magnoliopsida > Myrtales > Combretaceae > Lumnitzera > Lumnitzera littorea. The sequence continues at coordinate 2,896,770 of JAMXBB010000004.1, read as the reverse complement.
GAATAACAACAGCTACTCGGCCTTGATCTCCTTAGCCAGCTTCAAGCCAGTGATAAGTGTCTCATATTTGGATTCGTTGTTGCTAGATTCGAACCTGAATTTGAGGACATAACAAATGGTGACCTTATGCGGGTCGGTCAGTACAAGGCCCACACCTCCACCTCCAGTGGTGGATGATCCATCAACGTGCAGAGTCCACACCGATTTGTCGTTGCCCCGCAATGTTTCCTCTCAAGTGTATTCTACAATGAAGTCAGCCAAGACTTATACTTTGTAGGCCGTTTGTGATCTGTATTAGATTCTGTACGCACTCGGTTCCATTGCATACTTTATCATCCGCCTAGACGCATTAGGTTTTTGCAGCATGGTGCACAGTGGCTGGTTTGTAAGTACGATCACTTGGTGCACCTAAAAGTAAGGCCCTAGTCGTATGGCAGTAATGACGATAGCGAGCACAAATTTTTCTACCCAAGTGTACCTAACCTCAACCCTATAAAGTATGTAGCTAACATAATACATTGGCCGATGTTCTCTTCCTTCTACTCTAACTAGCACAAAGGAGGGAGCCCAATCACTGATAGCCAGGTATAGAAATAGATCCTCCCCTTAGATAGACTTAGAGAAGATCAGTAAATGAGCGAAGGAGTCTTAAAGCTACTGAAAGGCAAAAGGCAGCAATACATTCCGAAGTCCATTCAAAACTATTTGGATTTTTGAGAATTTTAAAGAACTCAGCACATCTATCAATGCTCTTCAAAATGAATCTGCTCAGGGTAACCACCATACCAATGAGCTTTTGTACATCTCGAATTGAGGTTGGGGGCTTCATTCCCCTAATGGCTGTGATCTTCTCAGGGTTAGTCTTGATACCTCTCTAAGTAACTAGAAATCCGAGGAACTTGCTAAAGCCAATGCCAAAGATGTACTTTTAGGGGTTCGGCTTCATGTTGTGCGTGCGCATTTGGTCGAAGGCTTCATGGAGATCCTTGACATGATCGACAAGCTTTTGGCTCTTAACAATCATGTCATTGACGTACACCTCCATGTTGCACCCAACCTGGGGCTTAAACAATTTAGTCATCATCCGCTGGTATGTAGCCTTTGCATTTTCAAGTCCGAACGGCATCATAGTGTAGCAGTATGTGCCGTAGTCGGTGATAAAGGAGGTATGGACCTCATCCTTTAGGTCCATTTTGATCTGGTTGTATCTTGAAAATGTGTCAATAAAGCTCGATATGGCGTATCCTAACGTAGAATCGATAAACCGGTCGATTCTGGGGAGGGGGAAACAATCTTTGAGGCAGGCTTTGTTTAGGTCGGTATAATCAAATCACATGCGCTACTTTCCATTCTTCTTTTTCACTAGTACTACGTTTGCCAGCTATGTCGGGTACCTTTCCCCTCTAATGAAGTCGACTTTGAGTAGCTTTTGTACTTCCTCTTCGATGACGGCCTACTGTTTTGGGCAAAAATGCCTCTTTTTTTGTTTGATAGGCCATGTCGTAGTGTCAATGTTGAAGTTGTGGGTCGCTAGGTCAAGGGAGATTCCAAGCATGTCAAACGCCAACCAGGTGAATCTATCCGAATTTGCCCGCGGGAGGGCAATGATTTCATCCTTCACTTCGACTGGGGTCTCAGTCCCAACCCTCATTGTTAGGTCAGGAGAGTCACCGATCCGGACGTCTTCAGTCTATTCTCCAGGTTCACCCCTCTCAGCCAATCTCTCCTGCAAACCTGTCTCTAAAGTGAAGGCACCATCACCTTTGGCTACCCTAACGTATAACTTTCACAAAAGCTTCTAATCGCACCTACATACTCCTACCCTTATAGGCATTAGGAATTCGACCTTCAGATGTAAGGACGATGTGAACATCCCAAATGCATTTAGACTTGGTCTTCCTAAGAGCACATTATAAGGAGGAGGGAGAACAATCAATCATAACGAACTCCATGGATCGTTATGCTATGTAGTCGTCATCACCAAGCTCTATATCTAGAGTGATGATGCCCTTAGCTCAGACCATACTGCCTTGGAAGCCAATCAGATTATGATGATACGGGTTCATCTTTAATGGTATCTTCTTCCTCATCCTCTAGTATGTGTGGAGGAAGAGTATATCGATGAAGCTACCAGTGTCCACCATGATCTTCAGGACCTCAAATTTTGAGATCCTCACTCCTATCACCAAAGTTCTTGGTGAGGAGTATCGACCCCTTCAAGGTGGGCATTGGAGAAGGAGATGGAAGTGTCTATCTTCTGTCTCTTCTCTCTAATTTTCAATACCTTTGATTGGGCGTTAACCGAGCTGCTAATGCTCAACTGGCTTCTAAGGTGCCGGCCTCCCCATAATTACATTTATGACACTGTTGGGGGCGCAGTCATTGCAGTGATCATTATTTTGCTCCACTAGGGCATCTTTGGTCTATCGCCTCCAAAGTACCCTATCGGTATCATCGTTGGAACGGTCGTCGTTCCTTTAATGTACTACATATTCGTTGAAGAAGCCGCGTTGAATAGCGTATTTAACAGCATTCTTCAACCGGTAGCACTCTTCAGTGGTATGGTCGTAATCGTTGTGGAACTGATAGTATTTGTCAAAGTTCCTACAACTAGGGTTTCCCTGCATTTTCTACGGCCTCTACAATAAGTTTTGGTGCTTCATTTCGGAATAGACTTAGGTTATGGGTCTATTCAGAGGCGTGTACTCTCTGTAGATATGAGAAGGGAGAGAGGAGAGGGGAGAGGGTCGCGCTCTGGTCGGTACTTCTTCCCAAAGCTCTCCCCCTCCAATCTGCTTGGCATCCTTCCACCAAGGCAATCTTTAACAGACAATTTCCGTTTATCCTGCTTTCCCCCCGACCTTTTACAATTGGCGTCGTGCCTGGCACAAATGTTGTCTTCCTGATTGATGTATTTTTGGGCTTTGTTCTAAAAGTCGGCCAGGGTCTTTGACTTGCTCTTCGCAAGCGACTAGAAGAAATCTCCCGAGGGTCGGATGCCAAGCTAAGTGGCATGAACAACAACTCCCTCGTCCAGCTAAGAGATCTAAACTACGGCGTTATTAAACCGGGCTACATAGTTGTGCAGGGATTCACCTTCGCCCTGCCTTAGCAAGTACAAGGATGATATGTCCTTAGACAGAGACTTAGTAACCTAAAAATGGAAGCAGAACTTCTTGGTTAATTCATTGAAAGAGCTAATGGAGTTCTCAGAGAGATAGTTAAACCACGTCTGGGCAGCCTTCCTCAAGGTACTTGGGAAGGCCTTGCACGGTATAGCATCTCCATGACCGTGAAGGTTCATGAGAGTGCAGAAGTGTAGGAGATGGTCATCGGGGTCACCCGTATCATCATATTGGTCCAGGGACTGAAGTTTACCATTGGGGGGCAGTAATCCATCTTGGACACCCCTGATGAAGGGGTCTTATTAGTAGCGACCAGCCTAGTGTCAGGTGAGTTCGCCATGCGGCTCTCTTGTTGTTCAAAAAGCCGCTTGACCATTGTACGGAGCTCATTCAGGTTGACATTGTCTGTCAGGTGAGCTCGCCATGCGGCCGAATGAGCTTAGACAAATTGCGAGTCGACTTCCTGCTTATTGTTAGCCATAGCTCAGTCGCGGGTTGCCATAGACCTTATGGGCTACTGATGCAACAGCAAATCAGGTTGCTAATCCCTTCCATTCTGCTGCTGCTACTGTCGAATGTTGTCTCGCCTAGTGCGATCATCTAAAGATTTGAGGTGGTAAGTTTGTACATTGCGTCGCTCCGCTTCAACCAGGTGAGTGCGAAGCTCCCTATTCTGCTCAGCATACTGCTCAAGCAAGCACTCCGTATACTCCAAGCATTATTCCAGTACAACTCTCGGGAGGGGTTGGTTGCCCCTAGGCTGATGGTTGCCTCTAGGTTGGTGGCTGCCTCTAGTTTGGTTGTTCACCTACTGTTGATTTCCTTACTCATCGCGTTGAGACACGATGAGAAAAAAAAAAAAAAAAAAAAGCTTAGTGTGTTTTATGTTTAGTGTGTTTAAGATTTCGCGTGTAGGAATCGATTTACCACAAACGGCACCAAATGTCATATCTCAGTTCTTGTCAGTAGTTAATTGAGGTCTATACTATAGGGCTTGCAAAACAATTCACAATAAGGAGACATCGAACAGTTATCTGGGGTAACCACTCCAATGCTTAAACCAGTGATAAGCTTTTGGTGAAATAGAGTATTCAAAGTGCAGGCTTAAGATGCAGAGTTTTTAGAGCCCTTTACCGTTGGATAATAGTCTCGTATTTATAGCGAAATGAAGCCAACCGTTAGAGATTAGTTGGTAGGAGAGATCTTCTCCTATAAATATGAGAGATTATAGCTGTTATGCCCGACGTGTCTCTGATATTTAGGACATGACTGATTTATCCTTATCTTGCAGTTTATGACCGTTACAATCCTTCATGAGCCTAGGTCTAAAGCTTATAGGCAAGAGCCTACAGAGACAACGCTTAACGAATCTAATTAAGTCTAAGAGGTCTTTGTGCAAAATACCCTGTCAACAAAAAATATTTATCAAAATAAAATATATAAAAACACATGATAAATGGAGACAAAACATAAATAACAAAATCCAAATAGATGCTTGAAATGTAGTTAGTACGTGACAATCCAAATAGATCTCGATGAGGAATAAAATACAAGTAAAATATAAGTAAAGATGCAGACGAAGTTATAAACTTCAACAGGTCAAAATCTAACCTTGTAGATTGTGTAGAGTTGGAATAAAAAGAACATGATGGGAGGTAATGGATAAACTGTGAGATTTATTTTATTATTTATCATGTACCCAAAAGAAAAAGTAAAAAGAAAATGGGAAAAAAAAAATAACATAAAAAAGAAGAATGCGTGAAAACCTAAACTGTAATAGTTTTTTTTTTTTTTTCTATAATTTTCAGCCCTCTACTATTATTGGGACAATATCCAACTAGGCTATCAGACGAGATTAAGATATTTAGTAACACTACTACATATTTAGACTACTTCATCAATTTATGACCAGTAAATTTTACTATAGCGTCAATTTTATATTTAAAATACTCAAGGGAAATTTTTAATAACACATATCGCCCTTTAGAGATACTATCACTTTTTTTCTATTCTTTTTTATCCTTTTTTTCTTTTTGGGTCCTTCAAATTTTGTAAATTGTATTTTTAAAACTATATGTGATATATGTAGTAATTATAATTATTTCCTGATGTTGTTTGGAAAAGTAGGTTCGGATTTTTAAATTCTATGTTATGAGTTTATATTTACTGCATCTCTTTTTCTTTTAATTTTTTGTATGATATATGTAATGATATAGATGAAACGTAAATAAAAATAACTCTCATGAGCATCTCTTTCCTTTATCAAAAGTACATACACGTATAGTTTGTAGTAGTTAATTATTTAGCAAATAATCTAACCAAAAAAAAAAACCTTCTCCTAACGGGTAGCAGGTAAGATCAAATTCACACCATACTCCCGCTTGTATATAATAGTTTTCTTATTCAGTTAACATTTAGTTTTTCAAGTGCTCTATATCTTATATCAATTGACATTGTTTATTATACTCATCAGCCCTCAAAAAACTTTTCAAAATCAATTTTCATATTTTTGAGTTTTATTTACTCCATAAAATCAGTCACGAGGAAGATATGAACTCTGACCAATATTTCGTTATGTCCTCCCTAAAAAGCATTTTCCTTCTCTCTTGCAGAATGCTATAACTTCAAACCTAAAGTTCACTATTATGCGATTAGATTCAACTAGAACTTTCTTACTAAATATATTTATCGAGCTTCCGATTCTATTTAGAATTAATGCTTATAGAGTTGATGGAATTATACTAATTGATAAATTATATTAGACATAAATCTTTGAGATCAGACTTATCTCCCTCAACTATGGGCCAAACTCCTTAAACTCAAACTGACCCTTATGAGCCCAATCATAGGCCCCTAAGGCTTGACCAACTTTCTTTATTTCTATACCTTCTCCATCCGAATGAATGGCCTTATTTGATTTAAGTTCGAGCTTCTTAGAGCTTAGACGATTCCCTTAAAAGCTTGTATAGGTAATGTATAGGGTTATCATCGCAAATGTTGCTCAAAGATTTAATTAGAGTGAGAACAATGAACTTGAAAGCTAAGCTTAGCAAGAACAAAATTTGAAAATGGAGAGGAATATTCATTCACTAATGATTTTGGCAAGTGTACAAAATGTGGCTTTTATAGCAGCCTCTTTAAGGTTACACCTAATGAAAAAATACAAAAGTGGACATTCCAAAACAAGAAACCTTAATGTATGCAAAAAGGGATAAAAATGGATAATAACAAAATGAATATGCGTTGACAAAAAGAACACTATATCTGATAGAAGTAATAGAATCTATAATTTCATGGTATTAAACTTGATAAAACGTTTTATCCTCTATTTGGTTTGTACAATTGATTGTAGTACTAAATAAAAGGATATTTAAAGTATTAGACGAAAGCTTGAAGATTTATATGCTATATTTGATTGTATAAATATCGATTTCACATATAAATTAAATATATCTTTAAAATTTCAAAAAATAACTCCACACCAAATTGTCCAATCATAATATTGAATTTTATTGTAATTCATATTATGAATAATTAAATTTATTTTTTTATTTTTTCAATCATGAAAATCTATAACAAATACTGTACATACCGAATGCGATATAATAAGATTATAATATCAACTGTCTTATACTACTTATATTGTATCGTCTAATTCTACTCATATTTGCTAATTCTAACTTCTATTCCAAAAGGAAAGGGTTGAGAATTCCAAGATAATTTCATTTTAGGAGCAAAAATAGATGTTGCATTACCGGAGTATTAGCTCTTCTGCTATGACATTGTACTGCACGATTTTGTCATGGCCGTAATAGATACCCGTGAAAAACGAATCCACAGGGGCAGGGATGGACGCAGGGAGGCCCATAGGGGCCCCGGCCCCCGAGCCCAATAAATTGTCTCCTACCCTGGTTTTTACAATGTCTAGCTTAATTTTGTAATTTCTCACAATTTGTAGTTAATTGCAATTTATAATTAGCTTGTACTTTCCAATAAAGGCAGGTCTTCTTTAATTTAGCAACATTTAGTTATCACATTAGTCTCAATTACCATACCTTTTTTTTTTTTACCTAAATTTATCATGATTGGTTGATTTTCTTTTTCTCTTTTATCCATCTTATCATTTATTATTTAAAAGGAATACTTCGTTAAAAATTGAAACTTTAAGATATTTTAATTATAGTAGGCAAATTTAAAAGTAATGTAACAGTAGTTTCGCTCGACGACAATCGGTTCGTTATAGAGTATTTATACTAGTAATGGATGACTAACTAAAACAAACAGCTGTGCAACTGAAATACACATAAGTAGTCTATTTAATCATAAATAGTCTCCGCATGAATGAACCAAAAATATTTTGCAGCTCCAAGCTGCTTATTTTTCAAGCTTTCAATTCTCTCTGTGCCAATCGGATTGAACTCCGATTCCGACCAATTCTACCTCCGATTCCGGCTCATCACGAATGGCTGGCCTGAGATGCACCATTTTTAGTCTCCCAATGCTAATTCGATTCGACCGATTAAATGATATCAGTTTCTTAATCCTACCTGCATCCTTTCTTATGAATCGAGAATTTTCACAATTGAAGACCTTCAAACTCTCGAGATGCACAAAAGTTTCCGATAACTTGGAAGCTCTCTCAACTCAGGACACCATTAGCACAAGTGCTTTAGATTTTCAAGGAATCCAACTTCGTGAGGTAACTCTGATAGATTGACGAACTTCAACTTCAGCACCGATAGCGACTTTAACATGCCAATGGTGAAAGGCAGGAATTCAGCTTGCCCCTTCTCGAGCTGATATGAAATATATTCATCAGGTAATCTCTCCAAATTAAATGTACAGAATTCAGGCGACTTCCTCAAGAAACGGCAATATGTGCACTTAAAGGACCTTCAGCTTCTGCGCTTGCTGCAAGTTATTAGCTCCTGCTGGCTTCTATTTATTTGCAATTACAACATCCATCTGAAGCGTGGTTATAATATTTTTCTATATGCAAGGCACAGAGCACACTTCAACTAATTTAATATAATAGACAAAAGTAAGTATTTAGATACAAAAGCGTCCAGATCTTGCTAAAGAATATATAGTTATGTTAACATCTGTCCACGAGTATATGATTAATGAGAAATTAAATACTACATTTTATCAACTGATGATGTGTTTGTAAAAATAAAATGAATAAGAATAAATGAAAAATAAGATATAGATTACACAGAGTGTACTATGAAAATGTAAAAGATGTATGGGTAGAGAATAGATATAACACATGATAAAACAAAAAAAAAAAACAAAAAAATTCAAATAGATTTCAACTTGAATACCAAAAGAATCCAAACATTTTATATAAAAATAAAATACAGATAATTAAAGATGTTGACAGATTATAAACTTCAGACGGATGAAAATCCACCCCAACAAATAATTTTACTGTGTTAAAACTTATTTCCACTAATGGCAGTATTAAGTGCAGGGTAGGAACGAAAAGAATATTAAGGGAGACGAGACAAGGAACCCTGCGAGAAGAGAAGCAGTGCTACCGTGCTAGCCTGATAGTCACAATTCACAAGTGAATTGTGAAATGTGAATGTCTTCTCCCATCACTTGAATCAGAAAGCTGACTAACAACTGTAAGAGCTTGTCGAAGAAGATGAATTAGCAAAGTAATGGAACAGTAGTTCCACTTAACGACAATCAGTTCGTTACAGAGCATTTCTACTAGTAATGGATGACTAACCAAAACAAACAGCTGTACAACTGAAATACACGTGGCAAAAGGTGGAAAATAAATAAAATTTAATCATAAATATTCTCCGCATGAATGAACCAAAAATATTTGTTGCTCCAGGCTACTTATTCTTCAAGCTTTCAATTCTCTCCGTGCCAATCGGATCGAATCCCTGGCTCGGATAGGACCCGAGCCATCCCATTTGTCTCAGACTCCTCCATCGATTCGACGTTATCAGTGTCCCAATCCTATCTGCATCATTTCTTATTAATTGAGAATTTTCATATTCGAAGTTAACTAAACTCTCGAGATGCATAACAGAGTTCGGTAAGTGAGCGATCGCTGTGAATGAAATGTCCAACTCAATTAGTGACTTTAAATCGCCAATCGATTCCGGGAGCTCTTTCAACTCAGGACACCATAAGCACAAGTACTTTAGATTTTCAAGGAGTCCAACTTCGTGAGGTAACTCCGATAGATTCACGAACTTCAACTTCAGCACCGATAGCGACTTTGCCATGCCAATGGTCAAAGGCAGGATTTCGGCTTGCCGCTGCTCAAGCTGATATGAGATATATTCATCGGGTAACCTCTCCTTATAGATGAGCGGATTCGAGACTTCCAGGTAAGTTAGGCGCTCCAACCTACCAATGGATGGGTCTATTTCTCTCAAATTTGCACAATTTTTGAAAACCAATCTCTCCAAATTAAATGTGCCGAATTCGGGCGACTTCGTCAGGAAGCGGCAATATGTGCACTTAAGGACCTTCAATTTTTTCGCTTGCTGCAAATTATTAGCCGAAACTGATAAAACAACTATTATGTGAACCAATTAGAGCAAAATCGAATTGAATAAAACGACACTGTACCCCGATTGCATGCCATCCGTCCCAATCATCAGTAATTAGATTCTCCGACAAAATAAGGACGACTACGTTATAAAGCCATAAGGGAGTCAGCCGAAATCCAGCTGGACAGTCATCCCAAGATAGCCATCTTAACTCTGAGAAAACTTCCACAAAATCCTCATTAGTAAAGCTTCCACCATTTAATTCTAGGAACTTGAGGTTTGTTAACCCTGCAAATTGTGTGAGATTGAAAGTGCAACCAGCATCGAGTTCCCCAAGTTTAAGTGCTACCACTTTTTCAGTACCCTAGGAATTGAAATAGTGAGTAAATAAAATGAGAATTCTAATTTATTGCTCAAAGAAACAAGGTAAAATCATGGTTTACCTTCTTCCGGCGAACTACATTGAGAGCTACCTCTGGTGACCATAACCTGCTTCGTTTTCCATGAATATCGGTTTCCTCATCAACAAGATTCCTTCCGAGGTCTCTAAGTAGGTCATGCATCCATATCCTATTTCCATCTTCAATTTCTATCAATGACATGTTTTTAAGGACCCTGATACCACTTACTGGGTGACAATCTCGAGCTTCCCAGTAATGAGTTGCATCTTCAATTTCTTTGTTGATGAAAAGACATGCAATATCAAGAAAAATTTCTCTCTCGTAGTAGTCCAATTTCTCGTAACTTAACATCAACTTTTCTCTGACATCCTTATGAACCACTTTCTTAAGCTTCTCAAGAATACCTTGCCATGCATCTTTACTTTTGGAGGTGAATAAGGGAGCTATGACTTTAATAGCCAGAGGAAGTCTCCCTATTGTTTCTATAACTACTCTTGAAATCTCCTCATACTTCCATGGGGGTGAGTCACTTTTGAAGACCCGTTCACTAAAGAGCTTCAAAGCATCATCATGTTTCATTTCCTGCATTTTGTATCGATAAAAACCTTCATGTTCAGGTACTTCTCCAATATCTCTGGTGGTTACGATGATTCTGCTTCCCACACCAAACCAGCAGGTTTCGCCAGCTAGTTTCAATAGCTGGTCTCTCTTGTCTATGTCATCTAGGATAATAAGCACTTTCTTGTCCTGTAATCTATCTTTTATCATGCTAACCCCATCATCAACGTCATGAAGAAATGGTAATGATCTCACACCGAGAAGCCGCGATATTAAGTCCTTTTGCAAGTCCAAAATACCAGCAACTGTATGGAACTTCTCGCGGACGTCTAAAAGAAAGGCAACCCTCTGTCCAAAGCTAGAAGAAATTCTATTGAAAACAAGCTTTGCAAGAGTCGACTTTCCCACACCACCCATGGCATAAATGGTGACGAATCGAACATCGTTGACGTCTAGATCTAATAACCTCATGATGTCTTTCATTGGATCGTCCATTGCAACATAGTCATGGGGCAACACCTCCAGATCACTCCTTGGATACAACGTACAGCAGACTTCATCCACTATGAGTTTCGTAAGCTCAGTTAGCCTAAACCAAAAAACAAAAAAAGAAAATAATAATAATAATAATTACAACCCTCTGAACGGTTGCATGCAGAGAACGAAGAAGCAGTTTTTTTTCTATTTTTGCCTGGATAAACTAGTAGTTTATCAAGTTATAATATGACTTCTCCAATTCCGTTATACTTCGACAAATCATTAGTTATCTATATTTATGATTTATGCATATATCAAACGCATGAGATTTCTACAAGAGTAAGATTCCTCCCACCCACCCCCCAAAAAAAAAAATTTTTTATGCATTTTCCTGAAAATTAACTCCTAGGCTGGAACAAATATAAACATTACCCATGATTACGTATGTCCCGTCCCTTGATTTTGGCTGCCTTGCGGAGCGCGTTTTCCCACGGCATTACCACAGAATCCCCGAGCTTGTTCTTGTGCTTTTGTAGGGCACTATTGTACAATTCCGATTTGAGCTTGAGATCTGTACTTACATCGACATCATAGAAGATTGGTAAAATCGTTTTCTTCTCCCCGTCCTGTTCCTGAGAAGCTTCCCAGCAACACAATATAAATTGTAGTTCACGAAGGCACCACCTGCTGGATGCATAGTCCTTGGAGAAAATGGGGATGTAGATCTTGGATTTGATGATGGCTTCCTGCAGCTCTCCTTCGATGACATACCCTTGCCTGATGCTTTCATCGTCATAGAAGACCCGGATTCCAGCACGATCCAGTGCATCATACAGAACATTAACGACTGTATGACGGCTGTCGGGTCCTCTGAAGTTGAGGAACACCTCGAAATCCCTGCTCGTAGCCCTTCCAATAGTTGTTGCTCCTGCAGGTTTACTCGGCGTTCTTGCTTCACTTCCACTCGTTGTTGCTCCTGCAGCTTCACTGGGCGTTCCTGCTTCACTTCCACTCGTTGTTGCCCCTCCAGCTGTACTACTCGAAGTTTCTGGCTCATCTACCTTCAATTTCTCTGCTTTTTTCCGAGAACGACCAAATCGAAAGAAGGCCTTCATTGTTTAAAAACTTTGCACTGGTGGTGGATGCACATGCAAGGATTTTAACAAATATTTGGTTATGACCTCCTGTTGTATAACAGGAGCATGATTCTTTTTCTTTCTTTTTTTTTTTTTTTTTTTTGGTGCAAAAGATATTTCGAAAACAACTAGGTCAATTTATGAAAGCCACAAGGAAACATCAAGGAAAAAGCTTTTACATTTTACACTTGGTCATGGTCTATGATGGAGGGGGTTCTGTTTTATTTTTAAAACATTAATGAAGCATCGTTTACATATGCAGTAATAGTGGACTCCTGTTTATGTTTTTTATTCACACTTTCTCCTTTTAATCCGAAGAATCATCTCTTTTCTATGTGCTTTCTTGTCAAATTCTCTTTTATTTCAGTCTCTTCTATTATAAAAATAACATAGCTTAGCGGTTAAGAGATTTATGTATTCAAATCTTGATAAACAAAATAATACTATAATCTTGTTATTATTATCTCTACATAAAAGGTTAGATAAGATAGAATCATAATGTAAAGAAAAATAAAGTAAAAAGAAAAAAGAAAAATACTATTCACTACACCTAGAAAATATTATAAGATAGCTTCAAGGAATTAAAATTTTAGAAAAAACAATAGAGAGAACAAAGAAACCTACTAATATTTTTTGTTGTTATAAGAAACCATGACTATGCGAACTAAAACTATCGCCTTTATCAGTAACAATAGAACACTTAGAGATAATCTAACTAAAGAAGAAACATCAATAAATTGAGGAATTATAGGAATATTAACAAGTAGAAGCAGACAAAGAGATCATATTGCTTAGCTCGAAGAAATTACAAATATAGATAAAGATGTGAAAAATATATAATAATAAAAATATCGACTTATTGAATCCTAGAATATTATATAGGGTAGGAAGGTTAAATTTAGGAAGAACAAGATTAATTAGAATAAATAGAGAAGGAACTATTTCAGTCATTACAAAACTTATAAATATAAAAGGGTTAGTTAGAAAACAAATAAGTGATAAACTATTATTAGTTATAATAGACAAATCTTTGCAACATCGCATTAGAAAAGCAATAATAGGAACAATGGAAACAGATATGAATAATAATAAAGGGATATCTTATTGTGCCCTAAATTTCTTTATTAACATAAATAATATTAAAAATTTAGAAATAGGATTACAAAGAGATCATATTAGAGAAAATATTTTAATAAGCATAGGATTTATAGGAAGGGCAAAAGTATAAATTAAATATAGACGGAATAATATAAGAAATAACTAGTGCAGAAATTAGATTTATCCAATCCATGAGAATAAAAAGTAGAGATTTAGAAGGAACTAAATGGAATATATCTAAACATTTAAAAGAAAACACCTGTATCAGTAGACTTCCAGAAGATCACATAATGTATAAGAATTTTAATGGCTCTTATGGATTAAGATTTATAGATTACAAAGATAAAGCAATATCAAAAGAAGAAGAATCTATAAGTATTTTAGTGATAATTGAGAAAATAAAACAAAATGATGTTAAACGCTAGTGGAATCAAGCCTAGAAAATAAAACAAAAATGATGTTAGATGCTAGTGGTATCAAGCCTAGATATTGGGAATCATAGAAAGTCCAAAATATGGTAGATTTTTTATTAAAAACCGGGAGGAACCTAATGAGGTAATGGAAGAATTAAAGAGTAGAAGGCACTTAGGAGAAAAAATATATATTATTTTGTAGAAAATAAATGTGATTTAAGAGAAAGATATATGTGAAATATGGTGCCTTAAACTATCCAAAAAAATTAGAAATAATAAAGAAGTATAATATACAATTGGAAAATAAATAGGATATAAATAAAGAAGATGATAGAGCATAGAAACTTTTCTAGATAATTATTTTATAGATTCTCAAGAATTAGAAGTTTTAAAAGCTAAGAAATAACGTGAGAAGTAGAAAAAATCTTTAGAAAATGAATCAATAACATTAGATCTCACATATAATAAAGAACCATTCAAACTAATGAAAGATTGAACCTTGAGCAACATAAATAATATACCATTATTTAACATAAGATTAGATAATCCTATAAGACAATCAAGTCGGGCACCTTATACATATTATAGAGAACCTAATAAAGAGTACAAAAGCTTAGGAAACTTATGCCTTTAGAAAAGTTTTTAAATGATTTCTTTTTTCGTTGTAGCATAGTTGGTTATAATTTTGAAACAAATATAGCAAATAAATTATTTCTAAAATTACCAAGACTATTAGGATAGGAAATTTATAAAGAATTTAAAGAACAAAAAGAACCATCACTATCTATAGAATTAAATAATTTAGGTGTAAGGGGACCGTTTGTTTTGCAAAAGTTGGTGGAAAAATGTACAAGTATACAAATAAGTCGATTAAATTGAGAATATAGTTTTTTTGGGAATATATACACACCAAAAATTATAGAGATAAAGAAAGTAGAAAACAAAAAAGAAGACAATATAAACCTAAAGAAAAAAGACCTGTAAAGATGTAATATCTTAGAAAAAGTAAGGCAAGAAAACCTTATTTAAGTAAAGAAAAACACGTAAGAAAATATAATAAATATAGAAATTATAAAAATATATTAACATGTTTTGCTTGTAAAAAGAAGAAGATTTACCTAGAGAATGTGATAGATGCTGTAGACATCTCATTTTTGTTTGCTCCTCCACCCTTGATTTTAAAATTTTTAGAATTGAGTAAGGAATCTTAATTTAGGGAAAAAGCACAAAAATATTTTTAAAAAAAGGAAAAATATAAAATATATATAATTTAGAAAAATTCAAAAATAGAAAAATTTGGAAAAGTAAAATTAAAAAAAAACAAAGGAATTTAGAAAAATAGAGAAGGGAAATTAAGATTTATACTTTAGTTATTTTCAATTTCATTTTTATTTATTTAGTTATTTTTATTTTATTATAAAAAAAAAAAAAGAGAATAAGGGCTCAAATTGCTAGGTTCAGTGTAAAAGAGCCCAACAGAAAGGATCAAAGGGCGTGCATTGTTTGATTTACGTGCATGTAA
This sequence comes from Lumnitzera littorea, assembly GCA_024138015.1. NCBI lineage: Eukaryota > Viridiplantae > Streptophyta > Magnoliopsida > Myrtales > Combretaceae > Lumnitzera > Lumnitzera littorea. Next base: position 2,881,522 of record JAMXBB010000004.1, on the reverse strand, counting down.
TGCACATACTTATGGGGGTACCTAGTGTCACGGTTCAGGGCTTTCTTAATTACACAAACAGACCGTACAACCTCTTACTAGCTTGCCTCTGCAATAGTAAGTAAGCCTAACTCACATGCAACGCTAGCCAATAAGGTCTAAACCTATAAGCAAGACAGACCAGAAAGAAAGCCAACAATGAAATAAGGGACACAAGCACGAATAGAAAAATAAATAGTACACTTTTATTAATTCCGACAGTAATACAAAGCTATGATATGTGTGTACGAGGGTAATGTGTATGTAATAAGTGCCGTCGATCGTAATCAACCAATGTGGTGAGTAAGAGCTTCAATCCAGAAAAGTATTCACACTCCTGTAAAAAGCTTTATGGACATTTTTTAGCCTAGCAAAAGAAGACATTAAAACTAGTAAAACGACAACACTTTCTAAAAGTGGAAATTTTTAATAATAGTAAGGTTTTAACTACAAAAAAAAGTTCTCCTTATGTTACAATATGTACAAAAGAATGGCCCCTTATTGGTATAAGTGTGTTACAAAAAGGGACTCTAACATCCTTCCCCACTTAATTCTATTGACATCCTCAACAATATGTATTAGAGCTTGGATCTGGTAGCGAAAGTCTTCTGGTTGGCCTGGTTGGCAAGGCTGACTTTCTCTTAAATAAGACCTTTAGATCTTCTTCAGTCTCCTAACTAGTATCTTTTTCTCCTCGATCTCTCCACTTGGCCAAGTATTCTTTATGTTCTTCTCCAGCAGCGAGATCTTTGACTTTTCACTCTACAAGGATGTCTTCCACAGCTTAACTCAGGTTGAACTTGATCTTGACATATGACCGCTTGGACACATTGCGAGATGGGTCTTCCATGTCTAGATAATATGGCTTCAAGACACTGACATAAAAAACCGGATAGACCTTCAATCACACAAGAGGCTCAACCATGTAAGCTATTCTTCATGTTTTCGAGATGATAAGAATTGGACCAATGTACTTTTGGATCAATCTTCTGTCCTTGTTCCTCAATGATTTAACCTGTTTTGGAAAAAGCTTTACGAGGACCTAATCTCCAACATTGAACTCTCTGGGTTGACAGTTCTAATCTAGTCATTTCTTCATTCTCTTGGAAGCCTTTTTCATGGCACACTTTTGCTACTTCTGAACTCTACTTCTAATCCTTAATGGACTGATAAGATCTTAGGCATCTCCAAGTATATGGTGCTGACAGTAGTTGCTGACCCATGATGATCTCTATAAGGCTCTTATTAGAGGAAAAGTTCCACTAGACGTTGAAATAGAACTAAGCGATATCAAGCAAGTCAACTCAATTCTTCTGGGTAGCACTGACAAAATGCTGAAGGTATTCCTCCAGCAAACCATTGAATATCTCTATCTGCCCATCACTTTATGGATGTTAGCTAGAGGTCATACTCAACTAAGAACCTAAGAGTTAGAATGACTCTATCCAAAATTTCCTTATAAACCTGGCATCCTTACGACTTACAATATTCTAGGGTACACCCTAAAATTTCACTACATGCTTAAAGAAAATCTAAGCTGTCTCTTCTACGCTTAAACTCTTCATGGTAGGAATGAAGGTGGCATACTTAAAGAACCTATCAACAACAACAAAAATAGATGAGTATTCCACCACTTTTGGTAGGGAAGTGATAAAGTCCATGGAGACACTCGAGATGGCACAAGAAGTGGCTCTAATAGGCCTGTTACCTTCTGTCTCTCAACTTTGTCCTACTAGTAGGTTAAACAAGTCTTTGTATAACTCATCACATCTTCCTTCATATCCAACTAGTAATAGCCCTACTTCAATAAGCTCAATGTCCTCTGCCAACTAGGATGTCTAGCCCACAAAGTATCATGACACTCTCTCATGAGCGCCCTTCTTATGTTGCTCGCCTTCGGGACATACAATTGGTACCCCTTTATGTAAATTAGGTCACCTTCTACCCAAAATCTACAAGTCTTCCCTTCCTCAACCAACTACTTAAGATTTTTGACCAACTGGTCTTGACCTATATGCTGCCTGATCTACTGTTGAATTGAATTTGAGATTTGACTCGTCAACTAGTATACAATCTACATTTCTTCATTCTCTTAGAAGCCTTTTTCAAGGCACACTTTTGCTACTTTTGAACTCTACTTCCAATCCCTAGTGAACTGATAAGATCTTGGGCATCTTACAGTATATGGTGCTGACAGTGGTTGTTAACCCATGATGATCTCTATAAGGCTCTTATTAGAGGAAAAGCTCTACTAGATGTTGAAACAGAACTAGGCGATATCAAACAAGTCAACTCAATTCTTCTAGTTGGCACTGACAAAGTGCTGAAAGTATTCCTCCAGCAAACCATTAAATATCTCTATCTGCCCGTCACTTTATGGATGTTAGCTGGAGGTCATACTCAACTAAAAACCCAAGAGTTAGAATAACTCAATTCAAAATTTCCCTGTAAACCCGGCATCCCTACCACTCACAATATTCTGGGGTACATCCCAGAATTTCACTACATGCTTAAAAAAAAAACTGAGCTGCCTCTTCTGTGCTTAAACTCTTCGTGGTAGGTGTAAGCCCTAAAGCTAAGCCAAGTAACCGTAGGATTGAACTTAGAACCCAAGATTTAGGGCGATCGATTAAAGAATCCGATCAAACCCAAATTATAAACTATTGAGAGAAATATTAATAAAAATGACCCCGTAAACTTAAATTTAAGAAAATAAGTAGTAAAATAGGAGACTATAAAATTTTCAAATTTTAAGCATAATAATTGCTAATTACCGAAAAGGCGAAAAGTGTAATATAATAACTAATAAATTATTAGAGATAGATTATATGTATATTAAAAATTTTAGAATGACCAAAATAATGATTAGGAATGTTCACGTGTACCCTACATGTATTTACGTGTAGATAAAAATACGCGTAATTACCTAAATTGGCCAAAAACTAAGCAAATAAGTAAAGAAAATTATAAAATAATTATGGAAAAATCAGAAAAAATTAGAAGAGGATAAGATGAATCAAGATCAAGTCGTGGCATGTCAAGATGAGCAAAAGAAAAATCAACCAATAAAATTTGGACAACATAAAAGCCAAAAATCAAGGAAAATGAGCAAAGTCTTGTCAAATTAATACATATTAATTACAGCAAATATCTATAAATAGGGGAAAAATTTACAGAAGTCATTTGGACAATTTAGCATTTAAGAAAAATAAGAACACTGAAAAAATCGAGAGAAAATCCAAAAAAAAAAAAAAAAAACTGTGTAGATTAGGCAAGTGAACCAAACCCACCACTCACCACCACCACCACCCTACACTAGAACTACCACCTGGGCCGGCTGACAACCTTGGACCGAGTTTAGACGGCCAGAAAGCTTCGAACTGGTTAGTCTCTTATTCATCCTGATTTTTGAATAATTTTGTAAAATTAGTTATTTTGCCCAGAAACTTATGAAACTTATTATTCTGAGGTTTTATTGTATGTAGATTTAGGGAAAAATATTTATTTAGTTTAATTATGTCTGAAAATATAGGGTCCTTAATAAATTGTTCAAAACCGAGCATAATTAAACCGAAAAATAAATAGGCTTAGGAGTGTAGTTTGGAGCTCAAATTTTTTTTGTAGGATGCTCATATGATATAGAATAGTGCTATGAAGCCATTTTTTTAAAATTAATTTTTGAAATTTTTAAGTTAATTTCTAGCCCTAAAATGATGGAAAAATTGGGTGATTTAGGGTTAATTAGGTGATTAGGATGTTAATTACTGATTTAGATATTAATTATATGTTTAAGGATATTAATCTCTGAAGTGGAACCCTAATCCTAGCCTTTAGAGTATTAAGTATGGTTAATTAGGGAAATTAGGTAAGTAATGTAAGAAATTAGTAATATGTGAAATTGTAAATTAATAAATCTAAAAATTAGAGTTATTTAGGTAATATTATAATAGAAATCAGAAAAATAATAAATCTGAAATAACATTTAATTTTAAGTAAATATCTCAAAATGTAAGATTTTCACACATCGGGAATAAATCTGATACCTCAATTAAGGTTAGCGTGTACCGAATAGTTTAGAATACCAAATTACGACCCAATAGGATATTTGAATACCCGAGTGTAATGTGATTAATGTTACATTGGGATTCAAGCCTATTTAAGACTTAGGAATTAAAACTAGAATCTAGTTTAGAAGTCGAACTCCGAAATAGAGTACAACGAATCATTAGTGCGTTATAGGTATACATGGGGAAAATGAGTTACATTATGAATTAGAATAAAAATCCATAAAATATAAGTACTAAAAAGACCTATTTGTATTATAGGACACCCAGAGATAAATCAGCTCGCGACTAAGAGATCGAGTGATCGAGAAATTTCAAGTAAGTTGGGTTATTGCTTATTGTAATAAAGTACTAGTTTTGTAGTACTTAGAGACTTAAGCATGTATATGATTGTGAATGTAAGTAGTTTACACGTGTTTGATGTATCTGAATTCGTGCTGAAATTTGTATTGTGAGTGATTTTGTGACTGATTGAATTGGTATGAAATTGTTTAAGTACCCTAAACGGAATTTAATCTTAGTCGACCCTAATACCTAAAAATGTCATGCATTGCAACCCGTTAGGGGAACATAAGGTTCTCCAACCAAATACCGACCCTTTCGAAAGGGATAGTGCAGGATTGCAAAATGGTCCTCCCTTCATCCTCAGTCGAACTAAGTGACAGGAGAGGAGGTCGCAGCGGGGGTGAAGTCAATGGTTCGAAGGTAGTCGTGGGAGGAGCGAGGTCTCCATTGCACAAGCCTGGGTTTGGTTGTGAGCTGCTACATAACATGGAACTCCTCAACCCGGATTGGAGCGGGTGAAATTTCTCTGATTTCACAACGGACCGGACTACGTTGTGCGATAACACTTGATTGTTGCATTGCATGAAAATAATTGTTTGATAACCCTATTTGTGCTTGTATGCATTCATGAGTCTCCAATTCAACTTATTGAGCTGTAGTTGCTCATACCCTTATAGATCCTTTTGCAGGTTCTGATTTCTGAACACCTCAAGTATTATGCCGCCCTACAATTACCCAGAGGTTAGTCCAGTTTGAAGCCATGGGGTGTAAGGATCAAGTTACTTAGTATAATGTGTAACTGGAGTGACCATGTAATTAGGAATGAAAGACTGATAGTTATTATGTAATCTAGTGAACTGTCATGTTTCTGTGAAACTTCCTGGGAAGCTCTGTAGACTTACTTATAATTATACATGTTTAATAGAAATTTGTAATATTTATTATAATTGTAGTATAACTATTATTCAGACTGTTTACTTCAAAGCGAGAAGTCGTCGGCGCCTTGTGTAGATCATGTCTATAGTAGGCATTATAAGGCCAATTACTATCATAGAATGGTTTACACGGCAGGACTATTGCGACTCTGCGACTTCGGGGCGTAACAGTAGGAATGAAGGTGGCATACTTAGAGAACCTATCAACAACAACAAAAATAGATGAGTACTCCACCACTTTTGGTAGGGAAGTAATAAAATCCATGGAGACACTCGAGATGGCATAAGAAGTGGCTCTAATAAGCTTGCTACCTTCTGTCTCTCAACTTTGTCCTACTGGTAGGTTAAACAAGTCTTTGTATAACTCATCACATCTTCCTTCATATCCAACCAGTAATAGCCCTGCTTCAATAAGCTCAATGTCCTCTACCAACAAGGATGTCTAGCCCACAGAGAATCATGACACTCTCTCATGAGCGCCCTTCTTATGTTGCTCGCCTTCGGGACATACAAGGTACCCCTTTATGTAAATTAGGTCACCTTCTACCCAAAACCTACAAGTCTTCCCTTCCTCAACCAATTGCTTAAGATTTTTGACCAACTGGTCTTGACTTATATGTTGTCTGATCTACTGTTGAATTGAATTTGAGATTTGACTCATCGAATGGTGTACAATCTACACTAAGGATGCTAAATCAGCTCGCCTGCTTAAAGCATCACCACCTGATTAGTTTGCCCGCTGCGATACTCAATCTCCATATTAAACTCTATAAGAAACTTTTTCCATCTTACTTGCTTATCCGAAAGCTTCGATTAAGTCAATATGTGGCTAGCAACAAAATTATCTGTCTTCATTAGAAACTTTGATCCCAACAAATAGTGTTTTTAGGTCCTTAAACAATGAATGACTGCAAGTAACTCCTTCTCTTAGGATGAGTACCTACGTTCCATTTGATTCAACTTCCTAGTCTCGTATGCCACTGAATGACCCTCTTACATCAACACTCCCCTTAATGTAATGTCTGAGGCATCCGTATGGACTTCAAAAAGCTTAGAAATGTCAAGAAGTGTGAGGACTAGCTCCTCTATCACTACAAGCTTCAACTCTTCGAAGGCATTCTGACATATCTCATCCATGACCATGCATAATCTTTCTTCAACAGATCTATAAGGGGTACAACTCGATAGGAATGTCCCTTAACAAATCTTCCATAGTAATTTGCAAGTCCAAGGAAAGACCGCAACTCCGTTACATTCTTACGCAATGGCCATTGTTTGATTGCTTCCACCTTAGCCATATCCATTCAGATCCGCCCTTCTTCAATAATATGACCCAGGAAGTTGATACACTTCTAGACAAAGGCACATTTCTCGTGCTTTACGTACAAATGATTCTTCTGTAGCTTCTTGAAAACTATTCTTAAGTGCTTCACATGGTTCTTTAATGTCCTGCTATACATAACAATGTCGTCTAAATAAACGACTACAAATTTGTTGAGATATTCACGAAATATATTATTCATTAAGGTACAAAATGTCGTAAGAGCATTAATGAGACTGAAGGGCATCACCAAGAACTCATAAGTGCCATATCGGGTTACACACGTTGTTTTGGGCTCATCACCTTCAACAATGCGAACCTGATGATAGCTTGAGCAAAGATTCAGTTTTGTAAAATACTTAGCCCCACTTAATTGATCAAACAAATCAGCAATTAGAGGAATTGGGTAATGATTCTTTATTGTCAGCTTGTTTAAAGCCCGATAGTCAATACATAATCTCAAACTCTCATCCTACTTCTTCTAAAATTGGACAGGAGCCCTGTATAGTGCTTTTGAAGGTTGAATGAAACCTACCTCTAACAACTCATCCAATTGCTTCTTTAATTCAGCAAGTTCGGGAGGCGACAATTTGTAAGGAGCTCTAACAGGTGGTTTAGTACTAAGAATCAACTCAATCTCATGGTCCACCAACCATCTAAGAGGTATTCCTTTAAGAGCTTATTAGGCATCACATGATCATACTCCTTTAAGACATCTCTATTACTGCCAATATCCCCATCTTTCCTGCTTCCTCTTTCTCTGTAAGAATAGCCAAGAAAGTTGGCTCTTGATATTTAAGCCCTCTCTTCAATTAGAGCTTTAATAACATCATAGCCCTAATATTCTTCTCTTCCTTGCCATTGTTGTTTACCCTGTTCCTTTGAACTGCCATACAGCAAGGCTTCATCCATGAATAACAAGCAATCTACTACAAGCATGGGAGCAACGTTGACCTGTCTCAAGAAATCTATTCTAAGGACTATACTGAAGTTGTCTAATGGAACAACTGTAAAGTTGAGATTTCCACTCTAATCTCTAACCCTTACTTTCCTGCAACTCCTCGAACAAGGTGGGCCTTGGAGTTAACAACTTTAATCTGGCTAGTGTCTTCAGTAAGCACTAGCCCCAACCTTTCCACCTCGAGCACATCAATGAAGTTGTGTATAGCACCGAAGTCTACTATTGTATTGGCCTTCTTGCCGTTGATGTTTAATTAGACATACATCAACTCATTGTCAGTCTTGGGCTTACGTCACACTAAGAAACTCTTTCCAACAATAGACAATATGTGTAATACGCCCATTCGAGATTGATCCTCCCCATCACTCTCCGACTCATTGTCTTGGCAAACACTCTGTAAACCCCATAACTAGCCATTCGAGGTTTCGATTGATTGAAAGATTCGATCAAACCTAAATTATAAAATAAAGTTAGAAATATTAGTAAAAATGATCCCATAAGTTTGAATTTAAGAAAATAAGCAATAAAATAAAAGACTATAAAAATTTTAAATTTTAAATATATAACTCGTTATTTATCGAAAATACGTAAAATACATTCCGATAATTAACGAATCGCAAAAGATAAATTATATGTATACTAAAAATTATAAAACAACCTAAATAATATTTAAAAATATTTATTTGTACTATATATGAATTTACATGTAGGTATAAATAAGCGTAATTACTTAAAATACGCGAAATGTGATAAAATAATACTAAAAACTTAAAGAAAATTCATAATTAATTAAGGAAAAATCAATAAAAATCAGGAAAAATAAAGAATGATCCAAAATTGGGTCATGGCAGTTGGAAAAAATAAGAAAAAAATCAGCTAATTAAATTAGAGCAACACAAAAGCCAAAAATTAAGGGATTTGGACAATGTCTTGTCCAATTTAATGCACAATAATTTCCTTAAAGCACTATAAATAGCAAGAAAAATTTAAAAGCTCATTTGGACAATTAGAAATCAAAGAAAAATAGAGAGCTTCGAAAATTCAAGAGAAAAACCAGAAAAAAAAAAAAGAAAAGAAAGGAAAACTATGCAATTAGGGCTATAAAGGGAAACCCACACCAAACGAGCAGCTGGGAGTGGACGGCCACCACCACCATACGATGGTGGCAACGCCCAGACCGGCCGACAAAGTCACGACGGCCGGAGCCACCCAAACTGGCGAGTCCGATTTCCAACCCGATTTTGTGTAATTTTGTAAAAAATAGTAAATATTCTTATAAAATTATAAACTTTGTTATTCTAGAATATTTTTGTATGTAGTTTTTAGGAAAAATATTATTTTGATGAAAATATGTCCCGTAATATATGGTCCTTAAGAAATCGTGCAAAACCGAGCATGTTTCGGTTTAGAAATAAATGACCTTAAAAGTGTAGTTTTGAACCAAAAATTTTTGTGTAGATTACTTAGATAATATAAAATATTGTTATGAAGCCCGTTTTGAAAAATTAATTTTTGAAATTTTTAGATAATTTTTAGGCCTTAAAATAAGGCATAAAATGGGTAATTTAAGGTTAATAAAGTAATTAAATGGTTAATTACTGATTTAGTGAATAAGTATATATTTTAGGATGTTGAAATCTGATGGAGTATGATACTTGTAGCATTTAAGGTATTAGATGTAATTATTAAGTTAATTATGTAGTAAATAAGTAATATTGAAAAATAGTATATTTTAAGTTAATTTTGTAAATTATGGTAATTAGGTGTAAAATCTGATTTAGGATGAATTTAGACATTTTGAAATGATAATTCATATTGGGAGATAGTAATTAGAGTAATAAAAATATTAAATGTGTATTATGTACATAATAAGTAATAGTACATAATACACAATTATTAGAAATATAATAAATAGAAAATATTAGAATAAAAATTGATATTATGATAATAATAAAAATATACAATAAATCTGATAGTAGACTTAAATTTATGTAATTACATTAAAGATGTAAAAATTTCTCACATTAGGAGTAAATTCGGTACGCTAATAAGGNAAGTAATTAAATGGTTAATTACTGATTTAGTGAATAAGTATATATTTTAGGATGTTGAAATCTGATGGAGTATGATACTTGTAGCATTTAAGGTATTAGATGTAATTATTAAGTTAATTATGTAGTAAATAAGTAATATTGAAAAATAGTATATTTTAAGTTAATTTTGTAAATTATGGTAATTAGGTGTAAAATCTGATTTAGGATGAATTTAGACATTTTGAAATGATAATTCATATTGGGAGATAGTAATTAGAGTAATAAAAATATTAAATGTGTATTATGTACATAATAAGTAATAGTACATAATACACAATTATTAGAAATATAATAAATAGAAAATATTAGAATAAAAATTGATATTATGATAATAATAAAAATATACAATAAATCTGATAGTAAACTTGAATTTATGTAATTATATGAAAAATATAAAAATTTCTCACATCATGAGTAAATTCGGTACACTAATAAGGATTTAAGTGTACTAGGTGAAATAAAATACTGACTAGAGGTAATGATGGTATTTAGGAGATCGGGAAGTAATGTAATTAATTTCACATTATGAGTTAAAACGAATTTCTAGAGTTCAAGTATAAAACAATACTTAGAAATCGAACTAGAACCTAATTTAGAAATCGATGCGGAAACCAAACCCGAACCTAACCCCAAACCTAGAATATTGTAAAAGACTTAAGACCTAGATAATTTGATATATTAAACCCTAAACAAAACATAACAATAAACGTTATAGGATAAAACGAACCTATAATAGTTATATGAAAAACTAAAACCACGTTTGTGTTATAGGGATGATCGGCAATGGCCTGAGCAAGTCAGACCTCGTATGAGTGAGCGAGGAGTCCAAGTAAGTTGGAATTAATACGATACTGTATTTTGGAGGCTTAAGATTATGCTTGGTTGTGCTTGTTAGATAGTTGGATGTGTGCATATGCTTGATTACGAGTGGTGCTTTGTTCTGGCTTGTATTGTATGATTTGTATGAAATGATTGATCAACCTAAACTGGACCTAATTAAATATACGACCTATAATCATAAACGGACCTATATGGCAACCCATTAAGGGAACTTAGGACTCTCCGGCCAAATAACGACCCCTTCAAAAAGGATAGCGCAGGATTGCATAATGGTCCCTTCTTCATCCTTAGTCAAACTAAGTGACAGGAGAGGAGGTTGCTGTGAGGGTGAAGTCAATGGTTCGAAGGTAGTCGTGGGAGGAGCGAGGTCTCCATTGTATAAGCCTAGGTTTGGTCGTAAGTTGTTGCATTAATGGCAACTCCTCAACCTGGATTAAAGCGGGCAGAATTTCTCTAATCTCACGATGGGCCGGACAACGTCGTACGATAGCATTTGCTTGAACATGCATTGCACCTAATAAGTTGATTGATAACCTTGTTGTGTTTATGATATAGTTTTAAGTCCTTCATCCTAACTTACTGAGCTGTGGTTGCTCACATCCCTATAGACGTCGTGCGGGTACTGGTTAAGAAGCAACAAACAACTGCTTTGAAGCTAGCAACTGCTGGATCCTGGGGAGTGAGGAAAAATATTTGAAGAACAAACATATATTCTTAAGGTCTGAGTTTTGTTTTATTTTAGAATTTTTCATTTCTGAATAATGTAATAATTAGAAAATATATTATGGAGAAATATTGTAAACTTTAACTATAAGAACTAAATTATATTGTATATATATATTTCCTCACTTTCTTAGGTAAATGATTTATTTAAATTGCAAACTGCTTACTTCAAAGTGGGTTAGTCATGAACGCCTTGTTTAGATCAAGTCTAAAATAGTGATTATAAGGCCAACTTCTATCTTAGAATGGCTTACACGACGAGGCTATTACGACTCTGTCGCTTCGGGGCGTGACACACTCTTTACTTTTCATACCATAGTATTGAGTGCCACCCTATGTAGACATTCAGCTACTTTGTATAAGCCATTACACAAGAAACATGAGAATGAGGGCTTCTTACCTCCATCGGTTTCCTAACTCTTTCTGAACTAGTGAGAGTTATAGGATTTCCTCTAACTCACTCCAGTGTTATTATTGCTACTACTTGAACTTGAGGCTCCCCCACTCTTAGATTTGTTTGATTTGACTGACTTTCCACCCTCGTATCTTATCGACATGGTTTTCCCTTTATTATCATGAGTGTAGTCAGTCAAGCGCTCAACTACTGCCTGTGTTGTAGCCAAGTTAGTAACCTGTTGCATTTGTAACTCATTCCTGGCATAAGGCTTCAGTCTTTCTAGGAAAAAAATAGCTTATCATTTTCAACTATGCTCTTGATGTCCAACATCAATGTCGAGAACTCATGGACATACTTTCTAATATCATCACCTAGTCAAAGTTCCCTCAACTTCTTTTGGGTATTGTACTCAATATTCTTAGGGAAAAACTGAGTCCATAACTCAACCTTCAACTCAACCCACGTATCTACATGAGCGTTACTGTCGAACCCTATTTCGATTTCTTTAATTTAACTTATACCAAGCCCAGCACACTTAATATAAATTACTCGACATTAAATTAAGAAATATTTCTCTAAAAAAAATTTTTAAAGTAGAGTCGCTAACCAGATCAACTGGTAAAAAATGAAATTAGGATTTTCGAGTAACCACTAATCCATAGATTTTCTAAGAAAATGATTTTAAAAAAATTAAACCAGAAAACACCAGGTTTAGGGGCTAACCTATTAAGATTAAGTCACCATGTAAAAACTAAAGAAAAATTGATTGGTTTTTATTTTTATTATTTCCTAAAAAATATACCTAAATATACAAAAGATAACTAAAGTGATTTTTAGATTATTTTTTATTACAAATTTTCTAAGAAAAAAGGAAAAAAAGTTTTTTATTTTTTAGATAGTTGCCTCGAAGGTACTTATATACCTACTATTTGAGATCAAATTGGCCGTAGTTTTTTTTTTTTATAAAATATTAAGTGAGTAGATTCTTTTTATTTTGACTCGACTTGACTTGACTCTCTCTTTTTTTCATTTTTTATTTATTTTATTTTTTGTTTTGTTTATTTTTAACCTAGCTCAACTAAAATAAAACGAAAAAAAAAAAAGAAAAATGGCAAAAATGAGATGTCTACAGCTATCCCTCTTTGTAGTGAAGTTTAATTAAAATTTCACTCTTGACTTAAACAATCTAAAGAAGATAGATCTCTTAGAAATTTCTTTTGACTTATTGAATAATCCAAAGAGGATAAATCTCATTGAGATTCGTTTTGCTAATCCAAAAATGATAAATCTCTTCAAGATTCGATTTGGCTAATCCGAAGAGAATAGATCTCTCTAAGATTCATTTTGATTAATCTGAACAGGATAGATCTCTTCGAGACTCATTTTGGTTAATCTGAAGAGAATATATCCCTTCGAGATTCATTTTAGTTAATTTGAAGATGATAGATTTCTTTGAAATTTATTTTAGTTAATCCGAAGAGGATAGTTCTCTTCAAGATTCATTTTGGTTAATCCGAAGAGGATAGATCTCTTTGAGATTTCAAAAAAACTGGTTTAATTCTCTTATATATCTCTTTCAAGGACTTTTAGGATCATTTTACCTGAGAATAGAGAATTTCTCATATTGCAACCAATCAACATGCTCACATTGACTCCCAATATTCACTCATTCAATCAATAGAATTTTACCAAAGGATTACGCTTGCTTCTTCTTTCCTCTTTTCCTTTTATTCTTTTTTTTTTTCCTTCAATAAAACCTTCCAAACTTTTGCTAATGAGTCTTGTAACTGTACCATGTTCATGCTTTTAATTTGCTTTTCTCGATACCAAGTTTCAATTTCTACTCTCCATGACCTCTGATTAGTAAATCTCTTTTCGAAAAAAACAAGATTAAATTATTAAGAACATTCGATTTCAATTTGTTTGGTGATCCAAATTCATTGGTAAGTGTTTGGTGTTTAAGTGTATGAGGCTAAGAAACAAAGTACAAGAGTTGATTGGTGAAGTATTTGTTGGTTGATGCCATCTAAACTCAAGCACATTCATGGATATCAACTTTACTTATAAACAATAAAAAGATTAACCATGAACAATTCAAGAAAATTGAAATCTTTATTGAATTCAATTTCGTCGATAATACAACTTGACTGCATCTGAATTCACTGGTGCCCTTAATTCCAGGCCATCCATTTCTCTCAACACTAACACACCTCCTGACAATACCCTTTTCACCAGATAAAGGCCTTCATAATTCAAAGCAAACTTGCTCTTTAGGTCTTTTGTTTGATAATACTTTCGTTAACACCAAGTCTCCTTCTTTAAAGTACCTCAAGTGTACTTTCTTGTTAAAGGCTCAGATCATCTGCTATTGATAGCACTAACTATAACATATTGCTACAAGCCTCCTTTCATCTAAGAGATTCAAATGCTCCATCCGCTTCTTCACCCATTCTGCTTCATCAAGCTGAGTTTCTACTAATACTCAGAACGAAGGTATTTTCATTTCCACCTATAATACTACTTCGGTTCCATACACCAATGAATAAGGTATTGCATTTGTAAAGGTTCTAACTGAAGTTCTATAAGCCATAAGAGCAAAAAGAAGCATCTCATGCCAGTCTTTATAAGTGATCAACATCTTCTCAATTATTCTCTTGATGTTTTTATTAGCGGCCTCAACAGCCCCGTTCATCTGAGGTTGATACATAGTTAAGTTTCTATGATTGATCTTTAATTGGTTACACACTTTATCCATTAACTTGTTGTTCAAATTTATCCCATTGTTTGTAATAATAGACTTAGGTGCACCATATTTTGCAATAATATCTCTTTTCAGAAATTTGACCACTATTCCTTTAGTCTTTGTGGCATATGACGTTACTTCTACCCACTTAGTAAAATAGTCAGTCACAACTAGAATGAATCGATGCCCATTTGAAACTATTAGTGAAATTAGTCCAATCATATCCATTCCTCACATCAAGAAAAGCTAAGGAGCCAAAAACATATGTAATTCCTAGGGAGGAGCGTTGATTTTGTTAACATACACTTGACATAGGTGATAGTGCCTCACGTGCTTAATACAATGTGATTCCAACATTATCTAAAAATATCACATCCTCATGATCTTCCTAGCTAACATGTACCCATTCATGTGAAGACTACAAACTCCTTCATACACTTCTTTCATTAATTTATTGGCTTCTTCTTCATTTACATACTTCAACAATGTTGCATTTGGTGATCTTTTATATAATGTGGCTCTACTTAACAGAAAATAAGCAGCCAATCTCCTTAAAGTTTTTCTATCTTTTGATATCATGATACAAAGGTTCTTTTGATTCCTTCTCTTTAACTATCAAGCAAAAAGCCAATTTTTCCTCCACTTCAATCTTCAAGGACTGAATTTCTATCCTATTTGTGACTTTCACCATTAATGCTAACGTCGCTAAAGTGTCGGTAAATTGATTTTAAGTTCTTAGAATATAAGTGAATGAAATCTCTCCAAAATTTTTCAATCAACTTGCTTAAATGATTGTGATAAGGTATCAATTTCTCGTCTTTCGTCTTGTATTCTGCTAAGATTTGGAGAATTGTAAGGGAAGAGTATCCATATACTTTAAGCTTTTGTATTCCCATATCTAATGCCATTTTGAGCCCCAAAATACAAGTTTCATATTTTGCTATGTTGTTCATGTATGGAAATGTTAATCTTGCTTCAATAGGGAAGTGATTACTCTCAGGTGATACCAACACTGCTCCTATCCCACACCCGAACACATTGGCTACTCTATTAAAATACATTTTCTATCTCAATTTCTCATCATTCAATTCAATTGCCATCATCACATTTTCATCAAGAAATTATGCTTCTAAACCACCATCCTTATCTTCTAATGGGTATTTTGCCAATTGATCAATCACTGCCTGCCCTTTGACTAAACTATGACTCATGTACTTAATATTAAACTCAGAGAGTAGCATATGCCACTTCAATATTCTCTCAATCAATTCCGGTTTTTTTGTTAAATACCTCAATGGGTCATATTTTGTCAACAACTCTATTGAGTGATAGAAAGTGCATTACCTGAGCTTGCACATCACCCACACTAAGGCACACGTTTTTTCCACTTTTGAGTATTTTTGTTCACTTTCTATGAACTTCTTGCTTAAGTAATATATAAGATGTTCTTTTCTGCCTGTTTTATCTTTTTGCCCCAATATGCATCCCATCAATTCCAGAAGAATTGTCAAGTAAAGAATCAACAACCGTCTCGATGTGGGAGTGACCAGTACCGGTGGATTCATAAGATACTCTTTGATTTCAACAAATGCTTACTCACACTCTTCATCACATTCTATTGTTGTGTTCTTTCTCAAAAGTTTGAATAATGACTTACATCTATCAGTTAGCTATGATAAAAATCGAGCAATGTAATTCAACCTCCCCAACAATTCTTGAACTTCTTTTACAGTCTTCAGGGCAGGCATGTTTACAATTGCCTTGACCTTATTTAGGTTCACTTCGATTCCTTTTCTACTGACTACAATACCCAACAATTTACTTGAGGTTACTCTAAAGGTGCACTTTTCCGAATTCAACTTCAATTGAAACTTCCTCAATCTCTCCAATAACTTACACAAAATATCTACATGATTCTCATTCTCCTTAGTTTTAGCAAATATGTCATCTACATAAACTTCAATTTTTTAATGCATCATGTGATTAAACAAGGCAATCATAGCGCACCGATAAGTTATCCCAACATTCTTCAACCTGAAAGGCATCACGCGATAACAAAACGTTTCCCAAGTAGTAACGAAAGTGATTTTGATTTTGATTTTATCTTCTTCTACCATCTTGATCTGATTATATCCCGAAAAACTATCCATAAATGAGAAAAGATTATTTTCAACAGTGTTATCCACCAATACATCAATATGTGGTAAAGAAAGTTATCCTCTAGCGTCACTTGGTTTAAATCACAAAAATCTACACAGACCCTAACTTTCTCATTTTTCTTCGACACTAGCACCATGATAAGAATCAATCTCCTAGACAGATCACAAGAAGCTAAGCTAAAAGACTTTAAAGGCTCGCATAGAAAATACTAGCTCTAAGCCATAGCTAAGACCAGAACTCCTATCCCGATTCAACCCCCAACCGACCTTTCTATCAAATCCTCATGTGTGTCCAACATGCTCTTGCCCAGTTGCAAAGTCTTGATCTAAAAGGTAACCTAGGAAAGATTAGCCAAGTCGAGCTCTCCAATCAACCACTGGCGCTTGACTCCAATTCAACTAACTTACTAACCAAACTAATTAGCCTCCAACTTGATCCAAATCAGGTCGGCCCTTAACTACCAGTACTATCTATTTTTCCGCCTATTTATATCATACTATTGATGTCCAACCATCTAACGATACGTGTCTCTTGATACAGCATTCTAAAATGATTCTTTCTTTTTCGTACTGAATATTCTTTGTCCTTTTTATCCCTTTTTAGTACGATTCATGTAATCTAATTATAAAATACCCTTTTGTCTTTTCATACATATAGAATAACCCTAGTGAGCAAGTACATAAACCCCTACTTTCCTTGTATACAGATATTCAAATTTTGAATGCAGAATTACTCACTTAAGCAACTTTAGTGTTCTCGTTATCATTTAAAATCTTATCTATTCCCTTTAGCAAGAAGCGGTAGCAAGTGACCCTTCAATTTAAACCAATGTATCATATCAGGCGGGTTGTAGACTGAGTAGGATCGAGTGGTGAGTCATATCCATTCAGTAGCTGCCTAGACTCTACTAGTTTCTTTTCTGTTTTTTTTTCTTTAAGTTCGTTCGTTGTGGTGCTCCTCCATGTATCCAACTCCAGAGACGCATCAGCTTTACTAATATCAGAGCACTGTTCCGCGAGGGAGTATGTGAAGTTGCAGTGAGGTCTTGGTTCGCCTTACTGTTTATAGCTACTGTGTTCCTTCCGTAGTTACTATAGTATATTAGTATAATAGCAAGTGTGGTTTCGTTGTTACTCTGTATTTCACCACGAAAGATAGAGCAAGTTTGTTTCTATTCTATTTAAGTGACTATTAGGTATTAAGGTTATTAGTAAGTTGTTAATCTATTCTAAAATGTATTGTACTATGTTAGATTCAAGCGTTCAAGGTGTTATTGGTGACCAAAGTAGTGATGCCTAACCTGGTTATGGTCGTAATGGTAGTAAAACCCTAGGGTCTATTGACGATAGACTTGGCAGGCTCACAAACCTTATTGAGAGTCTAATCACAACAATGTAAGTAAACAAGCAACAACCCCAAGGTGTATAGCCACCTAACCCACAAGAGAATACCCTTGAGATACCCCATAGCCAAGGTAACCAAACTAATCACCCATTTCGACCACAGTGAGCTGGAGGAGTAGCTGGCCAAACTACCAGACGAAGATTAGAGTTAGAGGAGATTGAAGAAGAAGATGAGGAGCTGGATGTTAAAGAATTTAAGGGGGAGGAAGAAGAAGCTAACTATTACCCATTATAAAGACGAAGACGCTGAGCTTTTTGAAGGCTAAATAATGTCAAGGTTCAAATCCCGCTCTTCAGTGGAAGTAAAGATGCTAATGAATACTTAGAGTGGGAAGAGAAGGTCAAGAAGGTATTTAACTATTACGGATATACAGATGCTGTCAAGGTCTGACTTGCTGTACTGGAGTTTGTTGGGTATACAAAAATGTGGTGGAAAAATCTTAATACTACCCAAATAAGGGATGGAAGACGAGGTGTTAAGACAAGGGATGAGATAAAAAGGTTATTAAGAGGCAGATTTGTACCCAAGATGTACCTACAAGATACGTTTATGAAGTTGCAAGAGCTTCACCAAGGAGACTGATCTGTTGATGATTATGTTAGAGAGTTATAGATGTTGATGATCTAAGCCGACGTAGAATAACCAGAGACCCATACGATATCAAGGTTCATTTTTAAACTCAGGTATGAGATTCACAATATCGTAGAAGTACAGAGGTTTTATACATTAGAAGAGGCGATCAAAATCGAATAGAGAGTCGAAAAACAAAAGAGAAATATTCTAAGCCAACCTAGCCAAACATTCTCCCGAGCTCCCGTATCACCCCGACCTATTCATGCTAAGCCAAGCAGGCCACACTGAGCCGAGGAAAGGAATGACCAACCTGATAAACACCAAGCAGACCAGCATGATCGAGCTCTTCACCGCTAGGCAAGGGTAAAGACCCCAATGACTTAAGGGTTATACAATGGTGACTCATCCTAAGTTCCTAAGGTGACCCAGGTCCAACCATATCCAAACATGCAGATGATTAAATAAAACCCCCAAAATCCCCAACAAGGGCCCGTTAGACCAGGCTTTTTCTTAAGGCCTACATCACTAAAAATCCATTAGTACAACTATAATTCAAAACAAAAGGAAAATAATAATACAAATGCCCATCAATAATTTTTTAATTTTCACATAACTAGCCTACCAAGCTTTCTCAGTAGAGTCACCAATTCTATCAAGCCCTATTTTGATTTCCATAATTTAACTTATATCAAGTCCAACTCGCTTGATATAAATTACTCGACATTAAATTAAAGAACTATTTTTCTAAAAAAAAAAATTTAAATTGAACTCGCCAACCAGTTCAACTGGTAAAAAAAATGAAATTAAGGTTTTCAGGTTAAAAAACCCTAATTTAGCCACTAATCCACAGATTTTCTAAGAAAATTATTTTTAGAAAATTAAACCAGAAAAGACCAGGTTTGAAGGCTAAACTATTGAAACTAAGTCACTATATAAAAACTAAAGAAAAATTGATGGGTTTTTATTTTTATAATTTACTAAAAAATACTAAAAAAAATAAACCTAAATATACAAAAGATAACTAAAGTGATATTTAAATTATTTTTTTATTACGAATTTTCTAAAAAAAAGGTAAAAAAAGTTTTTTATTTTTTAGATAGTTGCCCTAAAGGTGCATACGTACTCACTATTTGGGATCAAACCGATCATAGTTCTCTTTTTATAAAATATTTAGTAGGTGGATTCTTTTTATTTTGAAAACTGAGTTAGGTTTACATTTATTTAACAATTTAATTTTAAAAAAAAATCCTAAGAAATCTAATTTTTTTGAATTAAAGAAAACCCTAACTAAATAAATCTTTTTGAAAATCTTAGTTAAGATTTTTTTTTTATTTTTAAAACCATTACGTGTCAAAAAAATCTTTTCTAAACCTTAACTACTAGATACATATATTTTCTAAATCTTAACCGCAAGATACATATCTCAATACGTATATTTTCTAAACCTCAACTGTAAAATACTTATCTTTTCTAAACCTCAACCGTAAGATATGTATCTCGATACAATCTAGATACATATTTCATCTGCAAGATACACTAAAGATATGTTTATTATTTTAAAAAAACACGATTTTATTAAAAAATACAATTTAACTAAATTTTATTGGAATTATCTAAAAAATATCATGCAAACGATATGGAAATAAAAAAAAACTGCACTAAAAACAAAAATTTAATTAGTAAAAACAATTGAATTAAGATAAATAATAAAATAAAATAAAACAATTTTTACCGATGAATCAAGTCACGTATGTTAATCGTGTACAATGTGTAGCGTTCATCATGCTATTATTGCATGAAATTTCGTGTATGCTCGTTAGTGAGTGAGTAATGGCTGTCGGTGTGAAGTGTTGGTGTACAATTATATATTGGCTTGGGACGTAGTCAATGTTTAGGGTCGACGTGAAGGGGACATGCTAGGCGGTGTTGACTAGTAATGGAGGTCAGTTTGTGTGTGTCTTTATGTTGGGGGTGTACTTACACGTGCTGATTGAGTTAGATTTGTGGAGATTAGGTTGGCTAAGGGTGTGCAATAGAGTTTGGACTGCGTTAGCATGGCATGTACAATAAAGTTTGGATTATCTAGGGCATTATGGCGTGTACGGTCAATTTGTAGAGCTGTCGGCCATAATCTATTAACGAACATACAAGCATAAAAGCTTAGTTAACAAATGTGCAGGCGTTATGATTGAGGCGAGGGTCAGCTTTGTGGATTAGACTTCAACATCGACCAACATGTTTGAATGTGTAGGGTTAAAGATGCTGTTTGTAGATTTCACCAGGGGCATGCAAGTTTGGTGTGGGAATTTCAGTTGGGGATGTTGGGTTGGAACTTGGATTAGCTATGGTCATGTAGTATGGCTTAGCTTTAGACTATAATTTGATCATGGAATTGAAAGGAGATCGTGTTTTTGGATTGGGGTATGGATAATTTGTGTTTAGTGAGAATGTGTAAAAAAATGTATCCAACATCACCCGCCATCGTGCTATTTATAAACTCTTAATCATATCTTTCGTATCGAAAATACGGAAAATACGATTACGATTCTATGAAGATTTAACCTAACTTCTACAAAGCCAACTTAATTTGGGCTTTCTATTTTCAAGACCCAATCCGATCCACTCTATTATAGCGCAACAACTTTTCTAATAAATCTTAAGTATATTTTAACCAAATGTAAATTAGATAAAATTCTATTTTAAATCAAATTGGGCAAAAATTATTTTAATAAAGTCCAATTCTTAAATGACTTAATGATTTATTAAATTGATCACACGTCATTATCCAATTTGACACTAAACGATCCAATGCGACTCGGTTGATATGATTCGATTCGACTTAACTCGATATGATTCGACTCGACTCAACTTAACCTAACTTGACTCGACTTAACTCGACTCATTTTTTTTTTCATTTTTTTAATTTTCATTTTTTTAATTTTGTTTATTTTTAACCTGGCTCAACTAAAATAAAACAAAAAAAATGAAAAATGGAAAAAATAAAATGTCTATCATTACCATTTTGGATATCCTCATATTTGATACGCCACCACAGTTTGACATCACCTGTTAAGTACATTGCAACCATGGTGACCTTTACTCTCTCATCATTTGTCCCTACAGCAGCAAAGTATTACTCCGTATCAAATAGAAAATTCTCCAATAACTTGGCATCCCTCATACTAGTGAATGCCTTAGGCTCAGCCATCTCCAAATGTCCTGCATAAGCAAGAACATGTATGGGGGCGGGGGCAAGGGCAAGGGCAAGAGCATTCTCTATAGCTTGAGTCAAAGTAGCTACTTATGCCCTCAATTCCTCTACAATCTCAATTAAGGCACGAGTAATAACTTGTCTTCTTAAGTCTTACACTTGAGTCTCTAAGTGTTATCTTATCTTATCGATCGTTACGTGCATTTCCCTTCTAAGTGTCTGCACTGTAACATCGAAATTCTCAACCATCTCAGTCATCTTAGAATTCATCTCCTGATAATTGGCCTTAACTTCAACCACTCTTATCGACAGTACGGCAAAATCATTCATCCGCTTGGACAATCCCTTGAGGATTTCCTCTAGGCTATCTAACATCTTGCTCACTTCCTCTTGTTGTGTCATGGTTATTCCCATTGAAATAATCTAGGCTTTGATACCAATTGTCATGGTTCAAGGCTTTTTTAAGTGCACAAACAGACCATATAGCACTTACTAGCTTGTCTCTGCAATAATAAGCAAGCCTAACTCACACGCAACGCTGACCGACAAAACCTAAACCTGTAAGCAATACAAATAAGGAAAAAAGCCAACAGTAAAATAAGGAACACAAATATGAATGGAAAAATGAATAGCACACTTTTATGAATTCTAACAGTAAAATAAGGTTACAATATGTGTGCACGAGGGTAATATGTATGTAAAAAGTGCCATCAATCATGATCAACTAACGTAGTAAGTAAGAATTCAAATCTTGAAGAGTACTCACACCCTCGTAAAAAGTTTTATAAATATTTTTAAGCTGACAAGAAGAAATATTAAAATTAGTAAAATAGTACTACTTTCTAAAAGTAAAATTTTTTAATAATAGTAAAACTCTAACTAAAAAAAAAAAAGTCCTCCTTATGTTGCAATATGTATAAAAGAATGGCCCCTTACTAGTACAAATATATTACAAAAAGGGATCCTGACACATGGCACATGACTACATACTAAGTTCTCCTACAGAAGCTCGCAATTTCAGCGTGAAAGAAAGAAAGAAAGAAAGAAAATAAAAAACAGCACGATGTCTCAATTTTTTACCCAATTTAATCCTTTTTCTTTGGCAAATTTTAATCAAATTGAATACAGAAATTAAGAGAGGACTTGGGATATTATGAATGGAACAATATATTTCGTCCAAATTCATTCATATAATCCCATGAATTGAGCCTAAAAATCAAGAAAATTAACATTTTTGGAAAAAGGGCTTTAATGGTGAAGTTCACCATATACTTATATATTTGAAAAAGAAATACATATAAATTTATATATATCCTATACAGTTGTACTATATGTATGTATCATGTTCTTTTTTGGTACACTGCTTCCTTTCCATTAGTTGTCTATCCGTCAATCTCTCACCCTCTCTGTTTCGCTTCATCATCGAATCTTCGCTCTTCATTCATCAGGTATTCTTCACCCGTTCTTCGACGATCTGTCCGTGTATGATTTCATTGCCCTTTTCATTTTGAGTGTGATATTGAAATGACTTCTCCAGCCCCTAATCAGCGAAAGTGAGCCGTACTTTTGGGGGAAAAGAAAAATAAAAAAAGGATGACCATAAGAGCATAAGAGCGATATCTATTTCAACTTGAAATTACATGTCATGAATTTTTTTTTTTTTACATTTTTCCTTTTTCCCATAATTATATGTATATCTATATTATTTAAGGTAGAAGATCCTTAAATAACTATTATCTTTTAAAATTATTATTTACTCCCCAATTTAATAACAAAACAAGTTTTTATATTTAACTATCAATTAATTTAATAAAGATATATTTATAATACCATAAAAATTAATTATTATAATAAATTTCTAATAACCATTTTAACTCGACCAAACTACCATATTACCTACTTCTCATAATATTTGCTAGAATTACTCTATGATTCACTCCACATCTTCCAACATTACTCTATTTCCTTTATGCTTCACCATGTCACTAGTCATGTATGAATATGCAAACAATCAAAAGTATAAACTTGAAAACATTGACATATTAGAATTTTTCAACAAAATAACCATTTTGATACATAAAAAAAAATAATAAAGAAATTATTTATGATAATTATATAAAAAAAAAAAAGATATATTCACTTTTCCTTAAAAATTGGTTTCTAAATATAGTATTTTAACACACGTAAAATGGTACAGCCATTGGTTAATAAAATATTATAAAACAACCGACCATCCGGGGAAGACCACCTCGGCTCTCAAACCACGATTTCCAATGAATGACTGACACGCGTGGCATCGCTATGAGACCTCAAGTGCACCACGTTAATTTGCAGACACGTTCATTTCGAACTACCACGCCGTATTCCTAAACGTTCCATGAAGTTTCGTTATGCTTACAAATACCATCTATAAATACATCGTAGGATCTGTTTGTTCATCAACATTAAAACAAACACCAAAACCCTAAACGAAAATGCGAACCATTTCTCGTTCTCTGTCTTCTTCTATACTTCCACCCCTAATAAACTTGTCCTACTCAAATGCCAAGTCAAAGCGGCATTGTCGATCCAGCTTCCACCTTGGAAGGAGGTCAAGAGGCACAACGCTGGCGGCCAAGAGAGACCACCGGTGCGAGTGGGACGACAGTGGACGGTTTGTGGATGAGAGCATGGTGATACTGAGGAAACGAATTCATGAGATGAAAGTGATAGAACGAAACGACGCACCGCCTGAAGATTGGATGGATTGGGAGAAGCAGTGTTACGGTTCGTATGATGAGCATGTGTGCTTCTTGGTTGGGTTGTTGCAGTGTCTTCTCATGGACGCTAGGCCGAGCATTGCTCTTGGGATGGTGGCATTGACAGCGATAAGCGTAACAGTTTCTACGGTTATGATCTTCTCCAGGGTGTTGGTGGGAGCTCATGATGTAATCTCCGCACTTCATTGATCGGTGAATGAATGCCTTTATTTATTTACTTATTTATATATAGAGAGAGAGCTTTAAGTAACCATCTTTTCTAAAATTACCGTTTCGGCCTCCAATTACAAATTATATAACCGAAAAACCAACTCTAAAAGTAGTATAAACATATTATAACATAGAGAAATATGGCATTTTCTTCTGAATTTTCTCATTCGTACTCTCTCTCTCTCTCTCGCCATTACTCTAATAGCCTACTCGAAGCTCCCACGTTTTATTTCTTTTCAGCCACAACTCACCACGTTCTGGAAGCTCCTACGTTTTATTTTTTTTCAGCAGCAACTAACCACGTTTCAAATTGTAGTTCTATTATACTACAAATCAATAACATGATCGGGGAAAAAACTCATCTCAATATGTATATTCCTTTCTTACTTGGAACCCTCCCTTATCACTATCATTTTCTCTTAATTTTATTCAAGATGGCTCTTCTCAATTTGGATTCCTCTCAGTCTGTTAAATCTTAAACTAAATAGGGATGGAATCTAAAGTGACTTATTCCTGATCATAATATGCAGTATACACAACATTGGCTTCAACATCCATATCTTTTTGTACAGTAAGTAACAAATTCATCTTTCACTGATGCATCCTTTTTTTCCCTTTGTTTGGAAGAATATTTATGCATTCTAATCATTTGTTAATGAGTATTCACTGATAACAACATAAATGGAGAGAGCCTCAAACCAGTATTCATGGAGGAATGCTTATTTTTATACTCGTTATGGTGCTCTTTATTGTAATATATCTCTGCTTTTTTTTTTTTTTAATCTCATTTATTTGTGGGTTATTTTTTTAAATTATTTTTTTTATGCATTATGATTATTTTTAATGGGTATTCATTGCATTTGATGATTACATAAACAAAGAGAAAGTGAAGCCAGTATTGTTGGAGGACTGCTCATTTTTATAGTTATTGAAACCAAATCCGTTACTATAAGTAAGTGCATCCCTTTGTCTTTCCCTTCTTTTAGAAGAATTGTTATGCATCGTGATTATTTGTTAATGGACTCATTTATATGTTTTCTACAGTTTCTTTTTTCTCATATAAATTTTATTATTTGGTAGTTAATAAAAATTTTTAGGAAATGTTTCTGTTTGTTTGCTAAGAAATTTTAGGATAAGTTGTTGATTCTTTTTTTTTTTTTTTTTTGGGAAAGTTGTTTTGATAGCAAAAAATTAAAGAAAAAATTCTTTTTTCTTCATTTTTTAATTTAATATCCTTATATCATTCTTTCGTGTCGTAACGAGATTTGTTTCGTTAATGAGAAAATTGAAGCTAATTTTCTAGGAAAATTTCTCAATCTCCTTCAAGTACATAGGTTCCACAACTAACAAGTAATGCAGCAAGTAAAAACAAGAAGAATAAGATCAACCCAAGGCGCGTGCTTTTGGCAATAAAGAATGAGAAGACCTAGGAAAATTGATGCTTGATGATACCATGATAAGTAGTTGTGTTTTGCCTCGTATCGATCTACTCTTTTACCCAAGCCATCTTAGTGTTAATAATGGTGTAGTGAAGGCCTTGCAGCCTAAGTCTCCTAATAAGCTTAAGTTGATGGGAAGAAGATGAATTAGGTTCAGGTTTTCTTCTTAGACATTTTTTTTTACATATACAAAGGTTTTGTTTGGAAAATTGGATTAGTGACTTGATACATGATGCATTTATTCAATCTTATCAAATAAATAAATTGTAACCTTATTTTGGGTTTTATCTCATTTTTTTCTCTCTCTTTCTCTATGGAACTATAATGAATTTCAAGGGTAATAAAATTTTTTTTAGGATAAGGATAAAATATTTTAATGAAAATTTGGATTGAATTATGTAATTAAATAAATAGCAATATGTTGATGGAAATGGAAAACAATATTTTGTTCTTCATTACATGTAATATTGGAAGAAGAAATTGAATTATTCTTTAAGTCATTCGATGATGGTTTCCTTTTGAAGTTCACTTCTCTTAGATTTCATCATTATTTTTTTCTATATCATCTTTTAAAAAAAAATTATCGACTATATTATTTATAAGAGTATCATATAGAATACAAACAAAGGTCAAAGATTAAAATAAAGAAAGTTATCTTTCTTTCATAAGGATTCCAAATACAAAAAGACAAAAGGATTGACTGATATATCAAAAAGGTTTTAACAAAAGAAAAGTTTGGATGAAGAATTCATTTCCCATTAATAAAGGCCCCCACTAACTTTGGTGTCTAAAAATTTTTTAAACATAATTTTTTATTAATCACCTTTAAATAATATTTAAGAAACCAATGATCATGTGTATTAAATTACTATAAAAACAATGTACCAATATTTCAAAAATTATAAAATTTTAAGATTTACAAATATGTTTTTGAAAATTTTAAAACTTAACCATTATGACAAAATATTTTTATATAATGGAGAATTTTTCAAATGTTCTAAAAGTTGATGTTGAAATTCATAATTCCATTGCAAAAAATTAAAAGAGAAAATTTTTGATGAACTTTTTTTATTTTTAGCACACGCATCACAAGTGTGTGTGTCTACTAGTATATTATTAAAATAGATTAGAGTTTAAATAACTGCCTCTTGTCAATTTACTATTTAAGCTTCAAATATAATATTATATAACTGAAAAACCAATATTAAAATTATTTTTATAAAATTATGAATAATAAAAAAATTTGATAATTTATTGAATTCTTTTTTTTCCATAACAACAAATTTTTCTCTTTTCATTAACCTTTTTCTCCATTAATCTGTCCATTTACTTTCCATTACCTCCCTTTTTTCTCTATACATGTATCCACTAATCTCACTATTTACTTCCCATTACCCCTGCCTCCCTCTCTCTCTCTCTCTCTTTCTTTCTTCACATTAACTTAGGAGTGTTTGTTAGATATTTTGTATATGATCAAAATTGTTATTTATTCATGTGTGTATAGCATAGCCATTTAGAATTAGTTGTAGACTATTTCTGGTAGTTAGTTAGTTTAGGAAATTTGTTAAGATCAGTTCCAATGAGTAGAGCAACTATAAATAGTTGTTCAAG
Organism: Lumnitzera littorea; assembly: GCA_024138015.1. Lineage (NCBI taxonomy): Eukaryota > Viridiplantae > Streptophyta > Magnoliopsida > Myrtales > Combretaceae > Lumnitzera > Lumnitzera littorea. The sequence goes on along the minus strand of JAMXBB010000004.1, from coordinate 2,853,775 downwards.
TATATTTTTTGCTACTTCTACTGCACAAAACAATACATACATAGTTTGCATTTCTCTCTCCACAGTTTGGTGAAATCCTCTACGTGTACTAATGGCAAACATAACTAGAGAAGAGGAAAGCATGTAAACTAACATCGAATTTGTCATGGTATCAAAGCAATAACGTTCTTATTCTTATCTTCATTGAATATTTTGGTTTCAACATCACAAACAGTTTTTGTGTGTTAGAGTCATGACAAATCAAACTTGCACAAATCCTCTATACATTTTAGAATAAGATAATCTTGGTATGTCTTTAGGAATAAGTGTTTTCAATGGTAATAATTTTCTTACTTAGAATTGATCTGTTCAAATGGCATTAGGAGCAAAAATTAAACTAAGCTTTGTTGATGGAACAATTCCTAAACCATAAGAGAATACAAATGAATTTGTTAAGTGGACACAATGTGATTACATGGTTAGGTATTGGTTACTTAATTCCATGCTACCTAAGATTTCTCAAAGCTTTTTATATGCTCAATCGTCGTTAGAGTTGTGGCAATAAATTACAGAGTAGTTTGGTCAAGCAAATGTACCACTTATTTTTCAGTTGCATCATGAATTGTTGAATACTAGGCAAAATAATGATTTGGTGACTGTATATTACAATAAATTGAAGAAGTATTAGGAAGAAATACATACCTTACATCCTTATCCTATGTATGTTTGTGGACGACTTAACTACTGTACCTATGATCTTAAGGATAAGCTGCTTGAATATGATGCTCAAACGAAGTTAATGCAATTCTTGATGGGTTTATCTAAGGTTTATGAACCAATACAAAGTTAGAACTTGTCGAATAAGATATTACCTACAATTAGTCATGTGTTCTCTATTATTTTGCATGTAGAAAAATAGCATCAAGTTACTAATCTCATGGTTAGTGATTCTAATTTGATTGTTTTTATTACAAACAAAGGATTTTCTGTAAGCCAAGGAAGTACTATAGGAAGAAGAAATATAAACAGGAACAAGTTGTTTTGCAAAAATTGTAAGAAAGAAGGACATTTAGTTGAATCGTGTTTTGAGATTATAAGTAACCTTGATTGGTATAAGGGGAAGAAAAAACATGTAGATTCAAAGCTGAATATGGTTGTTACAGGCTTTAATGATAAACGATCATTGGAAACATGTCGTTATAGTACTCCATTTGATCATATTAGTGGTGATAAAAGTATACTTGTAGGTGTTGTTGATACTCAACAACTTATCCAATCAGTAGCTAATGAAGTAATGAAGATGATGCGTAGGAAAAAAAATTATGTAGGCGATGATTCAGCTTAGAATTTAAGTGTGGTTAATTGTGCCGGTATGTCTTCAACTGCTTATTTTGTTAACTTGAGTAATGAATATAGATCTTAGGTCATAAACACTAGTGCTAGTGATTGTATGTCTCCTTTTTCGCATCTGTTTGATAACAAACATTTGCTTTCAAAGCCTATTCTTATTCATTTACTAAATGGTTCAGTAAAACATGTCACTATAGTAGGAACCATATCACTTTCTTCATAGTTAGTGCTTCACAATGACCTTTTCGTTCCAGGCTTCAAACATAATCTCTTGTCAGTTTCTCAAATAGTCAAGCAAGCAAGCAACTTCCTTTTGTTGTGACTTTCACTAGTTCTATGTGCAATTTTCAAGACCAGAAGTCTAAACGTGGTATAGCACAAGCTCAAGTGCTTCATGGCCTTTATGTGCTAGATATTGCTACTGTTCTCCAAGGTTATGACCTTCGGTCGCATTTTTCATGTGACGTTGTTAAATCACAATGTAATACTGTTTTCCTAATAATCTTGATGCTCAGTTACTTCATGCTCGCTTAGGACATCCTTCTTTGTCTAAGCTAGCAAAGCAACTCAAAGTTAAACACCTTTTGTGTGAGACTTGTCATTTGGCAAAGATACACAGAATGTCCTTCTATCTTAGTGAAAGTACATCTAAGTCATTGTTTGATTTGATTCATTTGGACTTATGGGGACCATATCATGTTGCAACATATAATGGATAACATTATTTTCTCACACCAGTAAATGATTGTTTTAGGGGAACATGGACATATTTGCTGCAAACAAAATCTCAAGTTTATTTTGTATTAAGGAAGTTTTCTTATATGTTCGCAATCATTTTTCTATTTTTCCTAAAAATGTGCAAAGTGATAATGGTGTTGAGTTTGTTTCTCGAGAGTATCAGTCTTTCTTTGCTGACTTTGGGATTACACATCAAAGAACAGTTCCTTATTCATCTCAACAAAATAGTCATGTTGAGAGAAAGCATCGTCATTTGATAGAAACTGCTAAAGTAATGCATCTTCATGCCAATTTGCCTAAGGAATATTGGGGAGATTGTGTTCTAGTTGTCACTCATTTAATTAACCGAATGGCTACTGCTATACTTGATTGGAAAAACTCCTTTTGAAGTTCTTTTTACCTCTTAACCATCGTATGAAAATTTACATGTTCTTGGATGTTTGTGTTTCATCTTAAAGCTTAGTGGTACTAAGGACAAGTTTCATAGTAAAGGTTGCAGATGTGTCTTAATAGGATATGCTACAGGACACAAAGCGTACAAAGCACTTGATTTAGAGACTAGAAAAGTTTTCATCAATAGGGATGTTATTTTTTATGAGGATATCTTTCCTTTCAAACATAATGATGCACCTTCATAGGATAAGTCGATCTCTGAATCATTACCTTCTGTCACTTTTGAAACTAATCTTGTTCCTTCTTTGTTAGAATCCTCTCTTTTAATTGAATCTACTCGTCTTGATGTTACTCACAACATTACCCCACATCGATCCTCTCGTGTTTCTCAAACTCCTTCATGGCTTGCCAATTATATTCATTCCATTAACAATTCCTTTGTCTGTTCCACTTCTAGAGTATCATGTCCTCTATTTACTTCCACTTCTTTTTCTTCTTGTTCAGACGAGTTTGTTCATTCTATGGCTAATGTGTTTATGACTAAAGGGCCTAATTCATATGCTCAAGCTTCCAAGGATGAATAGAACTTTGTGCACTAGAAACTAATTGTACTTAGATTCTTACTGATTTGCCTAAGGATAAGAGAGCCATTGGTTATCGTTGGGTTTATAAAATCAAATATAATGCCAATGGTAGTGTAAGTAGATACAAAGTACGTTTGGTTGCGAAAGGGTATACATAGATTGAGGGAGATGATTATCATAGTACATTTTCTCTAGTAGCAAATTTAGGGACTGTTAAACTCTTGTTAGCTATTGCTGCTGTTAAACTCTTGTTCCAAGTAGATGTCAACAATGCTTTTCTTCATAGGTCTTTAGATGAAGAAATCTATATCGAGCCACTATCAAAATATGCTAAAGCTAGACCTAGCTAAGTTTGTAAACTTAAAAGGAGTCTTTATGGTCTTAAGTGGCCTTTTCACCAATAGAACTTGGAAATTACACATTTTTTGGTTTCCTATGGTTTTCAATGGTCCTCTCATGATCATTCTCTTTTCACTCAGTTTGATGGTTCTGATTTTCTTGTTGTTTTGTTCTACATCGATGATATGTTGATTATGGGCAGTAATGTTTGCCACATCACTAAGCTTAAAGATCAACTTCAGGCTGCTTTTACTATTAAAGATGTTCGTGTTGTACAATATTTCTTGGATTTTGAATTGAGTAGAACAAATGCAGGAAGTCATCTTTTTCAGCGCAAGTTTATCTTAGACATTTTATAGGACATTGGTTTGATAACTTGAAAACCAGTACGTATTCCTTTGCCTTCTGGTCTTGATCTTTATCACAATACAAGTACTTTACTAGATGATCCTATAGCTTACAGGCGAATCATTAGTCGTCTCTTGTATCTTACTTCTACATAGCTAAATATTTCTTTTGCTATTCACAAACCAAGTCAATTTCTTAGATAGCCTTGTGTTGCTCACTTATGAGTTACTTTTCACTTGCTCAAATATCTAAAGGATACTCTTGATTTTAGGCTATTTTACTTTGTATCCTCCTCTTTTGATCTACATGGATATTCTGATTCTAACTGGGGTACGTGTGTGCTTACTTGTAAGTCAATCCCTAGCTATTGTGTTTTCTTGGTTCTTCACTGGTCTCTTGGAAAACTAAGAAATAAAATACCGTCTCTACTTCTTCTACTAAAGTGAAGTATCAATCTATGGCTTTTGCTACCAAAGAACTTTTATGGGTTTCTTATCTGCTTCAAGATCTTAGTATCTCTTTTACATCTCCAATTACTTTACATGTTGATAACAAGTCTACCTTGTTACTTGCTACACATCCTTTTGAGCATGGACGTACAAAACATATTTCTATTAATGCTTATTTCACTCGTGAGCAAGTAGCTACTGGTTTTATTCATCTTATTTATGCACCATCTCATGTACAGTTTGCTAATCTTCTCACAAAGGCAGTATCTAAGTCCCAACTCACTGCAATGTTGTCCAAGATGGGCTTTTGTAAGGTACCATCTTAAGGAAGGTGTGTTAAATATTATGTATATCAAAATTGTTATTTTTTCATATGTGTATAGCATAGTTGTTTAAAAATAGTTATAGACTGTTTCTGATAGTTAGTTAGTTTAGAAAATTTGTTAAGATGAGTTCTGATGAGTAGAGCAAATATAAATAGTTGTTCAGTTGTATTTTTTACTACTTCTACTGCATAAAGCAAGACACACACAGTTTGCAGTTATCTCTCCATAGTTTGGTGAAATCCTCTTCATGTACTAATGGCAGACATAAGTGGAGAAGAGGAAAGCATGTAAACTAACATCAAATTTATCAGTATTAACATCTCATTGAAAAATTAACTTTTTATTCTCAACATTTTCTAACATATATTAAAAAAATATGATTTTTATTAATTTTATTTTTTTTTAGCCACTCTTAATATTTATTAGCTGATGATTCATAATAATTAATTTAATAATATTATGAATATATTTTATTTTATCATAACATTAAATTGTTTTAATTTCATAACACTAATGGAGAAGTCTTTATAATTCCTTTTTATTGCAATTTTGAATTAAAATATTATAATTATTTTATACCCACAATACGGTACATTGTTTGCTAGTGTGTATATATATATATATATTTATATATATATCACACTAATAGATAGTGTACCTATAATGTGAGTGCATATAAAAAATTTAGATGAGAAAATTATAACTTTGAAACAACAATACATATATGTCTACATATATTCACATTGAAAGGAAATATAGAGAAAAAAATTCAACATTAATATTATTAAAATAAAATTATAATTTCAAAACATGAAATTCATCTTGCCATGGATCATGAATTTAATAATAAAAGTTTACAAATAATAATTTGATAGTAAAATGAAAATAACGACTTTAATTTTGGTTAGAGAATAATAAAAATGATATAGAAATTTTTATAGATCTCTCATTTTTTAATTTTATTCATCCTTTGAAACGCATGCATGCTATTGCATTTACATACACAACCATGGTTACATCTACTGTCCGCAACTGCCATAGGACATGAGTAAATGGCATTTAAAACTAGGAAAGAGAAGGGAGAGTGCAATTGGACATTTTATAGAAGAGATCTACCTTAATTCTCTATATATTATGATTTGACAAATATATCTCATTAAATTAATTGATGGCGAATATAAGAGTTGGGAAAAATTGAAAAAACTACTTACTTCTGAGGATTTAATTGTAATTATAACCTTAATGATTACTTAAGTTTCAAAAGACTTTAATAATATATATATATATATATAAAAGAACTGCAACCACCATATATTATAATATTTATGAAATGGATATATATTATACTAGTGGAAGACACACCCGTGTTACAAGTGTAAACTAACTTTAATAATTTTTTTTCTTAAATAAAGAAAAATTACATTTTGTGCATCTAAATCCAAGTAACCATCATTACATAAGGTAAAGTTGGGTAGTGATAAAAAGGATAAAAAAGAAAAATTATGTAAACCTCATCCCATGACAATCAAGAGAGATCATTTTAATTATATTGAATATCTCAAATTATGTCATTGATGTTATAAATTTTCAAATATAATTTTATAAGAAAACAGTTATAAACGCTGTAATAGTTGGTCCCTTTAATAATGTACAATATTCCAAGTAGCACTATGTTGCAAACATCAAAGGATCAAGGGTGGTGATGCCTCAAAACATAATAGAAGTTAAAACTATGTTTTCCTAATAATTGTTAAAGATACTTAAAAAAAAAATCTGAATAAAACTTTAAATCCATGATGATTAAAAGTACCGTTTCTCCAACTTGCCCTTCTAGACAATGTATATCACAAAATTCTTTGCGCATTTACCTATTAATCTCCTCAGCAAATTGATTAACCATTTACATCAACATCTATCATATCTTTTTTTAATAGATCCCTTGATGATACGGTGAGACCTGTTTTTTTTTTTTAAGTTTGAACTCAATTGAAACAAACTTGTTAAGAATATGAAAAATGGAAAATTTTACGATTCCATCTATCATTTTGATTCAAAATTTATTTAATAGTTTGATTCAAAGGAATACTAGCAAATAACGTACTCATGTTGCGTATACAAAAAAAAAATAAAAAAGTTTTTACTTCATATATAGAAAAACGTCAATAATATATGTTTATAAAATCGAAACTATAATAAATTTTCTTTTAAAAAAAAGTAGTAAATGTTAGTCGAATAAAAAATATAATAAATTTTCTAAATAATAATAACGTTGAATAATTAAAATAATGGATAAAGAAAACAATAATAATTATAAAAATAAGTATAATACAAAATGATAATAATATAATTGAAAAGATTTGTGAGTAAAAAGTGTTATTTAAGAAGTTCGCGAATTGGATTTATTTAAATTTAAATTTAAATTTTTTTTAATAACTATCATCATTAAAACTATAAGATATATATGATAGCTAATAGATAGTAAAAAAAATGGTTTTCCTTCAATATAATAGAAAATGGATGGGGGCTACCGGTCCCTTAAAATAAGGACGGGACCGTAGAAAAATCCTAAAAAATGTATATAAAACATAAATCACAAAACAAAAAACCAAAAATATTAAAATTATATTAAGATCCACAAAAATTATCAATAATACAATGAAATACCAACTCAATTAAAATTTAAAGCGTAAAAAAAGAAATAGATTATCAAGATTTTGGATGAGAATTAAACTATTTGTTTTTGTCCAATTAACATATGCATTAAACCTTGACATAGTTTAACATCGAGGCTAATGTTACGATCATCAAGCATAAGATACCCCCCATGTTTCTAAGACACCATCTGCATAACATATATATTTCAAGCTTATAGAAAAGAAAAAGACATATTTTTAAATACTTGACAAAACACTCAATATTGCATTAAGTAACATCAGTATATTATGTACATCGATAAAATATTATAATATTATTATATTTATGTTCGGACATCAGAACCTCTCTCCTGACGGCCACACATTGCTACGATGTTGGTTCTCCAACTCTGGTGACTTTGACAATCAATATATTATCAAATTTTTCTGATCAAAATTATTTTTACTCATGGGCTTCTTACCTTCTTGATCGAAATTGAATTCAAATAGTTATATGTATTATCCAACTACTTAATTAAAGAAGAAATGGGGAAGAAAAGAAAAAATAATATAAAAAGAGAAACTAAAATAAGAAAAACTAAGAGAGAAAAAGATAACCATAACCTATTCCATTGCGTTCTCCAATTATTCCAACTGCAAAACACAAAAAAACAGTTGACTTGAATATTACTTACAGATGTTTTAGACCCAAAATATGTTGGGGTTTTGAGATTTTTAAGAGGAAACCTAAAGACAAAACCCACATGTAAAGTTTATTAATGGAAAGCTATATGGATTCCTTTACTGCTCTCTGTAAATCCACAGAAATTCATCGTCGCAATATCCGTTCTGATTATCCTCAAAATTCAACACATATGTCGAAGGATTGCACCCGATCTTTGCAAAATCGATATAAGCCTGCAATCTAAAGCACTTCCTTCTTTTCGCAATCAACACAACCCTGCAATCTCAAGCACTTCCTACTTTTCGTGATCGATCCGTGACACTTGTACCCGATCTTCTTGATTCCAGCAATGCATTATGCGATCTTAACAACCTCTCCAAGAATACTTCATTGTGGCGAAAATATCTTTTCTTGATGGTGTGGTTGCAAAACCCACTTAATTAAGTATGCTCGGCAAGGCAGCTAGAGAGAAGAGGAGAGAAACGGTTAAAATAGAGGGGGTTAAAGATATAACAATGAAAAACTGTCCAATTGCAAGGAAGCAGTTATAACTTATTCGAACATCAGAATGAGGGAATGTGAGCAGTTGGCAATATGTCTTCAAAACGTAGCATAGTAACGAATAACCCTTTTTTTTTTTTTTTTTTTTTTTTGTCTTCAAAACATCGAAAGAGATTCACAAGCGAGAGAAGGAAGAGAGGAGTTTGTAAGGAACCCATATTAAATTAATATAAATATTGGTATAAAAGAAAGAAAAGGGGTTATATTAAGGATTAAATAGTAATCTTATAGATAGCAGTTACTTAAAAATCAGTCTATTTTAATAATATAGATATGTAATATCAATTAATAATATAGATATATAATATCAAGTAAAAGAGGTTACGCCTTATTTGAAACATGTTGAATATAAAGTTTCCAATTCAATGTAAATTAGTTAGACATTATTTGAAAAACTTTTACTCATTTTTTTTCTTTTTTTTTTTTCTTTGCACCAACCTTTTGCTCGATTGGATAAAGGAAATTTCGACTATAAAGGAGCTAATAAGATATTTTTCATTCTTGTGTTGTTTCGTTTTTATTTCATCAAAATGCTAAATATAAAAAGTAGGTGGAGATGTACGAAAGGATCGAACCCAAGAATTGATAGGTTTCACCATTTAAACATGACGGGTTAAATTTTTTTTTATTTTTTTTCAAGATTAAGTTGTAAACGCAGCATGACGTGTATCTATTTGCTCTATATATCGAAAGTTGGAATATTTAAATTAGGGACAAGCAGATATAAGATGTGCAAGATATAGTGTTTTATCCGTATTCTACTTTATAGATATATATTTTTAAACTTTTGAAATCAAAACTTATCATGTAGTACCATGGAGGGTATCTTAAGGAATTTGTAACATTTTTCATATAAATTTAACATTGCAAGTTTTTATTAATAGAGTCTTGATGAAAAATGTATTCATTCATTAAAGAATACACATAGAAATGGATTTTCAATACATGTTGCTTTTATCTTTACAAATGATACATTAGAAAAAAAAAAAAAATTGACCATTTTAAATGATAGGTCTCACTTTCTCCTAGGCAAAACTTTTATTAATAATAGCAAAGTATTGCACACATCTAATCCCTTTTTAATAAACTTATCAAATAATAATCAAGAGCATGCACAACTCTAACATAGAGATTAGTAGGATACATAACCTTTTAAGGCTAAAAAAATGCATTAATATTCTGTTTTTATTTATTAATATTATTTAATTATTATTACATGGTGGTAGGTACACACTACTCTAGAACCTATATCCTATATACTTTATGTTACATTTAATACGTAGAAATGATTTAGAATGGAAAATGTAATGAAGAGTAGAATAAAAAATCCTTTCTCATATTTGGAAACATTCATGAAATGAATTATAATGGAATAAAATAAAATGTATATGTAGTAATAGTTATCAAAAATACTCTTAAATATTAAATAGATAATTAAATTAAAATTCAAATAAGTAATTTAGTTAATAATAATAAATGAAAAAAGAATGAAATCACTGATTTCTCTTTGAGAAGGTATAATCAAATTTCTTCTTTAAATCGAAATAGTTAATTTCATGGAATCATGATTCTGGTTTTTAAAAGCGCTTCCAAACATAAGTAAAGGGAATAGAAGTTGGAATCACGATTTTATTTCGATTCATCCTTGCATACCAAACACAGCATAAAGTATAGATTTAATGATGAAAGCAAGTTTTTTAAATTTATTATCCAAAACCTATCTTATATGATAAGGTTACTTACACATTCTTAACCTAAATCTTTGAAAAAACGAGCTTTTAAATGTTATTTTACTATTTTATTCTTAAATTAAATAGTACAAAATATTCAATTTTAGAATTGTATAAAGTAAACGTAAAAAGGTATATAGGAGTCCTAGAACACCCCTTTTTTTTTTTTTGTACTTTAGAATATAAAGATCCAATTTAAACACTAAGCACACATAAAAAATGAATAAATAAATAAAAATAAGAGGGTGTAGTTATGGGATGAGATAGGATGGATCGAGATAAATTGACGCATTTGACCTATCAATAGATAGTTTTCATTTTACATAATAATTTTTCTAGCTTTTGCCGCTTTAGATTAATGTGTTGTCTTTTATGACACATATTTTATATTATTAAATATATCAATTAAAAAATATAATAAATAATGATAATTACATAAACATAAAAAATAAAAATAAAAAGCTACAAAAGAAAATCAAAGCCCTCACTCAGCTAACTCTAGTAGTCTTTAGTTTTGACAGTGGAGCACTAAACAAAAGATCAAGATTAAGAATTCCTCAAGAATGCGGCACCATGATTAGAACTTGAATTTAATTTTTGATAATTATCAAGAATAACTACATAAAATACATTAAAAAAAAAGATATATATAAGATTAGAGATGAATAATAAAGAAAATTAAAGCTTTAATGCACATGGGAGCACACACATGACGGTGCTGCCTATGTGTGAGATGGAGGGACAAGATCTGTCATTCATCTCGTCTGCGTTTTTCAGGAAACAAAGTCATAAGTTTGAAGCTTGCATCATTTAGAATGAGCATTTTCATGGTGTAAGTGTTGCATTTAAAATGATGCATTTACTTTGCAAGCCAGAATAAATGGGGAATAAAATGTCTAAAATCTAATAAAGTACTCCGTGTCCCATGTGAAATAATTCTTCTAAGTTTTAAGTGGCTCATTTATGTACTTACATATATGTGTCATCACGCAAAATAAATCTCATGTATTTATAGCTAGCTATAAGTCATGGTAAAAGGGCTTACACTATATATGAACACAAATAATAAAGGAATGAATGGATCAATAAAAAATCATGGAGCTTAACTGAACTTTATTGAAAATAATAATAATAAATCGACCTAAATGACTTACTTATAATATGGAGGGTTTAACTAATTTTTTTCACAATTTGGAGGATTTCTAATGTAATAGTTTCGAAAATCCATTATTCGGGAATAATTATTACCTAAAATTGTTAAAGAATATATATTCCACTTTATTTTACTTGAAACTGTGTTGCATGGAATAATTATATTACGTGTCTACTTCATATCATTACAATGTATTGAGGAGTTTGGTAATACAATGAAAAATATTAGTATGCTCTTCGTTTGATGAAAAATATCATCACTACCGCATTCATTGACACCACATCGCACTACAACCATGATCCTTACAGTACCATTGCACCAAGATCCTCGTATACCACCAACCCTTATCAATAAGGTTATGAAACTAGTGATTACAAGTAGAGTCGCTAAGGGGTCGATATAATCAAATTAGCAAGTATATAATTGTAGGAAATATAAAATCGAAACGTAGAAATATAAATTTCTACAACTCATGTAAAATGTCTTTTAAAATTATAGATATGCTTATAGTAATGATTCAAAACTTAAAATATATAATAGAAATAAAGAAATGAATAAATTAAGTTCTTTTTTATTAAAAATTTTCTATGTATATATAATTTAACATGTACGAAAGAAAGATAAACAAAGTTGAATATAAATTTTTTTTCTATTATTTTTTTTTAAACCAATTACTTCAAAAAAATTAAACATTTCAATTCATTTTAAATTATTGGTAGTATAAAGTAAAGTATATAGTTTTCCTTATAATCTTTATTATTGGAGTTAAAACTTGGATGAAAGTTATAAACATAAAACAAGGAATTAAGAGAGAAAAAAAGTTAAAATAGAATAAGAGAGATGATGTATTACCCTAATAATTAATGACCTATAAAAAGTTAGTTATATTTTTTCATTTTTTAGCCTATTTAGTTTAGATATATAGAATCATTAAACTCGATAAAAAAACGTAAATTTACACCAAGTTTACATATCAATTCAGTTAAAAACGTAAGTTTCTACACGAAAAACGATTTTATACACTAGTTAACCTGAAAAAATTTCTTAAAATCATAAACTTATAAAATCGCATAAATAGAATCATAATTTTGATAATTATGCTCATCAACATTATGTCCACCATCTACCACCACCTTGAACCATTACTGTTACAATCGTCATGCCACTTTCATACCACCAAATCTCCTACATCCATTATCTTAGTTGTCATAATAGTCATGCGATGGAGGTAGTCCAGGGTTGGAACTAATGGTGGCAACTGTAATGCAAAGACAGCAGTAGTGGTCATGTAGTTGTGGAAGTGTAGTAGAGGCTTTGATGCAAGGTAGGATGTGGTGCAAAGTAATATAACAGTACTAGATGTGGAGCGATAACAACAATTACTTACATTGATGGTGGTAAAAGTGGTGGTGATGGATATGGAGGCTTAAAAGTGATAAGGGTGCTTATGATAAGGTGATTAGGCAAATAATTATGCTATAATGGCAATGATAATGGTGGTGCAAGATGGTGGCAAAGGCGCAAACAATTTGATAATTACTACATTAAATAATCACCAACTACCCTACACCCTTGAAAATAGAAAACTATCTAAAAAGGTTAATAAGCACGTAGAGAGCGATTAAAGATAGTTTAACTATTGTCCCCAAGTAATCAGGTTGCTTCACTTATAAACAACTAGAAGAAACCAATAGTAAGCTCTTCTAAACCCTCTCCTACCTCACCTATGTACTTTTCCTTACTTTTACATACTTCACTATCTAATTTAGGCAATGAAATGACAACACTAAATAGCCCTGACACCCTTATAGCCCTCTTTTTTCGTGTTTACAGGTTATAAGCCTTTTATGAAGTTGGGGAATCAATAATGATAATAGTTTTTCTCTATACAAAACGAATATATTAATATGTCTAAAGGGTTGAAAATTGCCATATTAATTGTTGGGCTAAGTCCACTATTTATTTAGCTTGACTCTTGGGTTAAGTGACAAAGCCTAAAGAGTCAAGTCCATATTTTGGGATGATTCGAGGAGATTTAGCTTGATGCTTAGAACAGGGATCGTTGGACCTATTCATCTACATCTAACTTTTCTTAAGTAAGCTTATACACCTATAAAGAAAGCTATTAGCATTGAACTCATTGGTTAACTCATTAAAGATAACCATGAATTAAGTAAACTTCACCTTATCCATTTATCACTTAAATCATCCCGGGATGCTATCATGCTCAAGAGCTTATAAACATTCAATTATTCCTCCTCATTCGAGACAATTTTAAAAATCGGAGAAATGTTATTCCATTATAAAACCTATATACTCTAAGATCAAATAGTATTCAAGTAAAAAACGATCTCGATTACTAAAAAATGACAAGGTTAAGGTCCTGTGTTTCTTAAGCTCTCTTATCTATCGCTTATATATTCGAGACTCTAGAATTGCCTATTCCTCCTCTTGTCATTCTCTCTCTAATCATCTCATTAGGTATTATTTCTATGTTACTACTCCAAAATCATGTATAACACATTATTGGCATAACTGGCACATGACTACTCTAGGGTAAACTTGGGGAAGGGCCAAATCCAACCTGTGAATCGGCTCGGACCCAGATTGGCAAGGTCTACCCTAAGATTGAACCCGGTAAGTCCAACAGGTCTATGCAGGTTACCGATGGTAACCCGTTTGAACTGACAGGTCGATAACTAGGGGGTGAACCGATGGTTCAACCCATCGGTTCAAACCAAGTTTAGTGAGAAAAAAAAAATAAGTTTTTCAACTGATTGGCACTTGCAATTTTTCTCCTGTTTATTTTACGTATTACACTTATATTAGATAATTTCTTTTTTAAAAAAAAAGCCTTAATCGACTTTTTTCCAAATCTAAAAGTTAACAATATTGCTATTATTTTACAAAATAAAAATGTTAGAATAAAAATTAATTTGTACAGTATAACTTAAAAAAAATTAAAATGAGAAATCATGTAAACATAACGATTTTTCTTAAATATAAAAACTAAGCAACACACTAAAGATTTTAAAAAATATATAAAAATCATTTTGAAATTATGATTGAGTGATTTCATGTATCGAATACATAGATAACTGCACATGTAGCACAACAAAAAAAATTTAATTTTAAAGTTGTTGAAATATAATAAGTGCATTCTCATTATATCTCATATACAATATAATTTTTTAATTTATGATATAATACCGCTACGTAACGAAATATTGTATAAATATTTATTATCTAAATTTAAATTTCTTTCAAATTTCAAATTCATATATGTTAGTATGAGTAATTCAGAAAAAAGGAAAAATAAAACTAACTGAGAAAGGGAAAAAAGTGTTAAAAAAAAAATAAAAGAGGACAAGTCATGAGCCAATAAACCAATTTTGATCAATCTAAATTCAGTTCACCAACCCCTAAGCCTATGACTTAGTGGTTTCAAGTTGGATTCTACCATGCCCTAAATCTACTCTAGGGATAACTCCAATATCTATCTATGTATTGTTTTTGCTTTTGGTTAAATCGTCTACATACTATTTTAAATTAATTATCCTTCCCTTTTATTTTCGTTTACCTTAAAACAGCGACACACTCGAATCATTTCCCTCTTTATTTTCGTCAAAGAAGACAGAAATATATTTTGTTTCGCAAATGATTGGAAACGTGTATTGAACTTTGCGAGCATATTGGTTAGATTGGGTTTGGCTCTTCGGCCCTGAGTGAATTGCCCAAGCTTGTCCATGATGGACTTGGGCTTTAGCGGGACTTCAATGTATAAAACGATTGTACTTAATTACATGATATCTAATTATTTACATTAATTAATATAGTATGTAATATAAAATGTAAGAAGAGATGAAATCACAAAAGAAACATTGGCATATTTTGACGCTTGTAATTTATAAGATGAAGTAGCCCTAACTCTTATCATATTTCAATATAGAGTGCTTAAATAATCCTCTCAACGGACCTCCACTTCTTATAATACATTTTTTTTTTCATTTTTTTTCTTATATCAATGAATTATGCACAAATTAAGTTTTCTACTTAAGATGGTACCTCCATGTCAATAACATACTACATATATAAATATAGATCCCTTTTGTTCTTCTCTCTTTCATTCATAGTAATATATATAATTAAAGGGAATATGAATTAGTATATGGTTTAGGAATGGAAAACCTTAACCCATAATCAACTGAAATTTTCTTTTGCTATTAAGTATTCGAATAGAATTTAATAAACAATGTCCATGAGGTTTTTAAAATACATTATTGTTAATAGCTAAAGGAGTTATTCATAAGAATCCTATAATATATCATTCATAAAAATTTTAAAGAGAATCCCATAATATTTTTTAAAATTTTATGAGTGTTGTATTATTATTCTTTTTATGCCATTATAAGTTGAAGTATATCGATATTTCTACCAAGTATTAGTACTTAATTAAAGAGTATGTACTATCTACTAAGAACCTCCATGGGAAGATACTTGGCTTACGTAGTTGTGTCGATTGTTGGCGATAAAGATGGCTTAATAATGCTAATATTTTTTGTGAAAATCGTAAACAATTTTATTAATTGAACTTAATGTAGATATACTTCTATATTTCAAATGGTATAAATAATTTTTTCTTAAATTTGATAAATTAACAATGTAAAAGATATTTATTTTATTTTCTAAAAAGGTATTTGTTTTTTTTTTATTCTAAAATATATATTGAGGTTAAAGTTTAAAAGGTGCATATACCTTGATAACTTTAAAAGTTATTTCCACATCAATATTAAAAGTTTAAAAGTTTAGAAGAGATTATTAAATTTATTAAAATTTAAAGATTATCTCCAATCTCCAAAAGTTTTAAGGTGAAATTCTTTTTTATTCTTAATTTTCCCCTTTTTTTTTCAAGCTTTTTTTCTTTTTGCCCTTTTCCAAATATTTGCGGAGGAGGGAGATAAATGAATGTACGACATCAAGAAAGCGACAATGCTAGCAAAGAGTCAGATGGCATAATACTCAACACTCCTACCAGAAGTTTCCTAAAAGTCAATTTTGATAATTGTTTCTTTTGTTCTTTTTCCATTACAAAAATGGTGACCCCCCCCCCCAACCAAGCTTCCTTTATCTTTTTGGGTGTGGGGTGGGGGGGATGACGCGGCAGTTTTTGATTTGCTGACACCACTAACTAAAGTTATCTCGGAATAATTCAATGGTAAGTTAAGCGCGTCACGCGTGACCACAGAAGACGGTCTTCACATTAATTATTTGTACTATCGTGACATGAGAAATCGGGAAATAGTTTGTTTTATTTCGCTATCAGATTAAATTAATGGAGAAAAACATGCCTACTGCAGAGTACTTGTACTTTCTAGTCCCTTAGCAGGAAGTAGATCCACGCGCCCACGACAGCGTCTGCTTGATGCTTACACTTAGGCTACGTCGAGAACAAGGATAAGGAGGTTCGGTTTATCTCTTTTACCGAGCTAATTTTATCGAATGAAATCTAATATAACAATTTGGTATATTTTAAAAATTAAATCTAATTATATAATTTGGTTTATAAATGTTTTGAATTTAATTAAGAGCGATTTAGTTTAATTGAATCAATGATTTAAATTATTTATGTCAAATTTTTACTAAATATTTTTATCTTTATTAAATATTAAATTTAAAATATAATTTACTTAACTTAATTTTAATAGTTGATATAAAATTAAGATAAAGAATAACAAAATATAAAAAATTTAACGAAACCTATGAAGATGGACGGGAAAAAATATACAAAATACAAAATGATTACATAAATTTTTTTTTATTTAACTAAACGCGATTTGATTTGGTTCGAATCGATTTGGTTTGCTTTTTCGAACCTAACTAAAAACCATTTATATACAATCGAATTAAACCGTAAAACAAACGGTTTATAAAAAAATCGATTTTTCGATTCCGTTCATTATTCAATCCACGATTCATGATTTTTTTACCCGATCTTAATTGAGACACATCGTATTTCGTATGTATACCAATTTAGTGAGATCGATTTTTAGGTAAAATTATAAATTAATGGTAATAGTTATTTTGATTTTTAAAAAATCTTATGTTATTATTTTTTTAATATAAGTTTATATGTAATTGTATTTTTAAAAAATAATTTTAAGAAAGCCGCAAGAAAATATTTTTAGATAATCTAAATCTCCAAATTATAGTACTAGTTACGAAATGCTTTGCATGTAATTAATGCATAGTGTTACATGTCACATATGGAGCAGTCTACGGTGGTTAGTTGACTTGTAAATTATATAAATTTAACTTGAATTTTTTTTTTTCCTTTTTATTTCCTAAAAGAGCAATTTAATAAGCAAATTAGTTGTCGAGCTAACCTCGAACGAGGACCATGGCAATTAAGGTAAATGTAATAATATATTTGTTGAGCCTTCAATGCCCTTTTTGCAAAGTCACCAAACATTTTGAATCCTCCTACCGACTCGAATTAATACACTATTTTTATTTTTTAGTAGTTAAGGTAACACTCTTCACTTTAACTTACAATTTCATAATCATTTGTAATTGTAATTAAGAAAAACATATTATTAGGGAGAAAAAAAAAAAAGTAAGCAAATCAAGAATGTACAGTTTTACTTTTCTTATATATGACAACTTTAATTAATTATATTATTAAGATAGATAAAATATTGATATATCTATCTATAGATTTGGATTATCTCCATTTATTTTCATTTAACTTTTATTTTTCATTTATAAGCGAATGGTTAAGGCTATCTTGATTTTTGAGATATTTTAGAATATTATCATTTTTTTTTTAGTTTCGACTATTAATTATAAGTGATAATATTGTAAAGGGATAAATTGAAAAACAAATTTAAAAATTAAGTAGAACTCATCCATTTCTACCTATCTAATGGTCTCTCCCTTCCTCTGGACATGAGAATGAGAAAAATAAGCATGTTGGCAACTCCAGGCAAGACAAGTCGTATTATTAATTTTTCAGCAAGATTTTACCTTTGCACGACGATCACGGATATTTTTTTTTTTTCCTTTTTTTTCCCTAATATGTAGGTATTTTGATGAATCAAAGATAGTCCATGCATATTTAGCTGGAGGATTTATATAGGAGATAATTTATCTTCTTTTGTCCTTTAATTATTAAACTCAACCAGGTTAAACAACCTAAACCAATGTCTCAATCGATGACGGTCATCTTGGCGTAGTTTTGATTTTATTTTTTAAACTAATTATGTCATAATTAGGGAAAAAATAATTTAAAACCAGTCCATTCTATTGATTAAGAGATGGGGATTAATATCTATACTATTAAATCACAACGGCTATTATTTAAATGAAAGCAGTATTACTACAATATTAATGGTGGCTTTCAAAATCCTCAAAAACCAAACATGTATCTACTGCAAAACTTCAAGATTAGAGAGAAAATTGTAAAAGAATATTTAAAAAAAAAAAAGAGAAAGTTTTACCAAACTATACTTGAGTTAAATAAAGCTTCTACCAATGTTTTAAAAGATTATTACACTTTTTAGATCATGCATCCTTTCATATAAATCCAACTACTAGTTGCATAAAACTTTTGCATGAGTTTACTTGAAGATATCTCATGCATTACTAGTAATGACTCCGATCTAGATTGAGCTCATCAAGCCAAGTCTTATCAAGCTTAAACCTTATTGAAGTTTCAAATTTGATCTTAATGACAACAATTTAGTTATACTACTCAATTTTAACTATCTAAACTTCCAACATTGTTGGGTCTATAGGTGTAAGACCTATGTGTAAACCATTAAACATCTTAATAAAAAGGAATATAACAATATCCTAATAAATTGAGAAATACGTGAAAATGGAAACCATAAAATAGAAAATATAACTGTGATGACTCTTGAAAGAAATACATAAAATAAAAATGTAAATGGGAACTAATAACTAGATAATAAGATAAAACTAGCAAGCAATAAAATAGAACATATAATCATAATGAAATACATAAAATAAATGATGTAAATGGGAACTAATAACTACATAATAAGATAAAACTAACAAGTAAACTAAGCAAAATTTTTTATAATGGTTATCCTTAAGACTTTACTCGATTGACCTTTCCTAAGGCTTATTAAACTAGTCTAACCTATTAGATTGCCTCCTCTTAATGCAACTTATCTTTAGTTTTTTATTAGCTTTGATCTTCCTAGTTCACTTACCTTAACCAAAATTGGTAATCTTTAGCTCCAAAATTAGCCAAATTGATATGGTTTGAAAATTAACTTAAATATTCAATTGTGTTTTCTTGGATTTGATTATGTCCTTACATCATACAACATTTCTTTTCACCAATACATGATATTGACAATTAACCTGATATTTTGGTATTAACCTTTGAAGTTCATCTGGCTACAATGAATTTTATTAGTAGGGTACATAATGAGTGGAAGAAGCAAAAATTATTGTTGGAATCATCAATTAGATTGAACTGGAGTAGTGTGTTTGTGCTTGATCTTTGCAAATTAATCTTCAATCAGGTGGATGCTTTTTGTTGTTTAGCTTTAAGATTCAAAAGCAAATCTTTACCAATTAGGCTAAAATAATGGGAATTTAAGTCCAGGAAATTACAATCAGGATGGTCAACAAGCCAAATTACTAAGCCATTTAGAAGACTTATAGGATAGTTGATTTATTGGGTTACAGTCATTCAAGTGACAATTTATCAAACGGTCAACTAGATCTTTGATATTGGTCAACAATTGGATAGCTTCTTGAGTAGCTTTTGGCTTTCAAGTTTCAATTTCTTAATTGTTTCCATGTTTTGCTTCCTAATTTTGTTATTAGCTAAGTTTTTCATTCCTTTGGCTATAAACATACAAGTTATATAATAGACTAGACTGAGACGACATATCTTAATTCTTACCAATCTTAGTTAAGATTGTAACAAACAGCCCCATTATTTAAAGCTCGTGAGTTTGATAGACATCTATTTAATAACAACCTTTATTGAGATTCTAATATCATTTTGGGTATATGGTAATGGACTCTTAATAGGATCATGATTCTAAGTTCTATTCCCTTTATCGTATTTAGAAATGTTTTTAAAAGGTGAAACCATGTTTTTTTTTTAAATGGACAATTCCGTTTTAAAGAGAAATTTGAATTAATCTGAGATAGAATCGTGAGTCCATTTTATCCCCATTAATTATCATAAATTACAATTAATTATTTAACATTCCACTTGATTATAATATCTAATAACTAAGGATATATTTTACAAGTACTATTATATGTACTATTATATGCACATTATTCCATTCTTATTGCACAAGTATTTCCAAATACATGAATGAATTTATCATTTTTATTTTAACTTCATTTTATTTCATTTTAGACTATTCTTACGTACTAAAAATGACATAAGTATCTAAGAAGAATGGTTTGAGTCCTACCAAGTACATGAACCTACCGGAAAAGGCGTTAAGATTAGTCTAAATAGGCTCAACGATTCCCATTTTATACCTATCAAGCCCAATCTCACCATAAATCACTCAAATATCTAGTACTAATTATTTAGATGGCGTCTTTAATTCAAATAATCAATCCACTTAGACTATTGGGCGGTCTATCCCAATTAAGTACCATGATATTCTAACCATTTACACTGTGTATCACATTTTATAGGTTAATTGGATCGACTACATAAGAACTAACTCTGTGCTTGTCATTTATAAATCGGTGAGAACGAGTCAAATTAAGAGGAGAGAGTGGAAATAGAATTCAATACAACTTTTACTTCTTATTTGTAAATGTAATAAGGAAATTGAAGTAAACGAGGAAAAATATTTAATTTACTTGCTATTGGTATTAGGAAAAGAGGAAGAGAAGCGTGGCGTGTGATTAATAAAATTATCTCTATATAATTTTAGTGGAGATTGTTGTATAATTTTATTTTATTTCACTTATTTATACTCATTCCTACTTATTTATCTCTAATCATAGAAAAAAATAGAATACGCTTCAGATTAGAACTGTTTTTTTTTTTTCCATTTCAACTTTTAAATTTTTTATATTTTATATTTTGAACTTCATTCTATTTTCTCTCCTTTCCTTTTATTTCTACTTATTCTTAATTATCCAAATATAATGCGGACCTTTTCATTATTAAAGGGGGAAAAAACCCAAAAAAGAAAACTATGAAACAAATGGAAGCCAGCTCTGCCCCAAGATATTGCCTCTTTTTGTTCGTTTTTCTTGGTATCATATCCACTAAATTTTCCATTAATGAATCGATTTCTATAAGTGCTATTTGGCCAGAGATTAAATTAACAATGTAAATCTGGACCCTGACATCCTTTTGTAATTCAAATCCTACAACTGAACATTTGAGCAAGCGGTTTGGAGTGTTAATCTGATAGGAATAATATCCAAAAAAATGAGATTTTGATACATTTAAAATTCTACCTACTATTTTATTAAAATATAGATGAGTCAAAATGCTGAATGTATCGTCTTCAAAAATATAAAAGAAAATTTATAAATTCAGTCATTTCATTATTTTTGTTGTTTAAGTCTTTAATCTTTGCTTTCTTCTATTTGAATTCTCGATATTTTAAGAATATTTCATTTGAGTCACTCTTTTGCCTTTGGTAAAAATCTTCTCTACAATGATATGTATCAACTCAAAATTAATTCATAGTAATTAATCTAACAAATTATCATTATTGAGAATATTTCAATTTAATTATATATAAAAAATATTTCAAAATTACAAAAGTTAAAGGAAATAAAAAAACTTAGAGATGGTTAAAAAAAATGGTTAAACCCAATTAGGTGGCAAGTTAACACCCATCACTCGTTAAAAAAGAAACTAAATATTAAAATTTCTTTTAGTAAGTCATGTGTAGCCTAAAATTTTCTTATTACTATTAAGGGTATTAGAGTATTAGGCTGCAATCCAATGGCCCACCACTCAAAAGCTAAGGGCACTTATAACTATCAAACAATCTATTGAAAATGGTATAGGATTTAACTTGAACTTAAAATCCAACTTATCTGAGCTTAGGTCAAGCATCAAATATTTGAAATTTTAACCTTGAATTTAGCTCAAAAAAACATTCAATAGACTAAGCACTCTAAGCTTAATTTACCTAAAAAGTATCTTTTAACTAAAATGGTATTAATTCTCAAAATTTCACTTAAATTTGATTGACATTTTAACTTGATTTTGGTTTGATTAGACTCATCGCTAATCAAGTTAAACTTCAAGTTGATAGAGCTTAAAGTCAAATTGGATATTGTTAAGTTTTGATCAATAGGTTCTCTCACTAAAGTTCTTTTTCATTATTCATTTTAATACATGTAAGTTATTTAGGAGTTGATATATATTAACTCTTAATGATATTATTAATGGCCTCAACGAAATGATCCAAATAAAAAATCTTTAAAACATTAAGATTAAGGATTCAATATAGAGAAATAAATTAATAATTGTCTCAAATGTAAAAGACAGATAAATGTGGTAAACTAAATTTGTATTTTTTCCTAATATAAGTTAGAGAAAATAAAATTGTTCATCCTATTATGGAGATAAATGATTAGATCTATTTTCAAGTATTTCTTTTATTGATTTATTAATAAATAAAATTTTAAGATTATATATTTAATAAAGGGACAACGAATGTACTTATATCATGCCTCTTATTTTGTATGTGAGTGTGCGTGTGTGTGTGTGTGTTTTTTTTTTTTTCCAATGTGGAGGAAGGACCCATTGTGTTTATGTTAGGTAAAATAAAAAGTGGCTAAAAGTAAAATTGTGCAATGTCTTAAAATAAGAAGAAATTTAAGAAAAGGGGCTCCTGAGTGATTTAAATGCCATGTGAAGTGGCGATCCTAAATTGCGCCCTGGAGAAATGGTTGCGTAGGACAGGACATAACAATTGTAATCATCATCATGCTAAAACAAGATAGCAAAATCCAAATTTACTTCAATATCCTGACACAGCTGTCACCTTCCAATTCCATGACTGGTGCGTGGCAGTCTAGGAAGCACAATAAAGTTTTTCTTTTTCTTTTTTTTTTTCAATTTAAATTATCATTTAATTTTGCAAAGCATCCAAATACATATTCCTCAACACTTTTCCCCTAATACAATAAATTCTCTAAATTTCTTTCTTTTTGACAAAATTCAAATTTAATTAATCTCATTAGGTGATAAACATCCATATCATTGGATTACAAAGATTTTAACAATAAATTGTCTAATTTAAGTTGTATGCAATTAAACGGCTATTTCTTTATTTAAGGAAAATTTCAATATTTTGATTATAATAATCCAAAATGTATTACTAGAATTTTCCTTATAAAACTTCGGCCAAGCTTTGAATTTTTGTTTCTTTTTTATATATGGTAGCTTACTTGGAGGTAACAATTTTTAAATTTTCCAAATTTGTCAAAAAAGAAAAAAAAAAAAGGAGCTTATTTAAACAATTTTGAAAATAAAAGCTTGATTGCGTGGGACTAAATTTTAGGAGCTTAATTGTTTATTTGCCAAAGTTTCAAAAGCCTAACTATTTATGTATTTTGCCCCGGTTCATTAAATTACAGAAGCAATTATAGGACTTTTAAAATCATTAGATAATTTACTTTTTTATTGTATAGTTAGATTCTCCATTGGCTAGCATAATTTGCTAACTTTTCATATGTGCTTTAAAATAGCAATAACGCATCTAATTTATAAAAAATTAACCGAATCGAAACTGTAAGGAAAAAAAAAAATCTCGATATGAGCCTATGGTCTGTAAACCATACTATACGACACGTGTAAAAAAAATATATATTTTAAATATATGAATAAAAAACCACTTCTCTCACTAAAATTAGTTCTTGTAAATTGTTAAATTAACGTTTTGGATGAAAAAATAGCAAGCAGCGATAGATAGTGCTGTATGATTCCGTTAATATATGGAGAAATAAGTTCCACTACTTTTTTTAAAAAAAAAAAAAAGTAAAATTCACAATAAATAAACGAATTCGAGAAAATGGTAAGAAGATCGTTATATAATTTATGGCAAAGATAATTTGTTAGACACGACAGTTGAAACTAATGAAGTGAGAATGGATATAAATAGGACTTCAGATAGCATGAAGTTACATTTAAAATAATGTAAAATAGCAGGTAAAATCAAATAATAATTTTTTATTTATAAATTATTTCAAATATAATTTAAAAATTTCTCGCAGCTGCAGTCCTGGCTCCACTGTTGGGCATGAACACGAGTTACGGTAATTTTCATCCATGTCTCTTTTAATTACATATATACATATATATATATATATACATAAATTATTCAATCACTTTCTTCTTTTTTTTATATATTTTTAAATATATATATCGAGGGAATTATAATTTAGCGTCTGTTGCAAATGTTTACTAGATTTGAATGAGTGGTTTGAGATCCGTTCTTATCAACGTAATGGTTGTCATATCATCATACGCAATGATACGGTAGCGCACTTATCACGATATCTGCACTGACTTATCACTGAATGGTCAGTAGAATAAGAAAGGCCTATGTACAATGCATCGAAGATAGCAAGTCTCTCCCTCTCTCATGCCTTTATCTTCTCACTTTTCTCTCTCTCTCTCTCTCTCTCTCACACAATCACGCACACAGAGATTTACGCAGCCTTTGAAAACCCTAGAAATCCTCGGAGTACGTGTGTGGAACTATAACCGTTGTTTGATTTGATTACAAATCTGGGATTTTGTTGTATTTTGAGGTTAGGGAGGGTTTGTGAGGAATTGGGTCTTCTTAAATTTGAGAAATTCGTATGTAAATTGTTGGTTTCGGTGATACAGTTTGAAAGTTTATTTTAATTTTTAAATTTTTTTCTTCTTTTTTTTTTCATTCGGGGTTTCGGTTTTAAGTGCTGGTGTTTCCGGATCGGGTCGTGAAATTCGGGTTTTTTGTGGGAAAGCAAAAAAATGTCGTCGTTGAGCAGAGAGTTGGTTTTTCTTATACTTCAATTTTTGGAGGAAGAGAAGTTTAAAGAGTCTGTTCACAAGTATGCCTCATTTTATATTTTATTTATTTATTTTGGAAGTTTTAGTTTGTTTTCTTTGTATATCGTGCTTCATTTTGGTAATTTGAATGTTGAGTGTTTTGTGCCAAAAGAAAAAAAAAAAAAAAGGTTGAGTGTTGTTATGTTTGAATATAAGTTTTAGGACTTTTGTTTGGTTTCATTGGTGGAATGACAATGAGCTAAGTATATTTAGTTTTAGCTAGTTATCTTTGAACGAGCTGGTAGGTTAATTTGTTATTATGTTAGCTAGTAATGAACGCGTGATGTTTGAATCAAATTGTTAAATTACAAGCTTCTTTGGTTTAATTTGAGTGTGTTCTGTTTATTTATTTACTTGTTTGACGGTAGTGTTTCAGACATGAAAGTGAAAATTTACAGCATGTTCATTCACTACAGTCAGTAATGGAGTCCTGCTCCTTAGAAATGGAATAGACAAGGAATAATAGACAACTTATATGATTGAAACGACTGGATTGGTCATGTCATTTAGTCACCTGAACCCCGGTTGCAATATCCACTCAATACCAACTCAAACCTTAGCCAACAACTACCCGCTTCAACCGAATTGGCCGTCTCTAAAGACAACGAAAATGGACTTGACTAAAGGGTCTACTATACGAAGAAGAATAAGGGAACATAAACTAATCATGAGGTTCTATTTCCATTTTTGTTTCTTGAGTTCGAAGGTCTGCGGAATGGTATAAGCTCGTAGATTATGGAGATAGTCTGGGCATAATGCTTATGCTAGTTTTGGTGTGCATTCATGGTGGTCTAGACGTGCACACATATTGCTTCAAGTTCATTGATCTGTTGCAAGTGGTAGTCAATACACCTGGGTCTGCAAAAACGGTTAGGGTGAGGTGATGGCTCTTATAGGTGGTGCTTATTATGTGAGAAGGTTAGGAGTGGAGAAAGTAGTCATGAATCAATATTGGTCTTAGCAATATGAGAATTTGTATCGACAAGACATAGGAAAAAGAAGTATGTTTATGCATTATTATATACATGTTCTTCCCTAGTTAAAACTAACTAAAATTCAAGTGAACTAAGCAAGCTAGTAGACTTTGATTGACTCAGTTTATTAGTGGTACGTGCTTTTGGCAAAGGATGGATTTCGCAATGTAGCTTTGTAGGTAGTGCCTCCTAATTAATGTGTACAAATTTGGCAAATGAATATCAGTTCTCAAGCGTAATGTAAACATTGCATGCATAACAACGTTGGAGCAAGAATGCACATATTTGAGTGTAGTCTGAATAATACATGCACGACAACAATGCATGCATGATGGCGATGCTGGAGTCACAAGAGCTTCGTTTACTTCTTATTAGAGGGTTGCGCATGTTTACTTTAACGTGCTGAGTGCTGAGGTTTTGATTATTCAGGGTCTTGGAGTTATCGAGGTCCTAAGAACTTAATGTTAACATCATTCTTCAGCTTTTTGTGCTGTCTTTGTCTAACAACTACTGTCATGTTGTTACAATAAGTAAATGCAATAATCATGTGATTTTGTCCTAGGTTGGAGAAAGAATCAGGGTTTTTCTTCAACATGAAATATTTTGAGGAAAAAGTTCAGGCTGGAGAATGGGAAGAAGTTGAGAAGTACTTGTCTGGTTTTACCAAAGTTGATGATAACAGATACTCAATGAAAATATTTTTTGAAATTAGGAAACAAAAGTATCTGGAAGCACTTGATAGGTATGCTATACTCATGGCCATTTCTTTATTTTCTTTTTCTATCATCTGTTGAAGCATGTCATCTTTGACTGATTACATCTTTATGTTGTATTTAAGGCAAGACAAGGCAAAGGCAGTTGAGATACTGGTTGGCGATTTGAAAGTATTCTCAACTTTTAATGAGGAACTGTATAAGGAAATTACCCAACTTCTAACTCTTAGCAATTTCAGGTGCATAGTGTTACCTAACATTTGCTCAAAGATAATGTGATTTTCATGAATTTATGTCTATATTCTAATGCATTTATGGTCTTACTATATCATTCTACATTTATTTCGAAGATTATTCAATGGTATAATGTTTTTTTTTTAATATATGTTTCTTAAACACGTGTCCTTTACTTCATTGACAGGGAAAACGAGCAACTCTCTAAGTATGGAGACACAAAAACTGCCCGGAACATTATGTTAATCGAGTTAAAGAAACTTATAGAAGCAAATCCCTTGTTTCGCGATAAGCTTGTTTTTCCTACTTTAAAGTCTTCGAGACTGAGGACTCTTATAAATCAAAGGTAAATCTGCAAGAACATGATTGCTGGCAGCATTGCTTTTATTTTATTGCATGCAAAGTTCATTTGAGTATACTTGCAAAGATGTGGGTATAATATCCTTCTGGTACAATATTGATAGAAAAGCACTAATAGATGAAGATCTTTGATTTCATTGGATTTTTTTTTTCTCCCTCTAAAAAAGAATATGCATTCGGATATGTGTCATAATTGCACTGGTAAATATTGATCCTCAAAATATCCTTTGTATCTTATCCATATACATGGATAGAATGCAATTCAAATAAATCATCAAATAGATGTTTAGCCTACAAAGGGTTTGAAGATAAATTTCAAGTATTACTCTAGGTAGAATAGTGTGGAAAGCTACATCTTTGATTGACAACATGACTCATTGTGAGATAATGACATCATGGTCTTTGATTCGCAACTTGCTTACCATTATGGACTTGTTGACAACCACCAACCAGATTTTGTCTCTCCACTTCTGATGGAAACAGAGAATTTGGGCAGATTAAGTGAGCTAAACTTCACAAGAGAATAAGGTCTACATATTTGGAATGAATCTAGATTCATGATCCAGTGCTTGAAGTTATTCTAATGTCTTTCAATTTTTTTGAAGGAAGATTTCAAGGGTGAATATGTAGAGCTACAGTCAGTACAAACTTTAATCTTCTTTCCACCCTATCCTGACTGTCTCTTTCCGTAGGCATGCTTAAATCTAATTATATCTCTTGCCAGTTTGACTATAATTTATCACTTTCTTGGTATGTGATTTGAACTTGTACTGTCAAAAAATGCTTCTATGTTTAGGTGATTCGAATACCTTTTGAATCACTTAAACATAGAAATGTGCTCAGCTTCTAACCCCCTACCCCACCCCACAACCACCCAAAGAAAAAAGAAGAAGAAAAATTGATAATGATGTATTATTGCATACATCTTTGTGCTTCATAACTCCCACCTCACATGTTCACATCTTTTTGGTGATTTTTCTTATACTTTTTCTTTCTTTTTTTTTTACTTAAAGAGCATGCTTTCTGTTTCCTGAGATATAAGGTGTTCTGCAGTTTGAATTGGCAGCATCAGTTGTGTAAGAACCCAAGGCCAAACCCAGACATTAAGACCCTTTTTACAGACCATACTTGTTCAACTCCCAATGGTCCTCTTGCTCCTAGTCCTGTCAACCTTCCAGTTGCTGCAGTTGCAAAACCTGCTACTTATCCATCACTGGGTGCTCATGGGGTATGATTTCATTGGCTCTCTCTCTCTCTCTCTCTCTCTCTCTCTCTCTCCTTTTGTCCTAGTATATCCAATGCTGAATTCAGCAGAGTATGGTAATATGGACACTCTGTTTCCTTTTTAGCCCTTTCCACCCACTGCAGCAGCAGCTGCTGGTGCCAACGCATTAGCAGGTTGGATGGCTAATGCCTCTGCTTCATCATCAGTTCAAGCAGCTGTCGTGACTGCATCTTCAATACCAATGCCACCAAATCAAGGTTAGTACTGTAGTTGAACCTCCATTTTGGCCTGTTGAAGGCTTGGAGACGGATAGTTGCTTTGTTCTAGAATATTCATACTGTTGGAGATAGAAAAAGGAACGTACTTGAAATATGAAGTAGTTAAAATGGGGTTCTTCACTTGGATTGTAAGATGGTGGTTTTTAAGGATTAAATCTGATCCAGAATTTTTTTTTTTTTTTCCCTTGGGGGGTTGGGGGGGAGTTGTGGGGGTTGGGTTTAAGGTGAGATATATTTAGTTTCTCTAGAAAAGATGTACAAAAGAGAGCATTCTAGAGACCTATAATATCGAACCAGATATCTATGGAAAAAAGGATATCTAGTTCGATAACATGTGGTTTAATAATAATTGCTGCTTTGTATATATATATATATATATATATATATGAAGTTTTTACCTCTATTTTAGTTTGGAGGTAAGAGGGAATTATGGTCATTGCAATAAGGTGGGCTTGCTTGCTGAAAACATGTTTTAGATCTATAGATGTTTGCTATACTATAATATTTGTGATGGTCAAATATTACCATAATAATTGAAAGGGGTTGCACTTAACTAGTTAACTAGTTGTGCTTGGTGGGAGAAGGTTGTGGCAGGTGACTCTAGTAGTGTCAGTTGATCCTATTGAAAAGAGAAGAATTCTAATACAGTGTCTATTTTTGAAGTGGATGTTGTTGTAATCATTTCCAATGAAATATTTTCTATTTTTTGGGTTATTTGCGTTATTTATTTGAGTAAAAGTTGTTTTTTACTGACTCGTATCTATATTCCACTCTTCTATACCTTGAGAAATATATTCTGTGAAAGAAAGTATCTTTCAAGCCTTTTTCCACTGGGCGGGCATGGCTATGTAGGTCTTGGTTTGTCAGTATGCTCCATTGTTATCTATATTTTCATTAATGCATAAATATGTCATGTCATTTCCTATTGGTCTCCATGTCTTGTGGGTCTCATCCAATAATCCCTTCAGAGAAATTTTTTAAAGATGGTAATCTTGTAATCCTGCAATGACATCAAAGATCATTTTGAGAATGATGCATTATTTAACTTGTGATCCATAACATTGTTGGCACGTTCCTAATTTAGGTTTGCAATATGGCTTGATCGAGAAATGATTATCTAGATGCTAATGCTGATGCATAATTCTATTGAGAAAACATTTATGAATTGAATGGTTATGGAAAATAGAAAAGTAAAGAAATAGAAAAACTATACAATAATTTTCCTTTTCACTGCATTTTCCTTTCCAATCGTTTTAGATGATAGATATTGGCAATTTAGATTGGAGGCCAATGATTTTACAGCTGTAAATTTTTGTTGGACGATTATAAGAAGTGGCAAATTCATTAATGGCATAAAGTTTGCACTTTTTGCAATCTTAAACAAGGGAGATTTTTTGATGCCCTATAATCTAAATCCAGCTGCAATAAGCTTTTATTGACAATAAGTCCTTTTGTGGCCCAATATATAGGCCATGAGGAGTCTTATATAAACCTCTTGATATGCTATGTCCGCCGTCATCTCTTTAGGACCAAGAATACCTACATCTCTCTCATCCAAATCCTTTATGTGTAGATAGATCTAACCTGTGCTTCATGCCTGAAGGCAATAGCATTTGAAAACCAACCATCATGCTGTAGATCCAAAATCTCAGGTTTTAGTTTCTCTGGGCTTTTAGTTTGGAGTCAAATAACAGAGAACATAGCCAGCTGCCACACCAAGAGAGTACATCAATCCAGTTGCATTCAAGTAGCATTTCCGTAAGTACAAACTGTCTCTGCTCTCTTCTAATTTCATATTGACAACCTTATCAGTATCACAATTACTGCCTTTTTCTTTTCAGCAATTCTATTGACTTTCATTCTTGGAGAAAAATGACTTCTAACATTCATTAGTCCATACATATCCTTAAACCGGGGAAATCTCTCAATTTAAATTGAAAAGCATACTTATTACCAGAATTTCCACTGAATCCAGTTTACTTCGTTTTCTTTTGTTCGTCTTTGTTCAAATAGATTACCTTGTAAATCTACCCATGGGCACCAATTAAAATGTATTATGAACAATTTATTTCTCTATTATTTAGTTTAACTGGCTTGTTTAATCTTCTGGCCCAATTGAATTGCAAAAGGAACAATTGCTTATTCATTATGCATCCATAGATTTCCATGGGTTTGGTGTAAGTACAATCTATCTAGATTGGATTTCAAGTTTTTTTCATGTTTCTTGGTTTTGAGGATGTTATGTGAATTGAGAATACTGTCACATAACAGCCAGGATATAGAATTTCTATTTATAGAAAAAATAATTGTAGATTATCGGATCAATTGATAGTTCAGTAGTTTCTTTGACAACAGCGTATTTGCATGCTACAGTTAATAGATATGTTTGTGTTCAAAGGTTTTCAAATGATATGTGGAACCACAGATCAAACTACTGCATCCCATAAAATATAATTTTTTAGATTCTTTTTTTTTTTTCCCTTCTTTTGAAAAGTTAATAATATGTGAATCTAAATTTCTTAAGCCAACATTATGTAGATGCCCATATGTGTGGTGAGGGATGAGATATGTGTTAACATTGATGCAATTATTGGACAATTATACTGGTTTATTAGTCAAAGAACAATCTGACTAATGTTCACAATATGAAGATTGAAGAGGTAATTTGCAACTGTTTGTTTGAAAGTTCAGCTACTTCACATTCATCTGCCGTGTATTTATTTATTAGTTTGTTGTTTGTTTATTTTATTTATTTATTTATTTTTAAATTTGTATGACACTCATAGCAATGGAGGTATAAAGAAAATAACCAATAAAACAATTAGTGATTCAAACCATGAATAGCAACTAATCAGGGCTGAACAGAGAGTTACATCCATGTGTATTTGGCTGGTTTGGTGCTCTGGAATGAAATTATGAGGAGTTTAACATCCGACTTAACTGTATATGTTACCATACTTATTATTGTCATAATTCCTTTCATTTTGGCAGTTTCTATCTTGAAACGTCCTATAACACCTCCTACAGGCCCTGGCATTGTTGATTTTCATAGTCCTGATCATGATCAACTAATGAAGAGACTTAGACCTCCTCAATCTGTTGAAGAGGTGATTGTGAATTTCTTTTCTTCTGTTATTTAATTTATTGAGCCACTTGTCCTGATAATTTGAAAAATGCCCATGTTAATTCTGGCTGAGTGTCAATTCCTCATGTTTGTGGTTTCTTTCCACTTTGGTGTCCAGGTTACTTACCCAGGACCTAGGCAGCAACCTTACAGGTCTTCTGATGACCTTCCAAGGACTGTTGCTTTTTCCATACATCAAGGGTCTCCTGTCGTGAGCATGGATTTTCATCCCTCCCATCCAACTGTGCTTCTTGGTATAAAATTCAGTCTATGCTTATTTTTAATTTGTTTTCTTATTAATCTCTGTGGAGGTTTTAGTGTCTAGTCAATGAATTTGACATTTTTTCCTTCAGAAAATGGTCCATAGAATGATTTGTTTGGATACTGCATAGACTGAATATTTGATCTGGCTTTGCATTGCAGTTGGTTGTGCGAATGGTGAATTATCAGTCTGGGAACTTGCAGTACGGGAAAGACTGACATACAAGCCATTTAAAGTATGGGATATGTGCTCTGTGTCCCTGCAATTCCAGGTTCATTGCTGTTGCCAATTGGGTTAAATTATTAGTGAGCTCTCACTTTTATGTTTAGATAGTTGTCCAGAGACGGAAGCTGATTTCAGATTTCTGTATTAAAATTTTATCATGATAATGTTGCAGGCTGCTAGTGCTAGACAGACTCCAATGTCTATTACCCATGTGGCATGGAGTCCAGACGGAAACTTTCTTGGTATGTGCATCTTGATTTCATGAAATACCTAAATTGTGAGTTTAGATATCTAATTGTTTTGTCTGAATCAGGTGCTGCATATAGCAAGTTCTTGGTTCATCTGTATTCTTGCCATGGATCTAATGATCTACGTCAGCATAGAGAGGTATTTCTTGTTCTTCCTGTATACAAAAGTACAATGGAATCTTATTTGGGTACTAATGGAAGTATAATCATTTCTACTGTCATGTAGATTGAAGCCCATGCTGGTGTAGTAAATGACTTGGCCTTTGCTTATCCAAACAAACAATTGTGTTTTATTACCTGTGGAGAAGATAAGACAATAAAGGTGATGGAATCTATTTTGTTAGTTATTTAGATGATGGTGGTGTTCTTAAACTCCATCTAACTAATTAAAAGCAATGAGCAGGTGTGGGATTTGAGTGGACGAAGGCTATTTACTTTCGAAGGTCATGAAGCTCCAGTGTATTCTATTTGTCCACATCACAAGGAAAACATACAGGTATCTTCGAGTCTGTTACGACTGATATTATCAAGGAATCTATGGTGAACTTGGCTATATGGTTTGTCCAGGGAGAGATTGAGCTTCAAGAAATAGTGATTAGTTTTTTCTAGGGTTTGCTTGCTGATGTTTTTGCACTTCATTGGAAATTTGTAATTGGATTTTCTCTATAAGGATGTACTATTTGACATTACTTTTGCAAGTAATTGTTCATATCTATTTTCTATAATTTCCATTGGTGTTGAATTCATTTGTTCCCTGAGAAATTTTTTATTTTGTTGATATTTGCCTCTGTGGATGCCAGTTTGTATTTTCAACTGCTGTTGATGGGAAAATAAAAGCCTGGCTCTATGACAATATGGGCTCAAGAGTTGATTACGATGCTCCTGGTCAATGGTGTACAACAATGCTTTATAGTGCCGATGGAAGCAGGTAACAATATTTGTATTACCTTGAAAGACTAAGATGGTTTCCTTTTTTATGGATGAGATGTTTTTCCTTCTTGCTGAAAATTCTTAATTTTTTTGTTTCTTCTGTTGCCTTCATTTTATACATTATAGGTTGTTCTCATGTGGAACAAGCAAAGATGGAGATTCTTTTCTGGTTGAGTGGAATGAAACCGAAGGAGCAATAAAGAGGACATACAATGGTCTCAGCAAGAAATCAGCTGGTGTTGTGCAGTTTGACGCAACACAAAACCATTTCTTGGCCGTTGGTGAAGATAGTCAGATAAAGTTTTGGGATATGGATAATGTGAATATGCTCATGAGCACAGATGCAGATGGTGGACTCTCAGTAAGCATTACATTCTTAATTTACGGTCTTTTCTCTGAAAAATCTTATTTAGTCCACTAAACCTACTTGCGTTTTATGTCACTTGGTCAGAGTCTTCCTCGCCTTAGATTCAATAAAGAAGGAAGTCTTCTTGCTGTTTCTACAGCAGATAATGGATTTCGGATACTGGCAAATACAGTGGGTCTTAGATATCTCAAGGCATATGATGTGCCAACTTTAGACACATTGAGGGTTCCAGTGGAGTCTTCTACTATAAAGGTTATTTTAAGGCATCTGTCTTTGTTTTTTCCTCTGCCATGTGCAGTTATGTTGTGAGATCTATAATCTGCTCTAATATTTGTCTCAGGTCTCTGGCTCACCAGTTGTTGTTAATGTTGCTCCAGTAAATTGTAAGGTGGAAAGGAGCTCACCTGCTAGGCCTCCTCCAATCCTTGTAAAGTTCCAGGGCCTTTCTTTTTGAATCACTTTTCATGTTACTAATTGCATGCCTGGATTTGTCATACCTAGTGATATGAAAATGAGCATGAAAAAATCATACCACTTTGTCTTGAGCATTTTTCATTGAGATTTGAATTGGGATTCTGTGCATGTGAAAATATCAGTCTGAGAATTGAAAAAAGGATGGTATCTGCCTCGTTTCTCTTGAACCAATTGGCTCATTTTCAAGAAGATTATTGCTATTTACCCATCCTATTATGGGAAGAATTAATCCCGTTATTTTTTCACCTTCAATTCAGAATGGAATTGATGCAATGGGAAGAAATGTGGAGAAACCTAGAGCAGTTGAAGAAGCAGCTGATACAACAAAACCATGGCTGTTGGCTGAAATAACTGAGCCTGGCCAGTGCCGCTTAGTTACTGTGCCTAATGCTACAGATTGCTCTAGCAAGGTTTGTTGTGTTCTGTTCAAGTGGACTGACACCTTCTATGGTTTACGTAGATTACACCTTCAATGACGTTAATCCCTTTTGTCTAACGACTCTTGTTTTATCCAGATTGGTAGACTTTTATATACAAACTCCGGTGTTGGTGTTTTGGCCTTGGGATCAAATGGCATCCAGAAGCTATGGAAATGGTCAAGAATTGAACAAAATCCTACTGGGAAGGTAGTTGTTCTCCCCTTTGAATGATACTCTGTAGCATGTTTACAAGTCATTGCTGAAGTCAATATGTTTTTAAAGGCCACTGCCAGTGTTAATCCAAATAGTTGGCAGCCAAGTAGTGGTCTTGTTATGGCCAATGATGTCGCAGGTGTTAACGTGGAAGAAGCAATTCCTTGCATAGCACTGTCAAAGAATGATTCATATGTAATGTCAGCTTGTGGCGGGAAGGTTTCTCTGTTTAACATGATGACTTTCAAGGTTAGATCATACATCCATCCCTACAATCTTATCCAATTTATTTCTGTTAAGATGCACGGTTGATTATGAAGTACTTAAATTTGTAGGTAATGACTGTGTTCATGCCACCTCCACCTGCTTCAACATTTCTTGCATTCCATCCTCAAGATAATAACATCATAGCCATCGGAATGGAGGATGCATCAATCCATATTTACAATGTCAGAGTGGATGAGGTAATTTATTCCTATTATCGCATGAGACTTGGTGGGATCTCCTTTTCTATCTCTCTATCATTTCCAGAATTGATTCAAAGCTAATTTTGTAGGTGAAATCCAAATTGAAAGGTCATCAGAAGCAAATAACGGGCTTAGCCTTCTCTGCCAGCCTTAATGTGTTGGTTTCATCTGGAGCTGATGCTCAAGTAAGTAAAGCAGGTTTGAGTAAGACGAAGCAAGTAATGATGAAAATGAAAACCAAGATCTCAACAAGTAAAATTAAAAGTTTCAGCAAAGAGAAAAATTAGAGTTGTGCAATTGAAAGGGTTAGTCACTCTTCAATTTCCTATTTGATTGTTTGAGCCATTTGCTAGGTCAAAAATCGAAACCGAGATATTTGTTCGAATTAGCAGCTTGTAACGTGGGGTCTCTTGCTTTGTGACTTGCAAATACCATTTGTGTGATATTTGGATTGATTGCTGTAAGTATATTTGTTTGTAGCTTTGCTTTTGGAGCATTGATACATGGGAGAAGGGAAAGTCTGTTATGATCCAAATACCAAGTGGGAAGGCTAATACCGGCGATACACGCGTGCAGTTCCATGTAGACCAAAAGCATTTGCTGGTAGTTCATGAGACACAGCTGGCAATATACGATGCCTCCAAAATGGAACGAGTTAAACTGGTAGGCATTTTATGAAGACTGTCTCATGGTTGATTTTTAGCTCTTGCTCTTTTTAGATTATTGAGCTCTGGATAGTGTCTGTCCGGCATTCTCATGATTTCTTCCCTTTCAGTGGGTCCCACAAGATGAATTGCCCGCACCAATATCTGGTGGAGCATATTCCTGCAACAGCCAGTTGATTTTTGCTACATTTTGCGATGGAAATATTGGAGTTTTTGATGCTGATACCCTAAAGTTACGATGTCGAATTGCTCCATCATCATACTTGTCCTCAGCACAGCAAAGCGGGTATGACAATCAGAAGTCACTGCTTTGAACCTTCTATATTGGATGAATAAGGAATTTCATGCACGTCTGCTCTAGTACATAAGAAACAAAATGGGTACAAAGAAGAAATTACTCCTTTGAGAATTACTTCTATATTGCCATGTGCATATCATCAGCATGTGCACATGCATTTTGCTTCCCACATATCGCATGTTTTCAACAAGTATCTCCATGCATTTTGTGCTCGAACTGAAGAAACTTCTCCTTTGTCTAAACTTTTGCGTCTGGCTACATGTAGTGTTCCGTCACACTCAGCAATACTTGTGATTTGCAGGAAACCTCCTGTATATCCAGTTGTTGTTGCTACTCATCCACAGGAGCCGAATCAATTCGCTCTCGGTATGACAGATGGATCTGTTAAAGTTCTGGAGCCATCTGAATCAGAAGGAAAATGGGGAGTATCCCCTCCGGTTGACAATGGGATCCTCGGTGGTAGAACGGCATCATCATCAACTACAAGCAACCATAATCCAGAGCAAGTACAGAGATGATCGTATATTTAGATGTATTCAAGAAAAAACGTTTAAATATTTTCGCAAACTGAATAACTTGTAGGTTGTCAGGTTCTTAGGGTTAACTCATCATAGCGTAATCAGGACTGAACAATTTATAATCAGGTCAGTTTGTCAGTTCTCACTGATTCATGTAATAGTTCACAGCTTCAAAAATTCCCTTCATTGGTAATATGCCCAGCAACAACCCTCTCAGTTCTTTCTCCGTTTCTCAGAGATGTTGTTCGGGGCAATGATCAATTGGGGTGGGAAGAAATATAAAAATAAATTTTGAACTCTTCGCTATGTTTTGGACACTTTCAGTTTCTCATATTAGTGTTTTTCGCAGTGGGGTGGGGAAATTTTTGGCAGTTGGGGATTAGGTAATGCGACTTGACAAGCGATAGTGAGAAATATGCAGACTCCGAGTTTTTATGATCAATACATTTAGTAGCAAGTGGTGGTAGGAGGCGAAGTGACAGTTTGGCCGGTGTTGGGAGTAATCTGTTATGAAAAGTATCAGTAGGGGAATAAAAGAAGGAAACTATTTTCCTTATTTAAACTATTAGTATTTTTGGTGGTTGATTATCGTGTTAATATTGTAGAACCCTGATCGAAATGTCGAGTCGAAGATAAGAATGGATCAAGGGTCAATAGCATCAAATGGGGATTGAATAGGAGTGAATCAAAGTTAATAAAATTATTATAGTATAATTCATATTTATTTATAATGTGATAGAATTTATTTATATTTTGAGAATTAAAAGTTAAAAGTCTCTCATGATTTTTTTTTTGTTTTTCTTTGATCTATATATATTTTTTAGTAAATTGATATATTTTTTAAAAAATACAAAAGAAAGTAATATATTTTAATTCATAAAAACCCAATTCAGTGGGATTGGTCGGATTAACAAAATCTAAACGGGGTTATTGTCAATAAAGGTCAAAAGAATAACTTTATGGGAGTTGCATTGAATCAAATGGATTAAAATATTACTTTAGGGGTGCAATTTTGGTAGTTATATTATTATTACTATGTAATTATTTTTATTATATAATCTCATTTAATTTGTCTTACCATTCTTGTTGTTATTACCATTATCGCAAATTATCAACATTGTTCGCTACTTGCCACATTATTGCAGTTATAATGAAGTCCATTAGTAATAGCAATAGTTATAAAGAGTGAGGGTAATAGTGATGATAATAATGTAGTGTAAGATTGTTGAAGTATTGATACTATAATGAGTATAGTGATCGCGAGAATGGTAGTGGTGATGAAGTTATAGTGATGTTGTAGAATGTAATGGAATGGTGATTGTAATAGTGTTTGGGATATGTAAGGTAATAAATGATGATGAATATGATATGGTAGTGGCAGTGTAAGTGATAGTGGTGATGTGATAGTATTAGTGTAGCGATGGTGATCATGACTTAATGCTAGTTTTGTTTTGATAATGATGGCTGTTTTAGTGGGGGTAAAAATATATGTGATGAAGGTGAGGTAGATGAAGTGGTGGTAGTAGTTAATTGGTGGAAAGGTGGCAATTGGGAAAAAAAATTATAAAAATAAAATAGTTTGAGATTTTGGAAAAGAGATTTTATTTTGTCCTATTTAAAAGAGATAAAAAAAAACATATATTAAAATCTATCCAACACTTGATTGAAAAAACAAAAAAAAAAGAAGAAGAAGAAGATTGATCCAATACTATTAATAAATTTTCTTTGGTAAAGAGTTATTTCTTAAATTGAATATAGTATAATGATTTCGTTTTAACTAGTAACTCAAAAAATAATAAATTAAACAACTTTTGCTAACGGGAATATTTGATAATTACAAAGCTATAGATATAAAAATATAAAAAAAAAATTTAGGACAACAATTTTCATGAAACAAAGTTCCTTGATTCTCCTCCTTGCTCTAGCAAAGGGAACTTATTCAAGCCTACATATGCACTACAAGAATAAATTCTGTCATCAAATCTTGTGCAATGACAAAAAAACTTGAACTTTCATATCCCCATGGCTGCTGTCCATCAAAAAGTTGGAAACTCCATACTTAGAATTGTGGATGGGAGGGAGCTGCCGTGTCTGTACAGCCGAACAGCCGGTGTTGCTTGTTCTCTGCAAATGCGTAGTGCAGTCCAGTCATCATAGCTACTGATGGATTTTGGCCAACAGTAGTCTTGAGCAAAGCCTAGCCGTTGTTTCTGTTAGGTAAATCTTATAAACAGGCGTGCAAGTGGTTTTTAAAATATGGATCGGTTTATTTAACTTACTTTTTTAACAGGTTTAAATCAATTTTTTTAGTCCATTTAAAAAGTGAATCAAATGAGTCCGATCAATTTAGCCCGTGGGTAAAAGTGGACTGATCTGAGTTGACACATTTAACACGTTTTATATTTTGATCCATAGGTCTGCATGTTTAACTCACCTTTTAAACGAATTAGGACAGAGATCTTTTGACCCGTTTAAAAAGCTAGCTAAAGTGAGTCAAACTAAATTAATCCGTTTAACTCACTTACACATTTTCTTAACTATTTAAGTGTGCTTTTAATCATAGGATTAGTGGTGGTGATAATATAATACTACATGACTCAACTCATCGTGTGATATTATTTGGGATTAGCAATTATTGACATGATGCAATAACATAAATACAAACACAGCCCAATTCATGACTATGAAAGGAACAAATATTTTAACTTAATTATTCATGATTTCTGTTCAATATCACATGCTTTTGATACTGATATGAAGTCGATATGAACACGATCCGGTAATATCACTAATGAGTTGCCGGCCCTAAAATTGTTTTGTCTTTTTGATCCTTTTTATATTTATCCCATGACCTAATTTTTCATTACGTGGGTCCATTACATGAGGAAACAACAAGAAACTTTCGTCCCACATGTATGTGATAATACTGCCAGAAAATGCAGTGAATCTTCACAAGTAGTACATGAAGGAAGTTGCCTTGGTTCGAGTAAGAAAAAGACATGTTTGTTGAAAGAGAAAGTCAATTACCATGTTCCTTCTCCACTTGTTCTTACTCAATTCCACAAATGTTTTTCTCTTGGGTCCGCTACTTGGCACCGTCTGGCCTTTTGTCATGTTTTAATTTTTAGGCATTTTTTTAAATAAGCTCTCGTAAATATCAATCACATATATAATTAACCTTTTAAACTTTAAAAATATGCTTTCACCTCTACATAATTTCTATAATATATATATATATATATATATATATATGTATAACCTCCAAATGATTGGTAATATTCCAAAAAATCACTATAATAGTAATAATAACGATAATTTCAGCCTTTTATAAATAGTTTGACATATATATAAGGCTTTTATTTAAGCTTGAAAGAGGTAAAATTACACTATGGGAGTTTAGTATAAAAGCCCTTTTGCATCTAACTAATAGTTGTGAGATATATTTGCTATTATTCCTTCCTTTAACTTTATATATAATTTTATTTAAAATATTCTATTTAGTAATTTTATGATCTTTTTTCTGTTTAGTTAACTGCTTTATTCATGAGATAATGTGTGTTTTAAATAATTAATTGTAATCAATAAAAATATATTATGCTTAAAATAAATTAACTGTAATTAATATATAAATTAAATGATAAAATAAAATTAACATAACAAAGTATTTATTAAAAAAAGGGTGTAAAACTATGGCAACCATTAATAGTATAAACGGATCAAGTCGAGACACTATAATACTGAATTCGAACTCTATTCGAAATCTCAAAGCCCTAACTTGATTTGAGCTCAATCAAAGCTTCAAAATTTTAAGCATGAACTGAACTCAAAATGATGTTTAATAAAGTTGAGCTCTATTAAAGTAAACTCATTTAAGCTTGATTTATTTGAAAAATATTTTTTATTTTAAATTAATAACATTAATATTGAAATTGACTAGTACTATTAATATTTGATTCAAGTTCAATTAGGTTCACTAGATAATCGAGTTAAATATTGTGTAGTTCAAGCTCAAGTCAATTAATTACTCAAATAACTTAAGTTTAAGTTTAACTCAAATGTTCTTGAGCCAAACTCGAATAAATATCGACTTTAACTTGAATAGCTTAGTATAGTATAACTTGCTAACATTCTTTTTTTTTGCACAATATATGTCTATCGATATTTTTTTAAAAAAATTACATAATTACAAATTATATAAAAAATATTATAAAAATACACATACTATATCGCATCTTGAAAATACGATATTAACATTTATATATATATCATATATATGTATAAATACTAATGCCGTGTCTTAATGCACAATAAATTTAAATATATTTTTAAAAATAATAAATCTTTATGATGTAATATATATATATATATATATATAAATATCAATATTGCATCTTGAAAATACAATATAATATTAATATTTTGATAATATTATGTATACAATTTATAATTATTTAATTTTTTTTTAATTTTAATGATAAACATGTAATTTTTTCTTCTTTTTTTGAATTGAAACAATAATAATAATTATTGGTTCTATCGATATATTCGGCACTGGTAGAGTAGCTGAAGTCCATCTCAAACGAAAGATGTGCCTTGGCGCGTGGAATCCGCGTCAAGAGCCTTTCTCTTAGAAACTTCAGCTGAAGTAGAAATCCTGCGACAACATCCACATGCGCGGTTTGTACGCACAAATAGAGTCAACAAATAACAGATTTAACGAAGAAAACTTCGGATCAACAAAATTTGTTATTACTCCACAAGTGGCTTATGAAAATAAATATCCAATATAACCTAAATCTATAAATGAATTAGAAACTAAATAGAAATGTCCTTCTTATACTTATTTTACCTAATTCTCTTTGTCTATTCTAGCTATTGCCATCAAATGCTACCTAAAAGTAGGGATGGATTAAAATAAAGTGGTTAAATTACCTTGAGGAAACTTTGATAGTGTTTGAATGGCTTAATAAAAATGGAATGAAATAGTAATTTCTTCCTTATATTTCTTTTATTATATTTGATTTATGGAATAATTACTTCGTGAAATTTTTATTATTGTAAAATTATGAATTATGATTCTTCCACAAAACTAAAAGAATAGCTATAATTTGATGTTTTCCAATTTCTTTATAAATGTCCATGATACCTTTTAATATATTTTTAATCTATAAACTATTATTTTTCTATCCATTCCTTGATAATGACCTTTTTACTCCTTAATAATTAAGGGCATAAAAAAGAAAATAGAAAAACAACCACTCAGATCAATGGCTTTAAACTTTAAAAGTGTTTTACAACAACTTAGTTGTTTGTTTATGTTAATGTATATATAAAATAATTAAGCTAGTCGATAGTTGATATTGACAAAGGATGGTGGAACATCTAATCCTTGAGAAAGAAACCGATTCTTGGCAAATACCCACTCTCATTCCAGCAACAAGAATCAATCTATCTCCTTCAATAACAATTTAATTGCAAGGAAGCCTGGAATGGAATAAGCCAAAGCTCTTGAACCGGCTACGAAATCTTGTTTTGGATCGGTTCGGGACAATTACCTGTGTATATGCGTCTGGAACCTACTCTTGCACAGGGTACTACTGCATTGTCAACATGCAAAGATGCACGGTCCATGGAAAGAGAATTATTTCCTTTCTTACTAAATAATGGCCTGGGACTACGTAGTGATGTTGAGCTTACTCGGGCCTACAACTGATGTTCACAATACGACTGATTCCTACTACTTATTCAATACACACGTTTTAAGTACACTACAACAGAAACTAGAGATCAAATAGCTCTTCTTGGTTGTGAATTCAAAGTTTCGCCTCACTGATCCAGCAACCGTTTGAGTTATCCTTCACAAAACATCATCAAGAATAGTGGATAACAACATCCCATGGACAAACTCACACCTTTTTGTCCTCTCTTCTTGATCCTTAATGGATAATGGAGGCTGCTCGGTGCTCCTGTCACAATATGCAAAACGTAGTTCAGAAGCTTCAAAAATCATTGACGGCAGACATATTTTAAATGACATAATGAATGTCACAAAGGAGGACAGTGTGATCTTCAAGAGCAGAAAGACAAGGCAAGGCAGTGGACCACTTTTTTACATTGGCTGAAAGAACCATATCCACGTCTTATTATTAATCTGCTAAGGAAGAAAGGGGGAATGCAGCCATGGAACAAATCCACGTGTTTGGAACAAACACCACAGGAAAAAAATTAAATAAATAAATAAAATAAGACAAACCTAATATTCCTCGTTAATGCACTTGCTAAATTCCACTGGAATTACCAAATAGTTTTTTCACCAGAATATACTAATCAGCAATTAGTGCAGACTGGACTTGATAAACATCCAGTCAGGGGTAATCAGCTAGTCCATGGTCAGTTCAAATGGAAACAAAAATAAAAAGCACGTGCAATACGATGCATACTGCTACAAAATGCAGGAAGAACACATGAAAAAAGCCTGCAAGTTTTAAAGGGGAAGAGGAGAACAATTATATCCCGCCAAGGGCTTCCAGCCAACGTAATGGACCGCTCTGTCAAGGCATATGCAATTTCACACAAATGTATCTAGCAGAGAATATTTGAGAAAGAAACAAATATGGACACAATCAAGCAGCATGCTTTGGATGGTAAGTGCAATGTTATTTACCCAACGAAAAAGGTAAGTGCAATACTTCATGATTAAATTATTTTCACCAACAGCAACAAGCACCAAGATTTTTTAAATTGTGAGTTACATTATAAGTCAGAACCACCAGGATAAATTTGAAATTTAGCAACTTACTTCTGTTAGCATTGAAACATAAGCACAGGATTTACCAACACAAAAAAAAAAAAAGCACAAGATACTACCATAAGATATAGTTACCTTTCAGATACAACTTCATTCG
Organism: Lumnitzera littorea; assembly: GCA_024138015.1. Lineage (NCBI taxonomy): Eukaryota > Viridiplantae > Streptophyta > Magnoliopsida > Myrtales > Combretaceae > Lumnitzera > Lumnitzera littorea. The sequence goes on along the minus strand of JAMXBB010000004.1, from coordinate 2,809,528 downwards.
AGCGCTTCTTGGTTGAGGTAGTTTCTGTTGGAGCCTGAGATTGAGTACTACTAAAATCATCAGTCATAGGCAAGATAAATGATGATAGCAGCGGATCTGGTGCTGCATTAGAAGGGGTAACTATGCACGAAGAACTGCCAAAGAGGGATTGTAGAGCTCCTTCTCTCAGCTCCCTCCTCAACAAAGATAGTGTAGAATGAGATCCTCCTTTACGAGACTTCCTCTTGCGTTGCACGTATCCAATTATTAAGGAGAATCACTGGACATGATTGTATTTTGAATAAAATAAAACAGAAAAACCATGCAATATGAAGGAAAACAAATTAAAGAAGATATCAGGTTTGGCAAATGATTGCTAAAAGAATAGTTTAACGGTTAAAGGAGCAATGACCAAAAGATAATGTTAGAAAGAAATATAAGCAGTTGAAATTGAATCAACCATCAAGATAACATCAAATGCAAGTGCAGACAAAATGTGCAATTTCATGTGATACCAAATCCACTAAAGAGTTTCCAATGTCATGTTTGGCTTTCGCTAAGTCAGACAGAAAACAATGTGAATGTTAAAGCAGTTTTCTCTTAATAATACTTAACAAATACTGCCTGATGAAAGGATATCTTGAAAATGTTCCCATGATGTAAGGTTATGTGTGCAACCATATCAACCCCTACTCTCATCGCACAAACCGGACACACCTGCAATCAAGAACGCAATCTATGTGAAAAAGCATCTTTCACATGCAATTGGTGATTTTGAAATAAGTCCTGAATTCTGAAACTACAACCAATAATAACGGTTAAATGATATGACGAAAGATACAAAATCCTATTTATCCAGTACAGGATACCATGCAATGAAGCACTAAGGACTGGCTCCTGCTGCAAAGAGAATTCTATGAAAAAAGAATTTGAAGCTCAACCTATCAAGTGAGCGGCATTTTCCTAATTAGCAATTAACTAGTAGGATTATGTAGAAATTCACAGTTTAGGGTGCCATATCAATCTTAGTGCCTTTTCTAAACACTTGTTCTTTTTATGCCATTTGATCCTGATAAGGGCAGGGAGAATTTCCAAGTCATTTCTAATAGATATTTTCCTCTAGGAATAAGAAAATAGTAATTCATTTGTGCTGAAACTTATGGAAAAATAGTCTTCTATCCTTTTAATGGTGAGTTCACAGCACAAGAGACTAAAACATGAACAACAATGAAATAGGAATGATGATATCTAATGGCATAATGCATAAGAAAGTGGAAAACACAATTGAGAAATGAATATTACCCCATTCTTTGCCTCCACAGGATGCTCATCATCTATGTGACAGCACAAGCCTACAATGTCATAGTACTCTGAACAGAATGGACATGGAAACTCCTCCCTCATATCATCATCTCCATCAAGTTCTTCAAATCCCATAAATAAATCTACATACACACCAACCTACTAGTTAAGGCAGCATCTGAAACAAGAGCACTTGAAACGTTTGACCAAAATTAAAGGATTTGGAACTTTCTCACAATCACCCAAATTCAAAAGTTGAACTGGATTCATTCATCAAAACTTGATTATAGCTTGCACAAAAAGATTAATTATATGCAACCAACAATGATACTGATCTAACTCTACTTATTTCCTGCCTCCACTTCTCACATGATACTTACCAAGAAACACTGAAATTTTGATGAAAACTACACCCGCAATGTTCATTATATTTTGGGAAGAGAAGATCATCAACTGTATATTATCTCCAATACTGAATCACAAGAATACCACTAAAGAAAGAAAGCACGCTTAAACATTTTCTCCTACAAGAATATGCACATTGATTGCACTCTTCAATTAGCATCGGGAAACACTTGTATCTTTTCATATAAGAATGAAAAATTTTGCAAGTTTATTTGATGCTCACGCACAATAATCATTACACAAAACACGGAAAATAAGCACCAATATCTTTTATTCCAATGGAGTTTCTTCTGACTTACATATTTCACTAAATCCAAATTCAAAAAACAAAATTACTTAAGTATAAATTAGTTCAAAAATGATACCTTCTACTTTCAGCTTCAACTCACCGGAAGATAAGTAAATATACAAATGGACAGATTCAGATTTTGAAATTGAGTTCCTCGGTGCACTCTCCAAGAACCAAATAAGGTAAGTTTAATTTGCCTGTTTGTAAAAATTTCCATATATATACAATCTCATGCGATGATTCCTAGTGTATTGCATAACTATTACATGTGTTTGGGCACTCGTATAAATCAGCATGTTCTATGTAAATTTCCATAAACATAGACGCTGACGCAATAATTTAGCGCATCGGAAAAAACACTAAAGGCAAGTTGACAACGTTTTCACTGGCGCTTCCAATTACAAATGTGCAGATCGATTACAACTCATACAATCAAAATTACTCAAGTTTTAGATCTTTTCAGGTCAAACTCAACACAAATTCCATTCTTTTCCCAAAAAAAGAAAAATAATAATAATCAAAAGCAATGTATCCAATAATCCACGAATTAAAATCTTGAAACATAATAAATAAACAGTAAAATTCAAAAGACTCAATGCAGTTCCCCCTGATTCTAAATTAAACACAATAACTCAAATAGTATAAGATATCACTACACCTATCAAAAAAGTTAAAAAGTCTTCTCTCTCTTACTAATTTTCACAATAATAAATGCACTGAAAGTACGAACTAATTAAGAAAAATTGATTTAAATAAAAAACAAGTATTGAGCTGGAAAGAGAATCAAAAGGTCTATATTTTGAGCTAACCAGATCTAGATTGAAGAGCCGATTGGTATCTTTTCGAAGCGAAAGAAAGACGAGTGCTCCATGAATCAGCGTCCATAGCTACGATTTATACAGAAAAAAGTTAGAGAAAGTTAATTACTTTATATTTTACAAAATTGATATAGATCTTCGATTTAGTGGAGTTTGAGCTTTGATTTCAAGGAAAATGGATTGAAATCCCTAGATATGATCAATCGATTTGGGGATGAATTGGTCGATGGTCTTTGAGTTTGAGAGAGATAAAGGGAGAGGAACAGACAGAGACAGAGGAGGAGGGAGAGAGAGAAAGAGAGAGAACAGATTTAATTTATTTTCTCGCTTATTTTTTCAATCAACAACAAAAAAAAAAAAAAAAACATTTGTTTTTTGTGTGGTGAAGTAGCAATTTTATTATATTTTTTTGTTATCATTTATGTTAGTTGAGAACGTTATTTTTTCTTGACGTATTTAGTGACAAGTTGTCTGGATATTTTTTTAATTTATTTATTTTCCCAAAATTAAATATATAAAAGCATGAAAAAAGGAACTTTTAAACATTTATTTTTTAGATGAGATGAATATTTACCTCCTAAGTTCGGTTTTTCCTCTTCCAAAATTATATGATGGGAGAAGATAACAAAAAAACATATTTATTTTATGGAAAAAAAATTTTTTTCATGTTGTTCGTAATTTGTTAAGTTAAACGCTTGTTAATTTCAAATGTTATTTTAAAAATCTGAAAAGTAGCATAATATAATAACAATTGAAATAATTCCACATGTTAGAAATATCAATCACTTTCTTTTTCATTTTTTTGGATATTCTTCTGACTAATTAAATTATTAATGGTTCGTTATTTCAACCATCATTTACTACTAAATTTTACTTTTAATTATATCTTATCAGGATTATTATGACTTACTGAGATTATATTTTAGTATTTTGATTATAGTAAACACAAAAAGAAATAGAGAGAATTTCTCGTAAAATAAAATAGATTGAAAAGTAACTATTATCAATAAGACATCATGAATATTTTATATTTTGCTTTTTTAATTTTATTTGAGTTAATTTTAGGGCAAAGCCGGTGAGGTAGGGGAATTTGGTCGAAGTGAAAATAAATATTTTTACAGTGAGACTTACGTATTGTGAAAGAGAATCTTGCATGCTAAAAGTTAATATGGTCCACCCACCATCGATGATGACTACTGATCGTACATTAATTATTTCTTACTTTGTATATTTTTTATCACACGTTTTCATCCAAACCACATGTACTACAGGTCGCCGAAAATTAAAATTTTACATTTAAAAGTGTCTTTAATTAATTAAATCAATTAGTTTCACGTTTTCTACGTGAAAATGGACCATGAAAATAGACCGAAAATCACAATTGTGAGTAGAGATGTATAACGGGTTTTGGCGGCAGGTCCATCTGCCTAACCTGCAAAAAATAACTGATAAAAAATTGAGCTAAATGTTTTTCATTCCTTTAAAAAGTAAGTCAAATAAATTAAATCTATTTAATTTACAAATCAAAATAGATCAATTTAGGTTGATTCATTTATTTTACTTTTTGGGTCAATTCGTTTAATTTACTTTTTCAGCAGGTCAAAGCTAAGTGTTTTAGACTCATTTAAAAAGTGAGCCAAATAAGCTTGGCTCATTTAATCCGTAGGCTAAAATAAATTGAATCGAGTTAATTATTCATTTAACTCATCTGTAATCTCTAATTATGAGTGTTATTTTCTTTCTTTATGTTTAGAAATGTATTTATATTATGTTTACTATAAAAGACTGGATTTAACTAGAATTAAATAAGGATCAAAATGAAAAATCATTTTCTACGTTTTGAAAACAATTGTGAAATTGAATGGATGGAATGACACTAAATGCATAAATGGTATTGGTTATTAGAAATATATTTAATTATTATATATCATAATTTATTTAAATGTTAAATGAGTAATTATAAGTCAATGTTATCCCTCATGGAATCACAAGTTCACCTTTAAATTACACTCCAAAAAAAAGGGAAATGTAACCCAAGAATACGATTTCACTCCAATTCATTCCCAAATACCAAGTATATCGTTAAAAGGTGGAATAATGATTTCATGGAACTAAAGATTCCATGAAATTAACAATTCCGACTTTAAGGTAATATTCAATTCCCCTCTTAAGAGAGTAAAGCTTGATTTCTTACTAATTATTATTAATCAAAATTACTTATTTAACTTTCAGCCTAATTGTCTATTTAATAACAAAGGGTATTTAGTACAATATATGCATTTAATTTTATTCCATTTCATTACATTTTATGTACATTTCCGAGCACATGAAATAAATTGTTCATTCAATTTGATTTCATTCCAATTAGTTCCATTCTATTTTATTTTAGACTATTCATGTGTACTAATTAAAGATCATTTATTAGATGATTTGTTATTTGAAATTTAAAAAACAAAAATGAAAAAAAAAAAGGGTCATCCCAACTTCTTATTAGAAATAAGCATCACTATGTTATTTCACCATTTAATCTGCTTAATATGATAGCCAATCAATGTTAGGAGTATAATCGAATTAATTCGAACCGATATAATATTGGACTCGAACTCAATTTAGAAACTCAAGCTTGGCTCCAATTCATTCGGGTTTTAAATTTTTCACTAGAACTCGACTTAAAAATATATATGACAAGTTGAACTTGACTTAATTAGTACAATTAAGCTCAATTTTTTTATAAATTTTTCCTAATAAATATCAAATTTGCTTATAATTAAAGAAATTTAAAATATATTAAAAATTATATTAAGTTTAATTAGACTTGCAACCTAACTTGCTTAGTATTTTAAAACTCGAGCTTAGCTTGATTTATTACTTGGACTGTTGGATGTGTTGGAGACAAGCGATTTGGTTTTCATGTTTTTAAGCACTAAAGAGGATCCAAACACATTCAAATACTTATTATTACTTTTTCTTTTTTTTCTAATGGAAGGTCAAGGGTGAGTAATATGTATAAAATCATTAATTGTTTATACCAACAATGGATTTAGACAAAGGAAACAAGAGGACTCAAAAAAAAAAAAAAAGGTTGTACAAAAAAATATTATGTATAAGGGGTTGTAAAGGCACTTTTTGGAAAAAATGAGTCACAAAAAGGCATGTTCAAGTTTTGCAAAATTAATAAGGAAGGCGCCTTCTTAATATCATTGAAGGCATCTTTCCAAAAAGCTCCCTCCCTAATACTTAAATCTACGCCGAATATGAACAAAAGCATCCAACCTCATTCTTAGACACTTCATTTCACTCCTCTCTTTCAGCCTAACGCATACATTCCATTAAATCCTCTCTTTCATCCATTATTTTGTGAAGTCTTAACCTATAGTTGAAGGTAAGCATCTCTTTGCATCGATATATTTCATGTTTACGAATATTTTGCATGAATGTTGCTTGTTTTGTGAATTTCCCCAATTAGAACCCTAAGATTGCATGTAGATATATTTGATTGTCTTAGCTCTATTAAACGTTGTTTTTGTATGTCAATATGTGTTCAACATCATATAGTTACACTATATATTAATGATATATTTGTGTATAGATTTGTCATAATGGAATTGAAATAGTAGTATTTTAAACTGCATACACCAAGTGTTCAGTAAAATGCTTATTAGGGAGTTATTTAGTTTAAGTTATGGGAAAAGGCATGCGGTCATGTTAAATAGTGCACAATGATTTATGTGCTAACCAACACAATACTTATAATGTGAATAGGTTGAAAATAGTCGGCATAGTGAAATTTATGATTTTCATCTAAGGAAACATTATGAGGGGAAATTTAGAGCCAGACTATGATAATGATCCGATGAAAATGTTGAAAGTAGAAACCAATGCGACTTTCTTCGATCTCCTTAAAAAGGTTTACTAAGGTGTTAAAGTTAATCTAAATGCCACGGTAGAGATTTTATACAAACATCCCAATGCTTTACTCAGGAGTCATGACTTATTCTCCCATCGCCATCAAAGACAACGACAATGTTGAAGTAAAAAATTTGTTTAGATGGCTAAAGCATTTGGACAAACCTATATCTACCATCTACATGTGAGGATTAGAGGATCAGAAGGAGCCCCTCCTATATGGGCAACATATGTGCCTCCAATTGAGGAGAACAAAGGGGTAGCACTAACTGAGGAGAATAAACAAATAGTATATAAATATGAGCCATTGTCCATGTTTGTGCCCATATGCAATGATTATAATGGGGTGGATGAGGCTATTAGATCAATCTTGTGAAAGAAAGTTTCACGTGACCACGTAGTTTAGCGAATAAGGGGCCTAGTTGGCAATGACAATGACAATAATGATAATGATGATTATAAGCTAGAGGAAGATCAGGAAGACGACGATGATGACGATAGCGACAATGAGATGCCTCATGTACGTCTCATTGTACCTGAGATGCTTACCACTCATACCTTCCTTATAGAGATCTTTGGTATGCACCCATATGCTTCGAGTTTAAGTTTAATGGAGCCAGTAGCAACCTTAATGCAGACTTTAGAGATCCATGTAGCAAAAATAGGGGTAAGGGATGTGATTCCTTTTTGTAACGGGGGTAGGGAATATGGTTACTTGAATTTTAAAAGGGATGTGAATGAGGAGTTCAGTAACCTACAAGCCAATGAAAATCTCTATATAGGCATGGGATTCAATAACAATGAGGAACTTGTAAGAGTGGTAAAGCACTACCACATAAAACACCATGCTGACTTTAAGTTGTTAGAATCCAAAAAGAGTAAGTATTATATCCTTTACTCTAAGCATGAGGACAACTATTAGTGGAGACTAAGGGCATGTAAGAAGAAACTGGAGGGTCTATTTGTGATAGCTAAATTGGTGGGGCCCTATACATATGTCAACCCCATCATAACCCAAGATCACCTACAGTTGGATAGCAATACCATAGCTAAGGAGTTCCTGAATGTCATTAGAAAAGATTACGATACCAAAATTCTTAGCTAATAGTATTATTAAAAAACAGTTCGGGTATATCGTCAATAATAGAAGGGTATGGGTCGGTAAGATTAAGGCAATTGAAGTCATGTACAGTAACCAAGAGAGGTCATATGATGATTTGCCATGACTTCTCAATGTAATCTAAATGCCTAACCCTGGTACAAAGGTAAGGTGTATGTGGAACCCATTGAAACAACCGAGTGTCACAAAATTGAAGTGGGTGAAGTGGTCTTTTGGCCCATGCATATAGGCATGGAAGTTATGTTAGCCTATGTTTGGTATTGATGGTATGTTCTTATATGGAAAATATCATTACAAGTTGCCGGTTGCCACTAGTATGGATGGCGTGAACCATATAATCTCATTTGCTTTTGTATTAGTCGATGATGAGATGGTCGAGGCATAGGACTAGTTCCATAGGAATATGATGCAATATGTGCATAGTGATAAAGCAAGCTGGGAAACCATATGCTTGATATCTAATAGAGGGATGGCTATTCAGTTTGCATTGGATAGATACGAAAATGTGTGGAAACCTTCTTTTGTGATGTAGTGGTGGTGCATACGCCATATTGCAAGCAACTTTAACAAGGTCCATAAGAGCAAGTCGCATAAGAAGTGAGCAACTTTTGCAACTATGCAAGCTTGATAGGAATCAAGCTATTGGAACTTTAACCCATAACCGAACCTGAAAATTAGAGAGACTGATAAGGCGAATCCTCCTACTCCAACTGACTCTTACCGAAGCTGAGTTAATCTTGGTTGCCGATCAAATCTATATACCAAGTAATATGACTGCCTCCTTCTCAAAAGTTGCGTGCCAAATTGTTAAATGTCGAGAGAGTTGCCAAACCCCATACATTTGCTCAACTATGTCCAAACCGTCCAATTTCTCAATACTACCTCCGCTAAGAAGACAAGAGATAAAACCCAAGCTAATCGGTCGCCCTTATTCGAACAAGTAACCTAACCTTTTGTTTGCATCCTCCAATAACATTACCAATGCGCCCATGTTACGTGTACAGTACCACGTGAAGAATTTGCTATACAAATCATTATTTTTCGTGAATATTCCTTTTTACCCTTTTGTATTCTTGTACATCACTTCTTTAAAGCAATATCCTTTTTGCCTTTTTTCCTTTTAGGTAAGTTGCCCTAAGTTCTTAGGTATGAATACTCCTTGAAGATGTAACCGCAATAGATCAGACTACCATTAATATACTAAATATTCTTCTTCTTCTTATAAACACCAATTGTTTACTTTTCATTTCACTCATATCTTAATCCTTAAGTAAGGCTAGTTGGTGAGTAATCTCACCGATTCAACTCGTGCGTCATATCAAATTGTGTCATGAGTCCTCGAAAGTTCCATTGGTGTATCATATTCATCGGAGCTATTCATAGGTTTACTTACTTTTCATTCACTTTTGTTTTTCCGCACATTCCCTATTACCCCATTTTTCAAGCTTTCAACAAGTTTGGACTCATTCAACGACTAGCCTTGTCCGTTTTTTGTCACGGTTCACATTATCTTGGTATTAAAGCGAAGGTTTTGTTTGAGTTGTAGTAGTCTATTTAGTAGTTTTATCTGTACCCTGTTTTGCATAAGTGAAATAGAGCAAGTTACTGTGTTCATCTTAGTTACTGTATTTGCTAGTTGTTTAGTTTCTGGTTTGGGGAAATGCTTGCTATAACACCTAATTGGAGAAGCTTAAGGTTTGAATCTATCAGAGAAATGACGGATCTAAGTGTTGATATTGGGGCTGGAGATGATAACAACGATATTGTCTACCACAGTTGACAATCTTAGGGTACTCCAAGAAGCACTAATGAAAGACTTGATGAGGTGGCTAACCTCTTAATGGATTTAACCCGAACTGTTCACGCATTTGCTTATCGACCTATAGAAGCTGTGCTTAATGTCACGTCCCAAAGCGATAAAGTTGTAACAGTCCCACCGTGTAAACCATTTTAGGATAGAAGCTGACCTCATAGCTGCTATCTTAGACCTGATCTACACAAAGCGTCCATGACTAACCCGCTTTAAAGTAAACAGTCCATAAATTAAATAAGTTATTTACTTAAAAAAGTATGAAAATAAATATATACACTAAGATGTTACAAATAATGTTTACAAGGTTTCATTACCCTAGACTTTCCAAATAATACATTGTTTGGAAATGAAATATTCCAAATAAAAGCTAAGACCTTGAAAATATATATCTATTCTTTAGATATATTTCCTCACTTCTCAAGATCCAGCAGTTGCTAGCTTTAAGGTAATTGAAATCCGCTTCCCAGCTAATACTTGCAACAAAGTTTATAGGAATATAAGTAACCACAGCTTAGTAAGTCGGAACAGAAGACTTAAAACTATATCACCAACACAATAAGATTATCAACCAATTTAGTTAGATGCAATGCATAAACATGTAAGTACCATCATACGACGTTGTTTGGCCTATTGTGAGATTAAAGAAATTATGCCTACTCTAATCCAGGTTGAGGAGTTTCCGTTAATGCAACAACTTACGACCAAACCTAGGCTTATACAATGGAGACACTACTCCTCCCATAACTACCTTTAAACTATTGACTTCACTCTTGCTGCGACCTCCTCACCTGTTACTTAGTTCAACTAAGGATGAAAAATAGACCAATTATACTATCCAGTGCTATCCCTTTCGAAGGGATCGGCATTTGGCCGAAGAATCCTAGGTTTCTCTTAATAGGTTGCTATGCAAATCCGATTTATGTTTACAAGTCATATAATTGTTAGGTCCAATTTAAGATGATTAATTATTTCATATAAATCATACAATACCAACCAAAGCAGCAAACTAGTAATCATATCAACAACTCAGAATAAGCACATACACATAACCAACTATCGAATAAGAATAATCCAGTACAATTTTAAGCCTCAAAGTACTACAAATTAGTATTCTGAAATACAGCGATGTATTAATCCCAACTTACCTAGACTCTTCGCTTACTCACTTGAGGTATGACTTGTACTGGCTATCGCTAAAAATTCCTATAATACAAGTGTTGGTTTAGTTTCTCATAACTACCATAAATATGTTTTGTTATGTAATTTAGACTATGAATGTTTTTGGTTTATGATCTTCTTACATTTAGTGATTTAGGTCTTATTCTTTTAGAATTACTTTCCTCATTCAACTAAGTTTCAAATTTGTTTCTTGTTTCGGTTATGGTTTCGGCTTCTGAATTAAATTCTGATCTAAGAATAATCTACATTTAACATGATTGCTTATACATATGTATATATTTACATATAAGCATTAAATCATGGGTTTAAAGTTTGGGATTATAATTTTACGCATTTGTCTAAATTCCATATTTCCAATAATTGAATAAGTTCCAAATTAATTTATAATTCAATTCCTAAATTTATTTTTGTTTTAGCTTCTGATTATTGTTTTTATTTGTAAACCTTAGAAATTCTTCATGGACTAAAATATGAAATTCATCTAACTATGCTTAGGTATCCTAAATCTATGTTTTAGCTCCTAATCAGTATCTTGATTAGTTTGGTACACTATGTTCTTAATTTAACTACCGAAATGGGCTCCCAATGTAAGATTAACCTACATTTTCGCATAATTTCTCAAATCTACCTTTTAAACTAAATTTATAATATTCTCTTATTATTATAGTGCTATCAATTTAACTTAATTTTCTTCATTTATTTAATCTTTCTATTTCACATATTACTTATTGTTACCTAATTCACACATAAAGCATACATCTAACCTCTCCACTACCATAATCTATATCTCTTATCATCAACTGACATCTTAAAATATCTAAATTCATCTCAAATCAAATTGTACACCTAATTATCCTAAATTACAAAATTAATTTAAATTTACCATATTTACTTTTTACATATATACTGCATAATACCTTAATAATTACATCTAACATCCTAAAGGGTAAAAATATCATCATCATATTTTAACATCCTAAAATATATAATTATTCACTAAATTAGTAATTAACCATTTAATTACTTAATTAACAAAAAATAACCCATTTTATACATCATTTTAAGGCCTAAAAATTATCTAAAAATTTAGAAAATTCATTTTTGAAAAAGGGTTGCGTGGCACTATTTTATATCACCTAAGTAGTCTACACAAAAATTTTGAGTTCAAAACTATACTCTTAAGCCTATTTATTTCTAATCCAAACAAAGCTCGGATTTGCGTAGTTTCTTGAGGATAGCATATTTTTAGACATAAATTCATCAAAATAAAAATTTTCTTTAAATCTGCATACTAAAATATCTTAGAATAACAAAATTCATAATTTTCTGAAAATAATTAATAATTTTAATAATTTTAGCAAAATCGGTTGGAAAATTAAACTTACTAGAAATGGTGGCTCTAGCTACTGCCGGCCGCCTTGGCATTGTCAGCCGGCTTAGGTGCTGCCACCACCGTGTGTTGGTGATGGCTGTTCACTCTCAGGTGCTATTCGGGTCTGAGTTCACCTTATTAGCCCAGTTTGCATAGATTTGTTTAGAAAAATCCTAATCTTTATTTTTTCAATGCTCTCAATTTTTTTCATACTCCAATTGAACAAATGAGTCTTAGTAAAAATTTGGCTATTTATAAAGGTCTTGAGGATTTTTTGTGCCTTAAATTGATGTGAAATGAGCCTTATCTTCTTTTAATTTACCTTTTCTATTATTCTAATTTAATTGGCTAAATTTTTTATTCTTTTCCCCAACTGTCATGACCCAAATTTGGATCATTCCTTATTTTTTATGATTTTTATTTATTTTTCCTTGATCAATTATGAATTTTCTTTAATTATTTAGCATTATTTTAGCACATTTCGGGTATTTTAAGTAATTACGTGATTTCTACCTATATGTAAATTCATATACAGTATAAATAAATATTCCTAAATATTATTTAGGTCATTTTATGATTTTTAGTATACATATAATTTATTTTTAGCAATTCGTTAGTTATCGAAATGCATTTTACGTATTTCCGATAAATAACGAATAATATACCTAAAATTTGGAAATTTTATATTCTTTTATTTTATTACTTATTTTTCTAAATTCAAACTTACGGGATCATTTTTACTAATATTTCTAGCTTTACTTTATAATTTAGACTCGATCAAATCTTTTAGCCAATCGGAACCTCGAGTAGCTGATTATGGGGGCTTACACCTAACACCCCATAAGCTGCTTAACCTAATAAGTGGTTAGAACCCAACTTGACTAATTCGAGGTGAAGGAATAGGTGGATAAGTAAGACAAATAATAGACTTGAGAGAACTGGATGAAGAGGATAAAGAAAAGTATTTTGAAGAAGAGCGAGCTTGAGTCTCTAAAGCATCTAACCATGTGAAGCTTCAAATTTCAAGCTTCAATGGATCTGAGAGTATTGATGAATATTTAGAATGAGAAGAGAAAGTGGAGTGTATTTTTTACTATTATCAGTATGAAGATTATAAGAAAGTGAAAACTGCTGCCATTGAGTTTTTTAAATATATCATCATGTAGTGGAAGAATTTATAGGCTATGAGGAGGCGAGAAGACCACCGAAAGATTAATACTTGACTTGAAATGAAAGGAATACTGAGAAACAGATTTATGCCGGATGCTTATCTGCAAGACACTTTTACTCAACTTCAGGAGCTAAAACAAGGAGGCCGAACAATTGATAAGTATGTTCAGGAATTCTAAATGCTCATGATCCAATGTGAAGTGGAGGAAGCACCAACACAAATAATCTTTAAGTTCCTTACTGGGTTGAGATGTGACATTCGAGACATTGTGGAGCTCCAACAATTTACCGCAATGGATGAAGCCATTAGAATAGCCTAATAAGTGAAGAGGCAAAAAAGAAGTCAAGTATTAATCAGACTTCCGACTAGCTAACTAGGACAGGGAAGTCACTGAGTTTAGTTAAGTACCAAGCTGTTCCAAAGGGTGGATGTTCGAGCCAAGCAAAAAGGCCGACCTGACAGTGACGTATCGACCCAAGCTTATGAGAAAGGGTAAGGATCTATTAGGAAAATGAGCTAGATCGAGTGCTTCAAGTGGTTAGGGTTTAGACATATAGTTGCTTAGTACCCAAACCAAAGGACTATGGTCATCAAAGGAGATGTCCCAAAGCTAGAGATAGAAAATACCGATGAGGAACCTGAGCAAGAAGAGAACGCTATCGACAAAGAAGCTACTGTCACGCCCCGAAGCGGCAGAGTCGTAACAGCCCCCGCCGTGTAAACCATCCTAAGATAGAAGTTGGCCTTACAACCGCTATCTTAGACCTGATCTACACAAGGCGTCCACGACTAACCCGCTTTGAAGAAAACAATTTGTAATTTAAATAAATCATTTATCTAAGAAAGTGAGGAAATATATATATATATTATAATACAGTTATTGCAATTAAGGTTTACAATATTTTTCCGTAATATATTTCCTAGTTATTACATTATTCAAAAATGAAAAGTTCTAAAGTAAAAGCTTAAACCTTAAAAATATATGTTTATTCTTTACATGTTTTTCCTCACTCCCCAAGATCCAGCAGTTGCTAGCTTCAGAGTAATTGGTTGCCGCTTCATAGCCAGCACCTGCACAACGTCTATAGGGATGTGAGCAACCACAGCTCAGTAAGTAGGGACGGAGGACTTAAAACTATACCATACACACAACAAGGTTTTCAATCACTTATTAGGTGCAATGCATGCGCAAGCAAATGCCATTGCACGACGTTGTCCAGCCCGTCGTGAGATTAGAGAAATTGAGCCCGCTCTAATCCGGGTTGAGGAGTTGCCGTTAATGCAACAGCTCACGACCAAACCCAGGCTTGTGTAATGGAGACCTTGCTCCTCCCGCGACTACCTTCGAACCACTGCCTTCACCCTCGCCGCGACCTCCTCTCCTGTCACTTAGTTCGACTGAGGATGAAGAAGGGACCATTTTGCAATCCTACGCTATCCCTTCCAAAAGGGTCGGTATTTGGCCGGAGAGTCCTAAGTTCCCCTAACGGGTTGCCATGCATGTCCGATTATGATTACCGGTCAGATATTTGATTAAGTCCAGTTTAGGGTGATCAATGCTTTCATACAATTCATACAATATATGCCAGAGCAACAAACAGAATCATAGCATCACCCATAATCAAGCACATGCACACATTCAACTATCTAATAAGCACAACCAAGCATAATCTTAAGCCTCCAAAATACAGCATCGTATTAATCCCAACTTACCTCGACTCTTCGCTCACTCACTCGAGGTCCGATTTGCTCAGGCCATCGCCGATCATCCCTATAACACGAACGTGGTTTCAGCTTTTCATATAAATATTATAAGTTCATTTTATCATATAACGCTTATTGTTAGGTTTTGTTTAAGGTTTAATATGCCTAATTATCTAGGTATTAAATCTTTTACAATTATTCTAGGTTTGAGGTTAGGTTCAGGTTCGGTTTTCGCATCGATTTCTAAATTAGGTTTTAGTTCGATTTCTAAATCCTAAATATGTTCGAATCCTAATGTGAAATTAATCACTTTAAGCTCGGGTATCCAAATATCCTATTAGGTCTTAATTTAGTATTCTAAGCTATTCGGTACACGCTAGTCCTAATTAAGGTATCGGATTTATCTCCGATGTAAGAAAATCTTACTTTTTTATATAATTACCTAAAATTCAATCCTAATTTAGATTTAATATTATTCTGATTTTTACCCTAATATTATCTAAATAACCCTAATTTTTTCATATTTATAAATTTCCAATTCTACATATTTCTAATTTTCTACATTTACCACATAACACCTTTATTACTTACACTTAACACTCCATAGACTAAGATTGGGTTTCCACATCAGAAATTAACATCCCTAAACATCTAATTACTATCTAAATCAGTAATTAATATCCTAATCACCTAATTAACTCCAAATTACCCATTTTATGCCTCATTTTAGGGCCTAAAAATTATCTAAAAATTTCAAAAATTAATTTTTGAAAACGGGCTTCATAGCACTGTTCTATATCCTCTGAGTAATCTACACAAAAATTTTGGGCTTGAAACTACACTCCTAAGGTCATTTATTTCTAAACCGAAACATGCTCGGTTTTGCACGATTTCTTACGGACCATATATTACGGGACATAATTTCATCAAAATAACATTTTTCCTAAAAACTACATACAAAAATATCCCAGAATAACAAAATTCATAATTTTATAATTATATTTACTATTTTTACAAAATTTCACAAAATCGGGCTGGAAATCGGACTCACCGATTTGGGTGGCTCCGGCAACTGCGGGCTGCCGTGGCCTTGTCGGCCGGCCTGGGCGCTGCCACCACCGTGTGGTGGTGGTGGCCGTCCGCTTCCAGCTGCTCATCTGGTGGGGGTTCCCTTTAGAAGCCCTAATTGCACAGATTTTTCTAATTTTTTTCCAAACCGAATTTTTCTCTCAATTTTCGACTCTCCCTAATTTTTTTCCGATTCCCAACTGTCCAAATGAGCTCCTGGATTTTTCCTACTATTTATAGGGCTTTAGTGTAATTATTGTGCATTAATTTGATGGGATTTTGCCCCAATTCCTTGATTTTTGGCTTTTTGTTTGTCCAATTCTTATTGGATAATTTTTCTTTTTCTGATTTGAACCTGCCACAACCTGATCTTGCATCAGTTATCCACTTTTGATTTTTTTCTGATTTTTCTATAATTATTTTGTATTTTTCTTTAATTATTTACTTAGTTTTCGGCCTATTTCACTAATTACGCGTATTTTTATCTACACGTAAATACATGTAGGGTGCACGTGAACATTTCTAAATATTATTTTGGTCATTCTAAAATTTTTAGTATATATATAATCTATCTCTAATAATTTATTAGTTATTATATTACACTTTTTGCCTTTTCAGTAATTAGCAGTTATTATGCTTAAAATTTGAAAATTTTATAGTCTCCTATTTTATTTCTTATTTTCTTAAATTTAAGTTTACAGGGTCATTTTTACTAATATTCTTCTCAATAGTTTATAATTTGGGTTTGATCGGATCTTTTAACTGATCACCCTAAACCTTGGGTTCTAAGTTCAATCCTACGGTTATTTGGCTAAACTTTGGGGCTTACAGCTACCAAGAAAGAACTTATTGAAGAGGATGTATTTGCTGAGGACTTAGACTAGTTGGTCTTGGTTATCCGGTACGTAATGAACTTGTAACCCTCACGAGAGGAAGAGTAGAGAGAGAACTTGTTTTATATCACCTGTAGGGTAAATGATCAAGTGAGCGTGTTAATTGTGGATAGTGGAAGTTATACTAATGTGGCATCAATTGATCTGGTCACAAGGTTAAATTTACTGACCATCGCACATCTAAGGCTATACAAGTTGCATTAGCTAAATGAGAAGAGAGCACTATATGTCACTTGATAAATATTACTGCTAATTACAATTGAAAATTATTCCAATGAGTTTCTCTGTAATGTGCTGCCTATGTGTGCTTCACACGTATTGTTTGGCCGACCATGGCTGTTTGACAAAAGCGTTATTCATGACGGATATAAGAACACGTATGTGTTTGAGAAGGATAGCAGGAAGATTATGCTGAACCTTATGTCATTGAAAGAAGTTAATAAACTGCAAACAAAACTTCTCGTAGATCAAGGAAGACTCTGATAATAAATGGAGCCAAGCTCCGAAAGGCTATCAATGATGACAAGTCGACCCTCATGTAAGTCAAGCGCCTATTAAAGATGAAGGAGTAAGGTGAATTACCCCTAGAAATAAACGAGTTACTGGATGAATATGCCAATATGTTCCTAATACAGTTACCCAAGGGTTTGTTACCTCCAATTCAATGCATAGAACACTGCATTGACTTAATGCTTGGTGCCACCCTGCCAAATAAGCCAACGTATTGGATGAGTCCCTTGTAAGCTTCTAAACTCCAACGACAAGTCAATGAGCTATTGGGAAGAGGTTATGTTAGGGAGAGTCTCAATCTTTGTGTTGTTTCGGCATTCTTAGTGCCGAAAAAGGATGGTACTTTGTAGATTTGTGTTGATAGCCAAACCATAAATAAGATAACAATCAAATATGAGTATCCAATCCCCATGTTGGAAGATATGCTACATGAATTGAGTGGAGCTAACATTTTCAGCAAGATTGATCTTAAGTCTGGCTACCATCAAATTCACATGAGACTAGGAGATGAGTGGAAGATTACTTTCAAAACTTGGCATGGACTCTATAAGTGAATCGTTATGCCATTTGGCTTGTCAAATGCCCTGAGCACTTTCATGAGGCTAATGAACCATGTGTTGAGACATCTAATAAGGAAGTGTGTCGTAGTGTATTTTAATGACATCCTTGTGTATAGTACTGATATGTTGAGTTACTGTGAAGATCTCCGAGTCTATTGAATATCTTCTATGCCAAGAGATTATTCGAAAACCTTAAGAAGTGTTGTTTTTGCTAGGAGAAAGTAGTATTCTTGAGCTATGTAGTAAGTGAAGGAGGCTTACAAGTAGATGACGAAAAGATTCGAGCAATCGTCGAATAGCCGACTCTTACTACTTGTGCAGATGTAAGAAGTTTCCATGAATTGACTTCATTTTACAGGAGAATCATCAAGAATTTTAGCACCCTCGCTACACCACTTACTGAGCTAATAAATAAGAACATTGACTTCCGATGTGGAGAAAAGTTTTGCCAAGATAAAGGAAAGATTGGCCTTTGCCCCTCTACTAATTCTGCTTGATTTCAAGAAAATATTTGAGCTAGAGTATGACACGTTAGACATTGGGATAAGCATTGTCTTAATACAAAAAGGTCGACCAATTGCCTACCACAATGAGAAGCTCAGAGGACCTCAACTAAACTACTTTGCGTATGACAAAGAACATACTGCAGATATGATAGCATTATCTACTACTGAGAGAATTTGTCATCTACACTAATCATGAGTCCTTGAGGTACCTCTAAAGTCAAACCAAGTTATCGAAGTGACAAATGTAAGCTCTTAAAATTAAGTTTAGGATAACCGAGCCTAGATTTAAGACTTTTAGGGAAACTTATCCAATTGAGCTCAAACTTTACAATCGGAATAAAAAGTTAGTCGAGATATTACAGTGAAGTTAGATTTTAGAAATAATGATCCAAAATCTCAATTTTGCCCTTAGAGGTAAGAATATTCAATATAATACTAAAATGTTCGGAACTCTCAAAATCGAACTCAGATTGCGATGAGAACTTAGAAATAAGTTAATTGAGTTATAAAATGAGATAATATAATATAATTTACTATATAAAAATACACATAATTTTATGAGTATACCTGATATAAATAATAATTATACCCGTAAATTAACCCTAAATTATGTAATTATATATATATTGTGTTGAATTCATGAAATTAACTTTAGAACATATCTTAAAAATAAAAGATATGTTAGAAACTTAATTATATGAGTAAAGTTATATATTTCATATGTTATTTACATAGGGTATATACTTATATACTAATTAAATAACTAAATCCTAACATATAATATCTATATTTAAGTAATTATTTAATAAAACAAAAAAAAAATTAACCAAATGCATTGAAGATTGCTGGACAAAGATGTGTGGCAGGAGATAGGACTACAATGCTTAGGAAAAACAAAAAGAAATTTTAAAAAAAAAGTTAAATAACTAATTATCTAACCAACTTGGAGGCACTATAAGAGGCTAATACCTTTAAATATATGAAGTTTAGCAGTTAGAATACAAAAAACACTTAGAAGAAAAATTAGAAAAAAACGTAGAAAATAAAAAAAAATTATGGAAAAAATAGAGCAATTACTATGTTTGGCTAGTTCCTAGGGCTCTCATCATTCTGTTGTTAAGCCACTCCACCACCAAGGAGTACCCTTAGCGTCTAAGTGTTCCGACATACCCCCACCACCCCACAGCTGCTGGAGATACCAAGAACAGCAAGGTCAAATTCTTGCCCTATTTTTCAATAAATTATAAAAAATATTAAGTCTACCTAAAAAATTATGAAAAAAAATTGTACTTAGGTTATTTTGAACATGCTTTCACATGATATTTTTATTTTTGAAAAATTCATAATATTTAATATACTTTCTTAAGAAATCTACTATTCATCCGAATTTAGATTTGTAAAATAAATGTGCTAAATGATGTTGTTTCTAGTTGAAAATTTTTATGTAGGATGTTTATGATATATAGATAATTGCTAGTAGCCCGAATTTTGATTTGACTATTTTTAATATTTAGTTCATTTTTTTTTGCCTGAAAATAGCTCGAAAATAGGCTGAAATTGTGAATTAAATAGGAAATTATGAAATTAATTGATGAAATGGACATGTATTGACCTATAATAAATAATAACAGTATTGAGTCAGATTGAAATTAATTTGGTATAAAAAGCATCATAATTGGGCAATTTATGATAATTTAGGGGTAAAATCGTTAATATAAATATATAAGCAATAGGTTAGAAATTTGAAACCAAGTGATAATTCAATTCCCCATATTTTTAGGAGTTTATAGAAATTTTTGGGGAATTATTTGGTAACCTAAACTAATTATTTCAAATTTACTAAATAAAATAGCTTAATTTACAAGTCAAGGTGTATTTATAATATTAATAAACTAAAATGAATTAAATAGTTAAATAAAAACTATATATAGGATTTTTGATCGAATTGGATTAAATGAATATTTTTATTATATTTATTAATATTTTTTTGTCGGGATACACTTTAGGTATATTAGAATTGGAAAATACTTATATTGTAACAATATATGGACAAATTAGATAAAATACAATTTAATAACGTAAATTACGTATAATATGATCATATTTATATAATTATGTATAACTGTATTAAAAACTCGAACTACCCGTTAAAAATCATCTCTAGGAATAGGACTTGTAAAACGTATCGTTAGATTTATACGAACCCAACGACACTAATTTTGTTAAAATCGGACAAACTTAAGTAATTCAACCTATAACTTTATCATATTCAAGAATGTACATATTTTGGTAACCTTACCGGAATTAAAATGTGAATTAATAAATTAAAAGTACGTTTCGTTACAATCGAAATAATATATAATACATAATAGTATATATAATGTACAGTATCAAGAATTAATAACTTAATTCGATATATTGTGATAATACGACTATATATTATGGAAATAATAATAATATATATATATAAATATAACAATTTCAGATTAAACCCTAATGTTTTCGTAATTATTACGAAAATTGAATTTAGGTTTTTTATGTAATTAGGACGTTCTAATACAAAGATGGTTGATGATTCGAGTCAGCAATAGCGAACGTCTAAACATGTAAGTTGGGATTGTGGCTTCACTGCTTGTTTAGATACTATTTAAAGTATCCAGAGACCCAAGAGTACTTCTGGCTGTGTTTGTAGTTAGTTAATTGTGTACATGCTGTGTGTGTGGATGATACTCAGTTGTGACAGGAGTTCAACTCTTTGGTGTATTATTCTACATGTTGCATCGATTCTGTATTGTGTGAACTTATTGGCCACCCCTGATTAAAACTAACGTTTATTCGACTAAAATGAAATTAAACATGCATAACACCCATTAGGGGAAACGATTAAGAGTTTGAAGTCGAATACTGACTTCCTTCGATGAGGATAGCTAAAATGATCCTTTCTCTACCCTTAGTCGAACTAAGTGACAGAAGAGGATGTCATAGTAAGGTTGGGGGCCGTAGTTCGAAGACAGTCATTAGAGGAGAGTGTTCTCCATTGCACAAGCCTAGGTTTGGCCTGACTTGAGTTGTGATGAAACTTCTCAATCTGAGTTGAAGCGGATGTAATTTCTCTAACCTCACAGTGGACCGGATAACATCATACGATGTTTCATTTGATTGATTGCATTGCATTTCATCACAATTATTAACCTTATTTATGATTGTACAGTACTCTTTTGACTCCATCCCACTTATTGAGCTAGTTATGCTCACATCCCTATAAACTCTTTTGCAGGTGTTGAGTAAGGATAGGATGTTCAAATATTACCGTTCCCAGGTTAGTGTGTTGATGTTTAGGAAAGTGAGAATCGATGAATCAACTGAACCTGGGCTTTTGACTTTGTCTTTGAGTTTTTGAGGAAACTAATTGGGAATTCCCTGGAAGCCAACTAGTTTCCTAACTTATTGTATATAGACTGTAAAACCTATGGTTTTTAATAAACTTTGATTGTAAACTTTACCTTTGGACGTAAAATGTTTGTATAAATACTGTTGTAGTACTAAACAACAGATTGTATAGAATAGGTATTTTGTAAAAGTTCTACCACAGGTTTGATTATTAACAGGTGTCAGAACAAACATTTCAAGCTGATTGAGTTGTGCGCCTTGTGTGAACTGTATCTACGATAACAGCTGTAAGGTCAGCTTTTATCTTAAATTAGTTTACACAGCAGGACTGTTATGACTCTTCTTGTTTGAGGTGTGACAACAAACGAGATGGTTTGAATTCCTTCAAGGATTCAATTTTATGATAAAATATAAACATGGAAAGAGCAACGTAGTTGCAGATACTCTTTCAAGAAAGCATGCACTTGTAAATGAACTGCAGACTAGATTTTTTGGTTTGCAAGTATAAAAAAACAGTATTTTGATGATCCACACTTTAGGCCCATACTTACACATTATGTCGATGGAAAGACAGTAAACGGGTATCATATGAAGGAAGGACACATATTCCGAGGAGGGAAATTATACGTGATGACTTGTTCACTTCAGGAGCTGTTGATTAAGGAAGCCCACAGTGGAGGACCATCCAAACATTTTGGGGAGAAAATAACATATGAATTATTGAGTTGTTGATTCTTTTGGCCGAAAATAAGGTAAGATGTGCATCGAGTTATTGAAAGCTATGCCGTATGCAAGAGGGCTAAGTGCCAAGCCGAACAAGGAAAAGCAATGCCTTTACCTTTACCTTTGCCTGTTCCAATAAAACAGTGAACCGAATTGAGCATGAACTTTATTCTCGGATTACCATGAATTGCCTGAGGCAAAGATTCTGTAATGGTTATCGTAGATAGGTTCAGCAAGATGGCACACTTCGTACCCTATTTCAAGACTAATGACGTTTTGGCTATTACTCCTCTTTTCTTGTAAGAGATTGTACGGTTACATGGCATGCCAACAAATGTAGTCTACAATAGAGACCCAAAGTTCTTGAGCCATTTCTGAAGGACCTTATGGTATTGGACATGACCAAACCACTATTCAGTACTTCCTATCATCCCCAAACTAACAAACAAACAGAAGTGGTTAATCGCACTTTATGATCATTACTCTAAATTACAGTGGGTAAGAACTTGACCGATTCGGACGTCTGCTTGCCAATGGCTAAATTTGGTTACAACCGAATGGTGCATAACACCACTAAACAAACCCCTTTAAAGTAGTCTATGGTTTTAATCCCGAGTTACCCTTAGATCACACCCTTGTACCTGTGCCTACATAAGAGGACCCTGACGTAAGAGCTAAAGCATAATCCCTTTAATACATCTATGATAAAGTCATTCAGCACATTGATCAAGCTGTTAGACATATGCGAGAAAAGGCTAAGGGTAAGATGGCAAAACATTTTCAGCCAGAAGACATGGTAGCAAGACCTAACATTATTATCAATAAAAACTTTTTGATAAGTGGTAGGTAAATACTAATAATGCTTAGCTACATATTAATGATGGTAAGTTGATATTTTCATATGTTAGAATTTTATTACTACTTGTCCACAACTCATTAAAACATATGGTGCATTAATACAATTGAAGCTTGTTGATAGGCCTTTTTGGCCCAAGCTCTAAAGCCTAACTTAAGTGTTCAAGCATGCTTGAGACCTTTGAGTACCCCTTTGGGCCAAGAGCTCACCCCCTTCCAGCAAGTCAACTTGCTCAACTTCTAGTTGAATTGCTTAACTTAAGCCTAAGCAACTACTAAAGAGTTCAGAAGCTTCCCATGAAGTCTTCAAGTGTCCGACTCCTTAGCACCTAAGCCCAAGGACCCTATAGTCCTCAAGGTAGCTAGATCTGTGACTCAACAAATCCACATCAACCTTAATCCTCTAGCATACCTAATGTGCTTGGCACGTAGGTTGAAGAGCGTAACCTTAAAGTTGACCTGCTCATCCTCCTCTCTCCTTATTAAATGTTAAGTCACAACATACTATACAATTTAAGAGCTTAGTTGTCCAAGCTATGGCGACTACCCATGTTGATGTAATAAGCTCCCTTCCTTAGATTCAACTGGTAGAAAGGAGTTATCCTTTCTCATACTAAGCATGCCTCCCTGCCTTGGTTACATAAGAGCCAATCTACACTTGACACATGTCCTTAGCAAGTAAGCTCCATGTTATATAAATTAAGCATGAAGCTACAGATATAAGGATTTGACTCTCAAGCACTCCTTATGCACTTGAGTACTCTCCCTAAACACTCAAACACTTTCCTTTCCTTCTAATCTCTCCTTGGTAATCTTAATATCAAAGGGTCCTTACTGGCATTACCACAAGAGGCTTTCTTGTAGGTCCACCACTACATACAACTATTGTACTTCTAGGAAACCACCAAAAGACCACCTCCGTGATAAATACTATCACCAATGCTGTTCATCAAGTGAAGAGAATTTTGAAGTGCAATGAAGATTAAGTTTAGAATGAAACTCCACAATCTATACTTTTTTTTTACTCTATCTTAGGATGTTAAAAGACTAGTTTGTTAATAAGAGTTTGCTTAATGTTACTTAAAGATACTTAGTTAGTGTTCAATTAAAAGCATTGTCAAACTTGAGTTGAGCAATCTAGTCTAATGCAATTTCTAGAAGAACCCATCAGGATTTTTTAATTTAAAATATGTTATTTTCTCTTATAATTCCCTGAAAATACATCAATTTTCTTAAAAAATAAAATTAGATTAAAGAAAAATAAAAAATAAACTGTAAAAATCTTTTAACTTTCGATTCTTCAAAATATAAGTAATTTTTATTACTTTATAAATAAATATAAATTATATTGTAATATTTTTATTGACTCCGGTTCAATTTTGATTCAACCCCAATTGATTCACTCGACCTTTAACCCCTTCTCACTCTTAAGTTAACCTTCCAGTCTAAATTTGACAATGTTGGTTAAAAGGAATGGACAGTATAAAAAGAATTGGATAACATAGTATAAGGAGAATAGGAGAGTATAATTATTTTATATCACGTTTAGTGTGTACAATACTGATCACATTTTGCAGTACAATTATCTAGAATATGAAGTTGAGGCTAGATGCCTTAGATTGTAAAATTCAGTTTTGTACTCTGGTATACATGATTTAGCATAAGAAAAGAGTTTTCTAACCTTGAATCGAATATAAAGCTACATCAGATTGTTAGGTGGGAAACTAATGAATATTGCTACATTAATGGGAAAATACTAAAGTCCTTATAACCTAGTAATATGAAAATTGGTCTCCAAATTGAATAAATTAACTTTAATTCCCCCATCCTCCAAAGTTATACAATTGTTTGCCAAAAAAATAGAAAGAAAGAAAGAAAGAAAAAGGAAAAGTATATCTTATCAAAAGATATCTTAGAGTTATTATTTGGTCTCCACCTAATTAGATTTGGGTAAAACTTAATATCAATGCTTTGATTAATCATTTTACACATAAAGCAACCTTTCAATGTTGAAGATCTAATTTTCTTTATTATCCCTATTAATATTGACTTTTTTAATTATGAAAGACTAATATTATGTTAATTTTAGAGAATCTAGAACTAATCCTTTAGTCAACTATGAGCAATGGTTCTTTTGTGATTAATGACTCTAATTATTTTCTTTAACTTAGTTTAAAGGTTATTCAAAAGAAAAATTTGAGATTAGAGTATACTTTACCAAAACTATTGTTACAAAATTTTCTTAATTTTTTTTAGTATCTTTTCATAATAAGTTTTTTTCTATTTATTTATTATTTAAATGTATATATTAGCACAACGTATATGCCACATGTACAACACAATGCCACATGTGCAACACATGAGTGTCATGTGTCACTTAACATCCATGTCATATGAAACTAATGGTATTATAACGACGATCCTTCATTTTAATCTATCATTGTAACATTGATCATTTATTTGAATTTATCGAAACATCGATCCCTTATTTGAAGCTACTAGGAAAAGTTAATATACTCTAGTGTAATTCTCCCTTTAATTAAGTCCTATGATGAAGGTTACAAAAAGAAAAGAAAAATTGTTAAAGAAAATTTAGAACCTTAAGGGCTTTTGTTGGGATCTAATTAGCCCCCACCCCTAATCACAAGTGATGGTTGATTGCTCTTACCTTAGGGTATCAAGAAAAGCTTAAAAAAAAAAAATGATAGGTCATAGCTTACCTAACCTTGTTGGTACTTGGTAGGTAGTATAACCCAACATCCTTGAAAAACTTAAAAAAAAAAAGAACAAATGATTATGACTAATCGAGCTTTCAGTTATTTTTCTCTTTTCAATATTCATTAATGTTGGTTGGTCACTCACCATGTTTTGGTGGATGTATTGCACTTACTTTTTGATCTTGACAAAATGGACGAAATGGAATAGCTATCCTAATGTAACAAATATTTACGTGGTTCGGTAGCTTTTTAATGGTCTCCCTTACATTACCATATAAGGAGTGGTTTTGTTGCCAAATTACTAGTCTTTTCTTGCTAGTTCAAAAAAGAATAAAATAATACAAATTACTTTAGTAAAGGCAATTGGAAGGATAGCAACTACTATTTATGCATTTTCTATGTTAGGTCAGATGATATATGGATAAACGAGCTTTAATGCTCGGAACTCTTCTTTTTGTTTATTCTAGACCTCTTTATCTTTTTTCCAGCCACTCAAAGGCTAGGGGATGACCACCAAGAGTCTTAAAGTTTTGAATTAATTTTAATGGATTTTTCTTCTTTTTTAATTCAATTAATTTTTGTAAACCAATCAAAAACTACGTATGTACTAACTAATAATAAGGAGAGATAAACCTAATATTATTAATATTTTCTTTATTATTCATATTAGTATTGACTTTTTAATTACAAAAGTATTATGTTAATCTTAGGGAATCCAGAACTCCCTTGATCAAATATAAGCTACGGTTCTTTCGTAATTAATGACTCTAGTCACCTTCTGCAATATGATATCATGATTATTGAAAAGAAAAAGTTGAGATTATAGCATAATTTTCAAAAGCAAATTGAAGAAATAGACTTAGAATTGTGTAGATGGTTAAATCCACATCCAGGCCTTAAGTCTAATAATAAAAATGGATTTGACTCTTTAGACTAAGGTGATAGGATCCTAAGAGTCAAACCTATAAATCATCAGGATGATTAAGGAAGATTTGATATAATAGACTTAGAATAAAGCCTATTAGATTGATCTGCTTGATCCAATCTTTCTCGATTTAGCTCATGTTAAGAGAATAAGGTCTTTATTAGGCTTAAATCCAGAGAAGGAGTCTACTTGAAGCCTATAAGAAAAGGGGTTCGATCTTGCCCATTAATCACCACCACAATCAACAGATGGGTTCAACGACCATCTTCTATAAATAACCCTTTCATTCCCTCGTATTGACCAAAGAAAGCCCTAATTAATACTGTAACTTTGTTGGACTTCACACATAAATGAATGAAACACTTGGTCTTTTCAAAAACACGCACACCATTTTTCATTAGTTATGGAGTTTGATACTACCAGGCTCCTTTAGTTATTACAATATGTGTTAGAGTCTTATTAAAACAGTCTACTTCTCTCTTTATCCTATCTCACCTAATCATCCCATATGCATAATTTAAGTTATTTCTTTAGTCATAAGTAACATGACTTGACATACGATGTGCACATGACTATCACATTCAAACCTTCGCCCCTACGATTAGCTATTGAGAATCACTATAGTTGTATTGTAAGTATGGAGTAAGATCTAAATGCTATTCCTTTCTAGTTTTTGTCATAAACATTAGAAAAAAAAAATCTATTTTGGTAGATTTTAAACTTACTTTTATCTTAATATCATAATCTAGTTGTCCAAAGTTTACATAACGATGAATTTAGAGAACAAGATATAACGAAAATTATTAGAGTTGAGCAAGCTTTCACCCATATAAAGTCAGAGGTTAGAGGTTAAGATGTGATATTTGAAATTGTATATTCTTATAAAAATAAATAAAAGATAAATATAATTTTATAAGAATTTATTAGGTATTTAATTTTATAAGAGGATATGTATACACATACACACACTTATATTTCCATCTTTTGGAATTTCATTTTAGCAAGTACACAATTTAAAAACCATAACATATAAAAGAAACCAAAAAGAAAAGAAAAAAAGAGGAACAAAAAACAATTGTATATCCAAACAATCATGAATAACTATCCTATAGAGTACAGTAAAAATAGCCATTCTACTTCCAAATAGCATAAAGTATAGCCTTATGTTGCATGAATGAACACGATTTTATTCATTTCATTTACGATCATGAACCAGCTTATCAATTGCAAATCTTACATCAAATCAGACATATGGCAAAATTATAAATCATACACAACAAAGAGAAATCTAATCCTTTAAGAGTAAATTAAACTTCATATAATTTTTGATTGGGCATATTCATCCATAAACTTATGGAAAAAACATGCCCTCTGATTTAGGAGTATCCTTGGATTTAGATATTGTTCCTCCAATGATTTGACTAGCCTACACTTTTAGACTTTATTATTTTGTAGATCTATAGTTTATCCATCCTTATTATTATTGGTGCATGTCAATTTCTTATTTATCCATCACAACTTATTTAATGAAATAATATTATTTAATATATTAATTAAATCCTATAATGAAAATTACAAAAAGAAAAGAAAAATTAGTGAAGAAAGTTTGGAGCCTTAAGGGCTCTTGCTGGCTACCACCGTAAAGGGATTCAATTAGCCCTCATCCCAATCACAAGTGATGGTTGGTTGTTCTTGTATTGGGGTGTCAACAAGAGCCATAAAATATTGGTAGGTTACGACTTACCTACCCTTATTAGTACTAAGTAGGTGGCAGGACCCAACACTCTAGAAAAACTTAAAAAAAAAAACTATTATAATCAATCAAGTTTTAAGTTATTTTTCTCTTTTCAATGTTTAAGGGTGTTGGTTGGTCACTCACCATGTTTTGGTGGCTTTTACTAGCCACTCCATATTTGAGGAATGATTGCCAAGAGTCCATAGGGCTTTGAATTACTTTTAATGAATTTTTCTTTTCTAATTAAATTAATTTTTTGTAAACCAATCAAATAATATGTATGCATTGACGAATAGTGATAAGGAGAGATAACACATGTATATAAAGTAATAAGACAAAAACAAGGATATTCAAAGTGATAAATCATGTTAACACATGTATATAAAGTGAAATTTAGCTTTTTTAAAAAAAAAAATTGGTTTTATATTTTGAAAACCCCAATGGAGGATAAATTAACAAACTTGATGGAGGACAAATATGACAAGCATGAAAACAAATGACGGTAGAAGAAAATAAAGGAGAATGAGTTAGATGTATAAAGCACTTATTTAAGGAAAAATTACAACGAAGGGGATGAACGTTTGGAGTTTAGTTCAAATAGAGGATCAACGTTTTAAAAAGTTCAAATAAGGAATAAATATTTTATAAAGCGGTTAAATTAAAGAATAAATGTTTCGAAAAGTTTAAATGAGGGATCAACGTTTCACAAAGTGGTTTAAATAAGAGATTTATAATAGCACCACTTTGTGAAACGTTGATCCTTTATTTGAAACTTTTCGAAACGTTTATCTCTTATTTTAATTACTTTATGTTATTTAAATTTTATAAAACATTGATCCTCTATTTGAACTAAACTCCAAACGTTCATCCCCTCCGTTGTAATTCTCCCGCTTGTTTAATATAGGGCTAGTATTGCTATCAACTCTCCATAATCACGTATTGCCTCCTCATAAGTACTTCACATGCATTTTACTAATTATGGTCTTTAATGACTAGAAATACAAGTGTTTGCACTTAAACAATTGCAAACTAATGCTTTCACCTTATAACTTAAAGATATAATCAAGTACTAAGCTCTCCTTCTTTGTAAAGATCAAGCAAATTTACATATATGATAGTGATCAAAGTAAAAATAAATGCATATAAGTTTTCCTCTTTAGATTCCTCTTAAATATTTGTCTAGATGCTCAAGAAAGTTCAATTATTACTCTTTTTTCTCTTCTTCATTAATTGCTTTAGACAACTAGTAATACCTAGTTTTCACCACTTTGTTCGAATTCAAAAACATTAAGTCAATGTATTGATGATGCAATCAAGTGGGTACTATAGGGTACCTAACTCGCCTAAAAAATTATTACCCTCCTATAGGGTCTTAAGACGGGTTTATAGTCCTTTTCATAACTTTATAAGGTCTTAGGTCAGATTTTCAAAACTAAAATTGATACAAATGGAAAATTGAAGTTGATAAAAAAAATATTTAGAAGCAAAATGCTATGCCAACTTTAATTAAACTTACATGGTGTTGCGCCTTAAAAAAGTAAAATCATAACAGTCCCACCGTGTAAACCATCTTAAAATAAAAACTGTCCTTACAGCTGCTATTATAGACCTAGTTCACACTAGGCGTACTCAACTCTACCCCTTTGAAGCATCCAATTTAATACCTATTTGATATAAATTTATAGAGTAATCCTTTGAAATAATTTGTAATAATAAACTTGTAATTTGACCTTATAAAAGAGTGGCAGTAAATCCCACAAGTACCTATCATTTCATATACAAACTATAATATTGAAAACTACTAAACCCTTTTAAGAGTCATGTGTAGTTTTCCTTAAAAGTTATAAAAGTAATGCAACAATCAGCCATTTCTTGTTTACACCTTACTCCCTATCCCAGTTTGCTAGAGTTTTAGTTTTAGATAAGTGCTTGTAATCCGTTCGGAACTTGCAAAATGAATTATAGGGGAATGAGAAACAACTTGCTCAGTAAGTAAGGTGAAGACAGAAGTATGAATTCAATACATCACTAGTAGGGTTTTTAATCAAATTGGTTATATTTAATGCATATACAAGAAAATGCCATTACACAATGTTATCTGGTCAGTTGTGAGATTAAAAAAATTGTGCCCGCTCTTATTCAAGTTGAGGAAATTGACGTCACACACCTTGTAAATCAAGACTAAACTGGGGCTTATACAATGGAAAATACTCTCCTCCCATAACCACCTTCAAACCACGACCTCCAATCTTACTGCAACCTCTTCTCTTGTTACTTAGTTCAATTAAGGGTAGAAAAAGGACCATTTCAGCTATCCTCATCAAAGAAAGTTCAAGTTTGACCCGAGAAGCCTAACCGCTACCCCTAATGAGTTACGATGCATATTAAATATTAAGCTGAGTTTAAGTTAGTTAATTTTTATGATGATTAACCAAGCTCAAATAATTCAAGCATAATAATATTCACAGAACAACCATATCGTGGAGCTTAACTCCCATTACAACAAATTGAAACACAATTACAAATATTGTATACACACAAATAGCTAACTACGATCACAAGCCAATACATATCAAAGTTTCAAGATATTCTGAAATAATATCTCAAAATGCTGTGAAGCATTGATTCCACTTACCTATATTGAAGCTCAATCAGGCAAATCTGGAATGTCAAAGCTTTACTCACTCAAAAGTCCTATATATATATACTAAAACTCATATGAAGTTTTCGTAAGATTTACGACCACATTAGGGTTTTATCTAGTATTTAGTTGAGATATTATTTATACAGTTATTCAGTAGAGTTCCGTATATATATATTTATATACATATATGTTATATATAGACACATATATATTTTAAGTATTTTATTTTATTATATAGATTATAGCAATTTACTTAATAATATCTACTGATACTATATCGTTTCGATTTCATAGAAACGTATTTACTATTGTTTATATTATGCTTTAATTACGAAAAGATCGTTATAGAATGATATTTTCAGTAATATTACATAAAACGTTTGGTTTATTATCTAAAGTGGTTCGGTTTTAGTAAGGTTAATATCATGGAGTTTGTATGAACTCAACTATACGTACTACGTGTTCATTTAAAAGATTACCTTTAAAGGGTATTTCTAATTCTAATATATAAATAAAATTGTATAACAATTAATAGTATGTTGATATCGTCTTATATAATAAAGAATATATTGTCATACAATTTTATAACAAAATATAATAAATCATATATAATCAAATTTTACGGAAGTAATGATGTTAAATTTGTAGGAATATAAAGTTTAATTTTAATAATTCTCGTCAATGATTATTATTAGAGATTCATTCATTTTAGGAATCGATGTTAATAACATATAAGTCTTATAGCTATCAATATTTTAAGTTTATAATTTGAAAAGAATGAAATGATACAAGTAAAATACTCCTTCTAGAAAAATAATGAGATAACGAATATATATTTTTTATAATTATTAAATATCAATAAAAAAACAATACTTATAATTATAGAAATAAGGTTACTTGAAAGTATCGAGTATTTTTTTCTTCTTCTCCTTTTTTCCTTCTTCATCTTCTTCCTTTTTTCTTTCCTTTTTTTTTTCTTCTTTTCTCTTTTTTTTTTCTTTTTATTTTATTTTCTCTCTAATTCTCTCTCTCTCTTTCTCTTCCTCTCTCCCCTCTTTCTCTCTCCCCCCATCCCCCTCAATCTTAAATTGTGCTAAACACAATTAACTTCAAGCCAATTATATTCAAAGCATTTCAACGCCATATGTATGGTGGTTAACTTAATTCTTTTTTTATTATTATTTACAATTAAGTTTTATTATATTTTATTTAATATTTATCCTAATTCCTAAGATATTCAAAGAATATTCTTTCTTTTCATGGCCTGCATTATTAATAAAGAATAATTCATATACGAGATTTTCCTTTCCTACGTATCGTTATTTCAAGTGAGTTTTAACGTAATTATTAGTAAAAATATTAGTAAAATATAATATATAGTTAAGTTATACTAATTATTTGGGATTTATTTATATACATTTTATACGATATTTTACTCACTAATATTAATTATTATGATCATGTAGTTAATTCCAAAAGATTCATCCTAAACTATATCTAAAATTACGAAACTTTACATTATAGTGATTAAATCCAATAAACTTAATATTTCTCAAAAAGTTTCACATAAATAAGCTTAAATTGAAATATTAAAACTATGCGATTACTTCATTTAAATTTTCTTCCAATCACGAGAGTTCAACTTAATTCCATAAATGTTATCATAAATCATAATTTCTTGAGTGTCTCTCAAACATTAAATTTTCAATTAATTTTTTATTAATTTATATGATTATATATCCATATCTAGATGTAATTCAGCCATTCCCACACCTTTGAATACTTCCAATCAATTTAATGAAGAAAGGATATTCGACCAATTAGGTTTATACTAATTTAATTATTTTTACGTATTATCTCGTGTCATTAATAATATTATTATACTCATTATTCTATTGTTAAGATTCACGTTTTTGTGGTTACTAGTAACATTAGTATAAATTATTTTACACTTGTTAACCTAACTTATAAATATATTTTTCTATAAAAAATATAAACTATTTGAACGCTAGCAGGTTGGAGTCATGTGGCATTACGTATTATATATATTTTTAGACTTTTGGGTTAATATACAAGTATAACTATTATTTATACTGGGTATACTCATAAAAATACATGTATATTCATATAGTAAATTATACTATATTATCTCTTTTTACAGCTTAATTAACTTATCTTTAAATTTTTATTGCATTCCGAACTCGATTTTAGGAGTTCTGTGTAATTTTATATTATATTAAGTAATCATACTTCTAAGGGCAAAATTGGAATTTTAGATAATTGTTTTCAAAATCTAATTTCACTAGGTCTTTTAACTATCTTAGTTGTAAAGTTTGAGTTCAATTAGATAACTTTTCTCGAAAACCCTAAATTTAGGTATAGTTGTTTTAAATTCGACTTTAAGGTTTCATATAGAGTAAATTCTTACTATTTGGATCGTATTTTTTATATTCTTATTATTATGGATTTCTAAATGTATAAGAATTCCTCATTTCGAGTTATCATATTTCTCATAAATTTTTAACCTAATCGGTTTACTTTTTTAAATACCCTAGATCAACTATTTACCTTAATCATATAAGGAAGGGGGCTTTATCCTAATACTCAAATATTCATATCTTGATTGTTAATTTATAGGATATTACACATGGTCCCAATCTTTACTCACTTTCCTTCTTTCTGATGTCAAATATCATTTTTCTTTGTTATCTAATCTTTCTTAAAAAAAAAAAAAAGTCCTTCAAATTTAGCGAGTGGAAGCTTGGAACAATTGGAATTCGCTTTTGTTGATTTAACTTAAAAGTGTATCAATTATTGCATTCGGCTCTTCGCTTTTTGTTCACCTAATGTTATTACTATTTTATGTCATGCTGTTATAATAGAAATAACAAGTATTGGTCCCTGTTATAAACTTTAGGTTAAGAAACTCTTCTAATAAAAAATAATTTAACTAGTGGTCATTGCTATTAAAAACCCAGATAGAAATTATCAAGTTAAGCCGAATCAAATCATAGGTTTAATAGTGTCTATAGAGGCAAGTTTTTGATATAACATAAAAATCCCATAGAGTTTTTGAAGCTTTACATGGTATGAAATTAGGTTCAAGTTCTACCAAACTCATTTCAAACCTACCTGTACAATCTATCTAAATCTCATGTAGAGATGCAAGCAAGTAAGTCATTTTATGATACTCAGCCCATCCAACATGATAAAAACCTTATAGGGTAAATGCCTATAGGACTTAGGGTCAGTATATAGGGCATGATTCAAAACTCTATAAGGTTTAGGGTCGGATTTAAGATTAAAAAAAACGATAAAAGGCCCGATTTGGTAAAAAATAATATATTATTAATAATATTTTCTTTTAACTTATATACTTTACACGTTCTATACAAATTCTATGCTATACAACATATTTAATTTTCAAATTCCATTTGTGTATAAGTTAATAACCTTAATTCTACTTAACTTCTTCTCATTCTATTATTTCTTTTACTCATCTAAATCATATGATAACTTACCCTATCGAGTAATCTAAATCTTACAAAAACTCGTTTCTATAGGGTTAAAAATCATATAGGAAAGGGTTTTAGAAATAAGAGATAAAACTCTATATGGTTTTTATAGGGTTTTGAAAAATGCCAGATCTTATAAGAGCCGCTTTGAGTTTCATAAGACCCTTCCTAAACCCACATTGGTTACATCCTTAATTTCATGATGATTTCATTTTGATCAAGCCACTGTAGCTACAAAACTTTGCTTTTAGAGAACTTTATTTAGATCTCATTTTACTTAAATCAAATTAAGTCTTGTATTGTGGTTTAATGGAGCAAAGTATCTATTTTACCAAACAATATATTACATGAGTTTGAATAAACCATTTGTAAATGTGTAGTTACGAGTATAACGGTTACATACGTGTTGCATGACAAACGTGATGCACGTGGTTAAGGAAGTAATTTGAATCATACATACAGAATAATCAAGTAAGGCAAAATAGGAAAAAGGACTAGACAATCTTAACAAGGCTGTAACACTTGCGGTGATTGGTAGATGAGCCAAGAGGCATCAAACTCCACAGTTGATGAAGAACATGATAGTGTTATTGAAATATTTAAGTGTTTGATCTCTTGAGGCAAAATTCAAGCATAGTAACTAATAAGAATCAGGTTACTAGGCCTTTGACCTACAGCCGAGCACAAAGATTGGAAAGCTTAACAAGGCAGATTCTTTTACTCTAGTTGACTCCTATCGAAGCTGAGTACTTCTTTGCTAAGTTGCTTTTTATATCGAGCCGAATGATTGCTCGTCTCTCTAAAGTATACCGAGTTGTAGATTACTCACTCCGCTCAAGCCGACCAATGATTCAACATCTCCTTTGTTGAGAAGCTAAGAAGAGAGATCGAACTGATCCTTAGTTACCTCTGCTCAGACAATCAACTAGACTGTACACTTTTGTTCACATCCTCTAACAACCTCACCAATGTATCGCCGCCATATGTAAAATCTTCCACATTAATCATTACTCGTCTTGAATATTCATTTTTGCCCTTGTACATTATTTCTTTAGAGTAATACCCTTTTTTGTTTTTTCCTTTTTAAGCATGTTGCCTTAAATTATCGGGTATAAATACCCTTGTACTTGTAACTGTAATCATTAGATTGAACATTAATATACTGAACATTTTGTCCCTCGTAAACACTCCTCTATTTATACTCATTTCACTTTTATCCTAACCCTTGAGTAAGGCTAGGTGGCAAGTAACCTCACCGAACCATCCTGTGCGTCATATCAAGTTATGTCGTGAGTTCTCGGAAATTCCATTAGTGCGCAATATCCATTGAGGCTATTCATGGGTTTTCGATTACTTTTCATTTGCATTTTCTCTTTTCCACATTCCCCATTATTTTCTTTTTAAGTTTTCGGCAAGCTTGGACCCATTCAAAGACCGGCTTTGTCTATCCTTAGTCATAGTTCGCACTAATAACAACGTTGGCATCAAGATCACTCTTGTCCAAATGAAGAGAGAAATGGGTACTTATAAGAGTTGACCACTGATCTCATCTATAGGGATGTTAATCAATAGCCAAGATCAATCTCTTCCCTTAATGGATCTTCTATGGGCTCCTTTGGATCCAAGCCCAATGAAAGCCTTATTCTTAGTGTAAGTCAATACAAGAAAAGTTAAATTAAAAGAGTCAATCCAACGAACTCAACTCCAAGCCTACCATGCCAAAACTTTCTTTATTATCCTGAATATTTGGACTCGACTCTTTGGGCTCATTACTTTAGCCTAAAGAGTTAAACCCAATTAATTATTAAGTTTAAAGCCAAAAATTTAATTTAGCCCTCTACACTAGTTTATCTCATGACAAGCATAATTGGAATCCATTTTACATTTTAATGCGCTACTTATGGTTTGATTGATACTATCAATGCATATAACAAATTTCATTTTAAAAGGAATTCCAAATACGGTTAGCTTGAGGAAGAGAAGAAGAAAAATGAAATTTAGATTGAATTTAAGTTGATTAGATATACAATTTTAGTTCTACTTTGTTTTATAGATTGAGGTGGGTAAGGTTTTTGGTTTTTTCCCCTAAATTAGTTTTAGTTTTTCTTAATTAAAGAAAGAAGAAGGACTAATATTTGAGAAAGGGTTCCTATTGATTTTTTTTTTATCAATATTATGGTTTATACCTCATTTTATCGATTTTTACAATTATACAATTAAAGTTTCAACTTATTTAAATATATACCCAATTAAAAACTTAGTTTTCACCTTTAATTCATACTATTAGCCAATTAGCACGATTAGTCAATGAGGTGACTACTTATGACCTTAGGGGGGTTGTGCAACTCCCTATAAGTGGTCACTTGTGGCAAAATAATGGATCAAAACCTACTTAAAAAATGTAGATTACAAGACCTATTAGCAATCGTAGGTGGTAGCGCATGGCCCTTGGGGGTTCGTACAACCCTCTGAAGGTCGTGATAGCCACCTTATTGGCTTGTCGCACTGAATGGACCATCATTATGAATATAAGTTAATTGAAATATAAACGGTGACAACTAAATCTTTAATTAGGTTTATTCTTATACAAGTTAAAATTTTAAGTGTATAATTGCAAAATACGATGAGGTTAATGTCATGTCCTAAAAAAGTGGAGTCGTAACAATCCCGCTGTATAAGCCAACCTAATATAGAAACTATCTTTACAGCTGCTATCTTAGGCCTAGTTCACATTAAGTGTACTCAACTCTATCCTTTTAAAGCATCTAATTCGATACCTATTTGTTATAAACTTGTGGAGTAATCCTTTAAAATAATTTATTAAAAATAAAATTATAATTTAACTTTGCAAAAGATTGGTAGTAAATTTCACAAGTACCTATTATTTCCCATACAAACTAGAATAGCAAAAACTACCGAGCCTCCTTGAAGAGTCTTGTGCAATTTTCCTTAAAAGTTAAGAAAATCAATATTAAGAATAATAACCAACCATTTCTTATTACATCTTACTCCTCGTCCCAGTTTTCTAGTATCATGGTTTTGGGTAAATACTTGTGCAGTTTTCCTTAAAAGTTAAGAAAATCAATATTAAGAACAATAACCAACCATTTCTTATTACATCTTACTCCCCGTCCCAATGGTTTTGGGTAAATACCTGTAATCCATTTAAAACCTGCAAAACTAACTATAGAGGAATAAGTGACAACTTGCTCAGTAAGTAGAGCAGACATAGAAATTTACATTTAGCACATCATAAGTAAGGTTTTTAACTAAGTTGGTTAGATGCAAAGTGTGTACAAGCAAATGCAATTGCACAACATTAGTCAATTTATCGTGAGATTAAAGAAATTAAACCTACTCTAATCCGGGTTAAGGAGGTTAACACCGTGCACTCGCAAATCGAAACCAAATCAGGGCTTATGCAATAGATAATGCTCTCCTCTTATGACTATCTTCGAACTATAGCCTCCAACCTTGTCGTAACCTCTTCTCCTGTTACTTAGTTTAACTAAGGGTGGAGAAATGACCATTTTAGCTATCCTCATTGAAGTGAGTCCATGTTTAGCCTGAGAATTTTAGCTGTTACCTCTAATAAGTTACGATGCATGTCAAGTTAGATATTAAGCTGAGTTTAAGTTAGTTCGTTTTTAAGGTAATTAGCTAAGCTCAAATAATTTAAGTACAATAATGTTCACAAATAAACCATAACATGGAACTAAGCTCCCATTATAGCAAATCAAATCTCAAATACAAGTGTTATATACGCACAAACAGCTAACTATAAGCATAAACAAATACATACTAAAGTCTCTAGATATTTTAAAATAATACTCCAAAATACTATGAAGGATTGATCCCACTTATCTTAATATTGATGCTCGTTATCTTTATGTGTCCCTTCGACCCTCTTCAATTATCCTAAATATCTAATATAATATCTTTAATTTCCCATCTAATATATGAAATAAGAGTCAGTTTTAAGAATTAGATGTTCCTTTTATATAAGTTCAGTAAAGTTCTTAAATATTAATTATGTAATGTATGTCCTGACCTCCTATTTAGTATAGACTTTGGTCTACGAGAGTTTTTTATCTAAGTTTTGACTAGATACTTCTTATAAGATTTTGACAAAATACCTTTTAACTTATGCTTTGACTTAGAAAATACTTAAAGTTCATAATTTAAGTAACTTTTGACTCACTTTATGGCTTCAATTAAGATTAAGTAGCTACACCAAATCACCTTCTAACGAAACTTCTGACCCTCTTTTAGTTAAATTTCTTTCATTAGACTACTTTCTAACTTACCTTCTAACCTTGCCCCAAGTCTTTAATTCCCTTGATATATCTAACAATTCTTTGGCTTAAAGTAAGAAATGTAAATACATGAAGACTTGTTATGAGATATGGAATGTAGATTTTATAGAGTTTGGAATCTTACCATGTTGAAATGAAGAAGTTTAGTTTGATTTTCTATACATCAACAAATACTACATGTAGACACCTAATTTTTGCCCCTCTGTAGTCCTAATTTTTATTTTTACAAAAAGGGTTCTAATTCAAAAAAATAAAAAATAATAAATATTAACAAATAATGAAAATACCAAAAAAAAATAAGAAAAGGAAAAATTATAAAAATTTCGTAAATTTTTGGGAAGTAATTTATAATTAATTTTAGTTTTAGTTTAGTTAAAAATTTTATTTTAGGGAATCAGATAGTTTAAATATAATTTAATTGTAATGAATATCAAGGTACAGGTCAACGGTCTAATGGATAAGTAACAAAGTATTTGGGGTGAATTTAGTTGGAGGTCATGGGTTCAAGTTTCAGCAGATACCTATGTTTTTATTTTTCTGACTTTGCAGAAGCGAGATTTAAAATCAGATTCATATTTAATCAAATTATATGAATATTAGTTAAATCAGATTTGAATTAAATTTGAATCTAATTTAATTAACAAATCAGATATAATGAGATATGATATGATATGATTTGGTTTAGACTTTATATAAACACATACACAAGTCAGAAACGAGATTTAAAATCAGATTCATATCTAATCAAATCATATGAATATTAGTTAAATCAAATTTGAATTAAATTTAAATCTAATTTAATTAACTAATCAGATATAATGAGATATGATATGATATGATTTGGTTTAGACTCTATATAAACACATACACGCAGTCAGAAAAAGGGGGGGACGATTACACACTTGCCAAAAAGAAAAAAATTTTCATCTTCAACCAATCCACTCACTCTCTCCACACGATCAGCAACCAACGACCCACTCCAAGCATACTTCGAGCACCAACGTCCGCAGCATACACCAAGCTGCATCCATTGCCCAGTTTCAATTGCACTCCACTGTCATTATCCACACAACCCATCCTCATCCAGTCACGCACGCAGAAGCTACGTCTTTGTTCGAACTTCGGCCCAAATCCCTCTCTCACAGCACTTATAATAACCCTTGTCTTCTTCAACAACTGCCACACCATAACTCCGACACTGTTTACGCTACCCTCTTTCGAAAACACTCCATCAACAAACTCCATTATCTTGTCTTCAACATCCAGCAGTACACTCATTAGATGTCGCCCATCCTTCCACAACACAAGTCCACAGCCACTGAACAGCTCTCTCTATGAAGCACTCCCACATCTGTACTTCAAGTGCTTTGGCTGCACAAGTATAGTTGCTGTCCAACTCCAAACTCCAGCCGCATCCGCACAACTGCCCAAGCCTCATTTAGCAGATCACTCAACGACTTACAGCCGTCCCCAACCGCACACATCATTGATTAGACAGCAGCAATTCCATATGCAAACAGAGTAAAACCAACTTAACCGACAGCAACATTCGACCGACAGTAACTGCAACTCATCTACTAGACATACATCAACGCCAACCCCATGTTCCACTGCACATCACCAACTCTATAACAGCAAGCCTCGACATCAAATTGTACACTCCACAATCCGATACCGACACTGCTCCGTTTGCACCATTATCGTGCAAGAACAAGCCAGGTTCAGTTTTTCCAAATCTTAGTTTTCTTATTTTATTTTATTTATTTCATTCTTTTATTTATTTGTTTATCATTATTATCATTATATTATTAGTTCCTTAGTTATTTGATGCAGTATATGTGTATATGACTATATTAGTTTAAGTGACTTATTAGTACTAGTTTTTTGATATATTAAATAAGTTACGTGATATTACTAATCTATTTAAGTAGATAATTGTTTAATGATAATAGAATATATATATGTATATTAGTTTTGGAATTTTTAAGATTAGTTTTTTAGGATTTCTCGCTTAGAAAATCAAATTTTTTTTTTTAGAAGTAAAAATTAACAAAAAGTCTATAAATTGTTTAAGATGTCTTAGAGATTTTTTTTATCATTTACGACTTAGGACCCTTTAGTTTTTTAAAATAAACTAAATCAATTAAAAACGTAAACTCGACCGGTTTTCAAAATTAAAATCAATCAACACACTAAAGATTTTTTTAAAAGAACTACGATCATCTGATCCCGGTTAACGGGTACGTAAGCACTTTCAGGGCAACGATAAAATTTGTAAAAACTTATGTTCTTTTTTTTTTTCTTTTTATTTATTTTTTAAATGTTATAATTAGAAGAATAATCATAATTTCGGTAAATAGATAGTGGTATCCGTTAAGGGTTTAATAAATTAGCCCCCGAACTTGGAATCCTCTAATTCTTCATTTAAAATTAAAATTAAAGACCGGTAGCCAAATCGTAATCAATCCACTCAATTGGTTATGGTTTCTTTTTCTTTTCCCGACTTCAATCGGGTGACGACTCCAAAAATTATTTTCAATAAAAAACCGAAATTTTTCAATTACTTTAGTTAAGGATTAATATTAAATGGATTAGCGTTTAGTATTAATCAAGAAATATGAAAATTAATTTTAAATAAAGAAAATAAAAAAATCAGGCTCGACACTACATTATCATAGTAATCATCTATGACCAACCAGGATTAATAGTAAAATTTAAAAAACCTACTTAAAAAAAAATATTAACAATATGAGCTTCTATTATCGTTTTTGATTTATTTCACCCATATAAACTTGTTAAAGACACAAAAATTAGTATTTCCCACCAATTAATTCCACGAAATCATCGCATGCTCGGGAACTTCAAATAGAATTTAACCAATTAGC
Organism: Lumnitzera littorea; assembly: GCA_024138015.1. Lineage (NCBI taxonomy): Eukaryota > Viridiplantae > Streptophyta > Magnoliopsida > Myrtales > Combretaceae > Lumnitzera > Lumnitzera littorea. The sequence goes on along the minus strand of JAMXBB010000004.1, from coordinate 2,767,228 downwards.
TGTCATACACAAAACGATTCTATTGCTTATTTTCCTCAAATTATATTTATACCCCTTAAAATACCATAAGTTTTATAAACAAACTGATTCATATACATAATTACAATCAATATTACCTATATCATTCATAGGTCTTAAAAGTTCCTTAGTGAATATCAATATCCATACTATGCCAGATCTGTTGGTATTCATTAGCCGGGAAATTAAAGTAAAACGTTGCTAAAAATCACAAGTTAAGGTTCTCGTTTTATACCCATGTACTTATATATATAACGTTAATTAACTCGAGAAAGACTACTATATTAAATTATAGATTGAAGAAACTCACTCTTTTGGAAATCATGTGCTAATTCACGAATTTTCAAATTCCGTTGAAGCTGTCAGCGGAAAATTACAACTCGACAAAGCTCCAGCCACGAGTGATTTAATTTCCAACCTTCACGAAGTGTACATGCTCCTTTCTATGGTCAATTGGCAGACTGTAGTAGATGGTTGTTCCAAAAAATGGTTTGATGTTTTTCCATTTGTATTTATTTATTTATTTTATTCTTTTTGTTAAAGGACGAGACAATAAGTGAAAGAAATTTTCTTTGAAGGACAAATTCCTACTTGCTCTAATACTTTGGCAATAGTTACAACATCTTAGCTAAATCTTGATTCTTGTTGATCATTACAAGTGAAATTTACAGTAGTTAGGTATTGGTCTGAGAATTACCCAGGTGTTGAAGTTGAAATTCCAGGGCCTAGGTATCATACTATGGAGTTTACTTAGTTTCCTACAAGCAACTTCCACTTTCTAATAATATATTAATATTATATACACAACATCGAAGTATTTTTCACAAATATTTGGTGGGATATAACAATATATAAGAATACACATTCATTACCGTGTGCTTCTATGAGTTTCTATTTCACTATGTGTATGTTTAATATAATTTATTCATTTCATTACCATATAGTTTATTTCTTTTGTTACCAATATGTACATATGACTCTAATCTTATTGTTATTATAACTACTGTATTTATTTTCATTATATGTTATGCCATAGGATAAACAAAATAAAATATAAGGCCTTGGTGCCATCTCAAGTTAGTTTACTAAAATAATCTATAAATATATATTATATATGTATTCACAATCATTGTGACATATCTTTTTGGATATCAAGTTTTTTAAGCACATATATACAGAATAACATAATCTTTCCTTATTTGCATTCCTTAATATATTTAGTGCTTATTCTTAATATAGCTTCAAAGAAGGTTACTTAACATAGAACCTTTCTTCCCAAATCTAGGTGAGCCACCACGATCATTTAATAGGTATTCAATAATTAGTTGTTAGTTTAAATTTATAGACTCTATAACGATTATCAGCATTGTAAGGATATATATATATATATATAGCTATTACTATTCTCCCTAAATAATATCATATTTTGATACTTATTTGTTTTACTCCATCTTAAAGATTATAGGTCTAGCAGTATATCTCCGATTCTATGTTATATTTTCGAACTTAAATTTTGGACTTTTGATAATTAACGAGTTATAATAATATACCTAACTTTTTAGCCTTATTGGTATTTTGTTAACTGATTTTCAGTATTCAAGTTTAGGGAATTACTTCAACTATTTCCTATGGCCTAATCATAAAATTTGAAGCATAAATGATGAGTTTTATTGTTTTTTTAAATGAAAAGTCTTAAAGTTGAGTGTTACAACATATTTGCTAGTTTACAAGATTTACAATTTTTTTTTTTTCAAAATCTAAGTCCATAAGGTTACTTCTTTTAATATATTTTTTTTCTAGTTGCGTTGTGAAATTTGAGCTTACAAGGATTACTCTTGCACATATTGTGATTTTAAGTACTTAACCTAATCACCTCTTCAAAAATTACATTTATTAGCTTAGTTAGTTATTTAACTAAATTATTATAATCTTGTTATTTTCTTTTTCTAAATGCAAACTTATAGAATCACTCTAAATAATTCATATAGCCTTGTCATGAATCTTTGAGCTTAACCGTAAGGCTCTCACTGCCATTCTAATTTAAGTATTGATATCCTATTTATTAAATTGTGAATTCTCTCAATTAAGATATAAATCATGGTATTATCTTTAATTTTTTTTCCTAATATTAACATTGATACGCAAGATTCTACATGTAAAGTTTGGAACTATCTTGGCAAAAATTAAAAAGAAAAAAGTCTGAAATAATCGAATGTAACACTCCATTAGACTTTTCTTCGTTAAATTTATATATTACCTCTCATGGTTGCAGTTTACATGTTTGCTCTTTAACTGGTGCTTGAATATCATATGTTAAAAATGATGAAAATTTAAAATTTGATAAGTAGTAATTAGAGAGAGAGAGAGAGAGAGAGAGAAAACCGAAGTAATAAAAAAAAAAAAAATTAAATGCTCCAAAATTAATGTTGGTTGAAAAAGTTAATACACCCCGTCGATCCAAAAAAGGTCTCGTACGCGGACGGACACGGACAAACACGTTCTCTTCCTCTCCGACTCCGGCGACACTTCGCCTGAAAAAGTAGTAAGAGACTCATTTTGTGATCTCCACTCCGCCGGAACTCGCTTTCTCTTCCTCTTGCTCCCTCTCTTTCTCTCTCATTGCGAATCGCCATGAGAGAATATCTACTAGTTCCTTGATCCATTTTCAGATCCACAGTTCTTGGGTGCTATATCGCTTCGTAATTTCGAGTTCGGGTCGTCGATTTCGAAATGGCGACGCGAAATCGAACATTGTTATACAGGAAGTACAGAGATGCATTGAAGAGTGTACGAGCACCGGTTAGTTCGTCGTCGCCAGGATCGGCGATTGCCGCTGCTGGAGGTGGTGGTCCGGTCATTGAAATGGTTAGCTCTTCGCTTTTGAATCAGCAACATCGCTCTTACGCTCCTCTTAGTACGGATGATTCTTCCAGTTGTAGGTATATATCAATCTCTATTTCTCTCTTTCTCTGAATTTTCATCATGTGGGAATTTTGTAAGTGTGGCGATATGGCTGTGTTTTAAAATTGTGTTTGCTCGTGAGGCTACTTAGGTAAGGATTATCAATCCGGTTGCTGAATGTAATTGAATGGAGAAACTTGGAATTGAGAAGGTTTATGAATAATTAAAGAGGGTAATTGTGTAGATATATACATGTGCGTGCGTGTTGTTGTTACACATACATACATATATTGGCAATTTAATTTCTACTAGGTATCCCTGACAATTACGAAAAGAGTTAAATTTGGATGCTTGAGTTCTATGTACGGGCAATGCTATATTGCTTATTCGAGTGAGGTAAAAGTTAGCCTTAGAGTGATCACTGAATTCGCACACGATCACTGATGGCCCTTATTTTGGTTGAGATAATCCAGCGTCTTGTTTTGTTTTGTCAGTCAAAGTCTGTCATCCTCCTGCCATTTGATGATAGACAGATCAGATTATGGAAATTGGATTTCACTGTTGAAAAAGGAGAGCATTTCGAATTGCAATGTGTAGTCAGTGAAAGATTACTTGATATGCTTAGCTAAGGAAAAAGAGTGCCCAGCGAGTACGTTCTATTATACAAGATTATTGTGGTATTACCTATGGCAAGTACATAGCAGTATTTGCACAATATCAGTGCCAAGCAGAGAATTGTTGCGTTAGACCGCAAGGATAACCAGATTGTTAGATGTCATATTTATTGTGAATCTTGGGCTCTTAGGCTTGTTAAAGGAATGCATATGAGAAGTTATCAGCTAGACTTTGATTATACTTTGGATTGTACTTGGAGTCTTAAGACATTATTTAGGGCATGCAAAGCTTTGTAAATTCGAAGCCCCAAGGGTTGGCCAATGGTAAGTCCAGGTACTGACATGATAAATTTTAAGAGAATTTGACTTCAATCTCCACCGAGGCCATGTAAGTTGGATCTGATGGATGCACTGTACTTCAAGGGTGATTTAGATGCCCACAGTTGGTTGTAACCAGAGTTGATTGGTTCAGTCACAACTGCTCCTCCATAAAAAAGAGAGAGAGAGAGAGAGAGAGAGAGAGAGAAATTGTAATTTGTGAGAATTCTTGGTTTCTATTGGTTGTGTACGCTCTGGGTCAAAGAAAATTGTGTCCGACTTCTTCCTACCAATGCTGTTACAGGCTTACCACAGTGAAGTGATTGCTAGTGCTAATGTTGATGGATGGATATATGTGTGTATGATCAGTTGGACACACTTTGTAGACACTTGGAATTTAGCAGAGAGTGACAAACCTATTGTTTTGGTGGTGTTGCTTAATCGTAATCAGTTGATTTTCAGCCAATGAATGATTAAGAATTAGGCATTATGTCTTTACTATAACTTACCATTTAAATCAGCAATGGAAGTTACCTGTGTAAGAAGAGTCTTATATGGTAATGATAACTCCTTTTCTTGGATAGGCAAATTGAAGAAAAGGCTTGCCTGCCATATAATGTTATGTTCACTTGTTGAGGTTTCTTCATACAAGGTTATTGTTGTACTTAAGGGAATTGATACCAGAAACTTTTGTTGCAAATGCAAAAGGTGAACCCTTTTCGTTTCTGTCATATAGTGTTTTGGCTTATTTACATCTTAGACATAAGCTGGAAAAGACAGCCTTGTCAATCTGACTCTGCAGATAAGTTATCAATCTGATTCTGTAATGAGTTACCTACTAGGATTGAATTTTGTCTGAAGTCTTACAACATTGTTGGAAAAGTATTCTCATAGTAATGTTTTGTTATAGAAAACTATAGAAGTATTGTTTTCTTGCAGCAGTAAGGGAGCACTTACTGTAGGTCTACCTCCAGCCTGGGTGGATGTATCTGAAGAAATTGCAGCCAATGTGCAACGGGCACAGACAAAAATGGTTGAATTAGCAAAAGCTCATGCTAAAGCTTTGATGCCTTCTTTTGGCGACGGTAAAGAAGATCAACGCCTGATTGAGGCTCTCACGCAAGAAATAACTAATCTGATAAAAAGATCAGAGAAGAAGTTGAGGAGGCTATCTGCAGCAGGGCCTTCTGATGATTCAAATGTGAGGAAGAATGTACAGGTAAGATTGAGGCCGCAGCATGATTTCTTTTAGCAGTTGCACTATTTAAATGATGGGTTAAAATTCCAATGTGTCTAGAGGAAAGAAATGGGAAGGAAAAAAAAAATGAGATGAAAAAATTAGGAGGGAATGAAAATGAAGCTAAAATACATGTTTGGGCGAGGGAAGAGTGATTATAGATGGAAAGTTAATTATATATTTTCTTAAACTTGCTAAAGTACCAAAAAACCCTCTGAAATTTATTATGTGCTTTTATTCAATGGTTTTTTGAGTAGTTTTGTAGAAATTCCTTCCAATTCCCTCCATCTATGGGGAAGGAATGGTTTGTGGGATCCAAGGGAAGTCTTTCCCTTACAAAACCCTTCCCTTCCTCTTTCTATGCTTTTCCAAACAAGGGGGAAGGAATCTTTTCCTCTCCAATTCCTCCCTCCCTTTTCCTTCCTTCAACCCATAGTGTAAGATGCAAGGGGTTTTACTGTAAAAAGTCAAATTGGAGCAGTGAAAAGCCTCAATGACAATATGCCTTCAATTTTAAGTATGAAATTGCAATCAACACATAGTCATTTCATGACTGTAGGTCATGGAATCTCTTAGGACTTTGGTCCATTTAGCTAGAGATGATTTTTTGTAAAATAGGAGTGTCGATTAAATCAACTTGATAGTTGATTTTATGTCATGTTGTAATTGCAGCGGTCCCTTGCCACTGACCTTCAAAGCCTGTCAGTGGAACTCCGAAGAAAGCAATCAGCTTATTTGAAGCGCCTTAGACAACAAAAAGAGGTGAGATAAATAAATAGTTTGATTATTGCACTTGGATATGTTGATTTCTAGACTATAATGTTGGCTACTTTGTCTGTTTTAATCATCATTCCTTATACAGGGCCAAGATGGAGTAGATTTGGAGATGAACTTGAACGGAAACAGGTCAAGAATAGAGGACGACGGATTTGGCAACATGGTGTGTTTTCTTCTTTGTCTCTTTTTTTGCCCCCCTTCTTGGGGTAGATTTTGCATGTCATTTAATAAGAACGTTTACAAAGTTTGTCATAACTAACATCAACGGATCAGCATTAGATGAAATCTTAAACTGTTTTGGTAAAGTTCGATAAGGTTTTATAGGATAACTTTTTACGTGACCCTGACTCTCCTCTTATGTATTGTGACTATTTAGGGTTTTAATGAGCATCAAATGGCTAAGTTGAAAAAGAGCGAGGCATTCACTGTGGAAAGGGAAAGAGAGATTCAGCAGGCAAGTGGAAGCCTCACCAAGATTGACTTCTGAGATGTCCTTGCATTATGGTCCTGGTATTGCTATGACCATATATATTTGTTTGTATTTTGTAGGTTGTCGAGTCAGTGAATGAGCTAGCTCAAATCATGAAAGATTTGTCTGTTCTTGTGATCGACCAGGTGGGAATAATAACCTATGAAGGTTGATCTTGTTTTATCTTTCAAATTACAGGTACTAACATGTCGGATTTTCATTTACCCAGGGAACCATTGTGGATAGAATAGACCATAACGTCCAACATGTAGCATCCACAGTCGAGGAAGGACTAAAGCAGCTGCGGAAGGTCTGGTCGATTCCTAATATTTCATATCAATCTCATTCTGTCCCACAATCCAATTTTCTCACATGCATAATCGCAACTCTGATCGATCGAAATTCAACTTGACCCCATGCAGGCAGAAAGAACGCAGAAGCAAGGAGGGATGGTTATGTGCGCGACGGTGCTGGTCATTATGTGCTTTGTTATGCTGGTCCTTCTCGTTCTCAAGGAAATACTCTTTTAAAGCTGGATTTTCCACTTCGAATACCTCCTTGGGATTCCTATTGCACTGTTGTACATTCAGAGAACAATGCCTGGCAGATCCTATGCGAATCAAAGGCAACCCAGATCTTTTCACTACTTTTTATCTTCCCTTTCTGATTTGTTCATTTTCATAGGGGGGAAAAAATGCAAAGCCATATATAGAAAATTGAGAAATGAAGAGGAATGTCATTTACACTGTTATGCTCGGAAAGACGGGTTCCATTTTTTATTCCTTGATTCAAGAGAGGAATTTCTACAGAATGGATGTGATTAATGTTTTTTTTACTTTATTGTTTCATAATTCAGACTCTCTGGAAGTTTTGCTGGTTTTGGTAAACATCTTGGGCTGTTCTGGGGAGACTTTCATGTATCTTTTTTGTATTAATTCTTTGATGTCAAATGTAATGGTGTATGTTCAATTCAATCACATAAATCTTCATCTTTTGCAGCTTTTTAAGTCTTTTATAGTTCAATGAGTTCGATGGATGGATAGACAGACATAGATGAATTACACTTAATCTTGCAAGGTACCCCTTCCCACTCCTCTTGGGCTTCATTTGGCTCCAAGCACTAAAAATCGATAACAGTGGAATTCTAAGATGACAGAAAGACAAAAATAATATATATATAATTTATATGGATGAGGATTGCCTGGAATTATCTATAATATCGAAACAAATATCAAGATTAATCTGGAGTGGCTTTAAGCATTTGAGATAATCAAACAAAATCTTGAGCTGTGTGTAGATATTGATTTACAGTATACTTATAAGGAAAAAAAAATGAAATTTACTTTAAAAAACTATCGTGATTAATATATTAACATGATGCATTTTATATATATTGAATCTAATATTTTATAAACTATAACTTTTATTATTAGCGAACGTTTTCGCTAAATAAAGTACTATTTAGAAAGAGTTGTAATCTTTAAAACATAAGAGTTGTTGATTGCAAATTCTTATTGGGGAAAATATTCGACCTGTGGGATATTATTTAGATGGAAAGAATAGTCATATGTAATCCTATTACCATATTTGCTCGATATTCTTGATACATATACCGTGGGCTAAGCTTAGGTTTGGAAAGCAAACAAGATATGCAATATATTATTTTTACATTAAATTATATAAAGATCTTAACCATTCTAAAATTCCATCACTTGCACAGTGCTTGAATAAAAGTTTCTAAAATTATGTAATATATATAAGATTTGCTGAGAATCTTTCATCCTTCCAAAGTACACTTCCATTTGTTAATATCCTTCAACGAGGAAAATTTTGATAGATATATATATATCAGTAATATAACATTTTCATGGTTGGCTTTACTGTCTCTATGCGTACAAGTTGACATTGGAAAACATTAAGTATCCTGTTTTTTAACAGGAGAACGACGCTTTCATAGCTCAGTTGGTTAGAGCACCCGTTTAGTAAGCGGGAGGTCTTGAGTTCAACTCTCAATGAAAGCAAATGGTCTTTTTAACACGTTGGATGAGTCACCAGCGCACATAATCCCTGGTTAATAATTTTAAGAAAACCTGTCATAAATTGTAAATCCCAACTTTACTGCATTTGAAAACTCAATCGCACATTGTTCTGGTTCACAAAGCATTATTGCACGTTACCTGCAAAAAAATTGCCTATGAAGTTTGAAAGATCCATTTGCTCTCTTGGTTTTGGAGGTTACCTAAATACCCCCATAAGCATTATCAATAATCCCCTTTCTAATGGATGGCTAAATTTTACAAATTGAATGCCTACTAAAAAAAAAAAAAAAACAAATAAATGAATTCATTGTTAACCATTAAATAAAAATTGATCATCTATCAACTAAAATTATACCATCACCGTAATCCTCATTCCATATATTTACACTAATAAAGATCAACAAAATCCAACTAACTATATTGGTTCCTTTCTCAAAAGTCTATTCAAAGAGAAAGGATACATAGCATCCCCTCCACACCCAAAACCCACTTTCCATTTCCTATCCTTCCCATCACCCTAACCCTAAAAAAAAAAAAAAAAAAGTAATAAAAAAAGAAAAACCCTAAAAAGCCTTAAGTCAAATTTTATGGGTGTTACTTTGGTTAGTGTCTATTTCATTTTTCCATTTCCTATTTTTTTGTACACCCTTTTTTTTTGGAAATAACTTTTTATTTACCTAAATTTAGGCAAACACAGTACCACATGACAAGGCCATCAAAGAAACAGCTGCTAATTCTTCTTCACCCATTTTTCTCCTCCTTTGACACCTTTGTTTTTTCACAATAGAATTTTGGAGCATCAAATCTTTCCTTAAAATCACTAGTGACATCTTCCATGACTCTCCCAAGTCCCTATTACCATAACCTCTAACTCTATCGGTACTGGTAGCAGTGGTGGTGGTGGCGGTAGTGGAAATCGTATTTTTCTCTCTTTTCCTGTTCAGCTTCATTGGCATTGTTGAGATTTTCTTCTTTCTGTATCTGATCCCACATGCATTGCATAATGACTGCATGTAAGAAAAACAATCTCAATCAACAGCTTCTTGTGGGCAAAGAAGTTACAAACTACAAAAATTAGACAAATGAAAAAAAAAAAAAAACTATGCTCATTGCTGATGGATAAAAAGGTATGCTTATTAAGTGGACATAAAATGAAAAGTGCAAAAGATTACCCAGAAAAATGAAAATTCAAAACTAATGCTCATTGGTGATTTAAAAATGTAACAGCAAAAAGAAGAATAACAACACAAAATTGCGGTTATTGCTGGTTTGATTTCAAAAAATAAAAAAATGGTAAATGAAGTATATTCATTTAAGTGCAAACAAAAACTGCTGACCCAAAATAATGAGAAACTCATAGAGACTATTGCCGAATCGGGGGTTAAGACAATTAAACTGCTTATAATAACAAAAAGATTAGGGGAAATGAAAAATAAGAATTCATTAAACAGAAAACCATGATTTCTGAGTAGACAGTTGAGAAAAGGTAAAACAAGACATAGACGATATAATGTTAGTGTTAAATTTCTTAAATAACAAAAAGCAGTGAAAAAAGAAAAAGAAAAAGAAGATTAATGATTTGGGGAAAAAATAAAAAATAAAAAAACAAAGAAACTCAAAACAGAGGAAGCCAACACGAAATAAAAAAAGATATAAATAATTATAATTATGACATAACACCAAAAGATTAAAATTTAAAAAAAAAAAAGTACATGGCAAAGGTGCCTCTTGCTTACATTTGTTTAAAAATGTTAAAAAAAAAAATTCCACAATCTCATTCATAGTTTTTTTTTTCTTTAAAAGATGATTAAGTTCTCTCCCGGGCCCTTAACAAGTATCCGAAGACTAGTTAATGAGACCCGTGAGGGAAAAAAGAAAAAACAACAACAACAACAACAAACGAGAAAATGACAGAGGAAAAGAGATCAAGAACCGACACTAACCTTAGGACCAGAAGGACCGCCTCTCCAAAGAGGTGTCTTGGTGGTCTTACAATCAGCACAATACTTTATCATATTCATATTCATGTTCTCACTCCCCATTTCTCCTTCTGCTTCTTCCTGTACATTCATCTTTTTTCAACAACCATAACAAAAAACCCAAAAAAAAAAACAAAACAGAAAACCCATGATTACCCAATTAACCGAAACCAGAGCAACATAAAAATAACCTGAAACCTAGCTCAAACGTATTACGATAATAATAATAATTAAAAAAAAAGAGAATACCTTTTTAGTAACATCAGCGGAAGTAGTAGTACTGGTTTTAGCTGCAATCATCTTGTTGAAGATGAAAAAACACCAAGTAAAAAAAAAAAAAAAAAAGAGTAAGAAAGTGGGGATGGAGAGAGAGTGAGACGTTGGGAATTCGGGTGGGTTTTAGTGCTAAAACCCTGAGGAAGTGAGAAAGGGGCAGAGGTGTAAAGACGGAAATGACCCTAGGGGGAGGATATTAAGGACGGTGGTGACACGACAGCTGTAAAGTAACAACCGTCGGAATGAGTCCTGGGGAATTGGGTATGTGAGTGGGAGTATCCCCCACGTGGCAACATGCACATGCATTTTACATTACATTATCCGAATGAAGGAAAAAAAAAAAAAAAACAACAGAAAGATTCATTGATATAATGATGAATGGATATTAATTATATTTCACACATACTGTGCAATTTTTAGATAAATTTTAAATATGCTTTTTTATGTAACTCTAGGATATGTTTGGGTTCTCGTTTTTAAAATGAAACGTTTGAATTTTCTAATTTTAAAAAATATGAACTTTTAGATCTGTTTTTATCATTTTATCTTTTAATGAATAAATAAAAAAAATATTACCTTAATTTTTTATGCAATTTTTTAAAGGATAAAATGGTTATTAAACAATCAAATGATGCATTTTCTTTATATATTTTAGTTCTAAACAGCCAAGTCAATATATATATATAAGCTAAACGTACATATATATTTTAGATATAATTTATCCACCATTAATTACATCATATACCATAGGCTCTTAGCATTAGATCCATATTATTCCTTCACCATAAAATTGGCGGCGGACTATACACACATTTTCTAACTACCTTGAAGTAAAACCATCCTTTCTTATTTCATTTATTTATTTATTTATTTTTCTTATATACAAAGTGAGAAACTTAGAAACACAAATGCATATAGAGATGTATATATATATATATATATATTACAATAAGANTCTTTTAATGAATAAATAAAAAAAATATTACCTTAATTTTTTATGCAATTTTTTAAAGGATAAAATGGTTATTAAACAATCAAATGATGCATTTTCTTTATATATTTTAGTTCTAAACAGCCAAGTCAATATATATATATAAGCTAAACGTACATATATATTTTAGATATAATTTATCCACCATTAATTACATCATATACCATAGGCTCTTAGCATTAGATCCATATTATTCCTTCACCATAAAATTGGCGGCGGACTATACACACATTTTCTAACTACCTTGAAGTAAAACCATCCTTTCTTATTTCATTTATTTATTTATTTATTTTTCTTATATACAAAGTGAGAAACTTAGAAACACAAATGCATATAGAGATGTATATATATATATATATATATATTATGTAATTTATCCCTTTATTTCTTTTTATTGGGTTTTTGTTTATAAGGATAATAAAGGCAAAAAAAAAAAAATGCATCTTTTAGAGATTATGCTTTAGAAGCAGGAGCGTTATTTGTGTTGGTGAGTATGTTTCCATCTTATTTTATGTTAGTCTTAAAAATATATATTTTAACTATAAATTATAAAAATTTATTTTCTATTTTAATTGTACTTATTTATATTATAATTGTATCGACATCATATTTTTATCTAGTGTCATATTTCCTAATCACATAAATAGTGTATTGTATAAATATATACATACATATATATATACTTTTGTCAAGATATAAAAAATTGGTTACTATATAACTTTGAATATAATGCATTATTGCAGAACCATTAAAGCTGAAAAGTACTCGGTTGGCTTCGATAAGACCAACTCGTAGTCACCATGACGTTATTAGACAGTAGATGAACATTCTAAGTTTTCATCTAACCAAAGATTTTCTGCACGAAGTAGGTTTTATTTTTAGTAAGTTGAGCTTTATATACGCCTAGCGGAGTGCGTATGCATTAGGAGAAAAAATTTTAAATCATAATGGATTTATAGCCTGTGAAATAGGAAAAACAAAAAAAAAAAAACAAATTGGGATAATTCAATATAACTACTCTAATACCTAAGTTACATAGTAAAAATAGAGTATATAAAGGTTTATAAGATAAGAGTAAAAAGAGAGAGAGCAAATTTTTCGTAGGTTTGATTTCTTTATTTGTAGGAAATTTTACTTAACTATTTACACATGATGGTTCGATCATCTACACTACATTTTAATTTCATGGAAGTAGGATAGCTAGCAACTATTGGGTATAATAACCATTAAATATTTGAAATTCTTATGTTAACTTTAACTGTCTTGAGCCTTAGGCTCTAAGCTTTGTTGTTCGTGCTTTGATCTATCTTTAGTTATCCTAAACTCTTTCGATCTAATCTAAGCTCTTATTGAAGGTAAGTGCATGAGCTAGCCAAACTAAGTTAACTCTAGATAATAAGCTCATGTTGAAAATAGTCCTCACATAGGTCAACCTAAGCCTAGGGTATTTTAACAAAATCATCAATCAGTAAGTACGATTTCCTATTTTAATGTTATAAATACAAATAAATTAGGCTTTTCTAACATAATTGGCATGCTACACTATATATTAGGAACAATGTTAACATATAAAAAATTCTACTTTAGACCTAATGCTCCAAAAATATTGATTACATCAAAATTATGAATTATTATATAGTTTTTTCAGCAAAACCGTTTAATCCATAATTTAATCGTTGAAATTTTTATTATATTTACTTTTGTAATTACCTTAATGGTCAAATGATAAACTGAATGACTACATCTATTGAAGAGTAGAGGCCTCTCAATATATGATATATTAATCACATGTCAATTTACAAATAGTGTTAAAATTAATATATGAGATTCCGTCCCACTATTTTAACACAACCTATTCGAATAGTTACAAATCGATATATTTAAAATTTTTTGTTAGTTGTTTACAGTAGAAAGATAGACATATAAATATTTTATTCCTAGCCCAAAAAAGCTAAGGACCGGGATCTCTTGTACCCCCTTCATAGTTAATAAAGATTTTAATATCTTATCTTTTATTGATTAGACTTTTATTTTTTAATCAAAGAGCATTTATAACAATATTATTTTAGAGATGATGGATGAGGAAAATTTGATGATCATAAAGTTTGACAAAATATGAAATTAAGCAATTCAAACAATTTAATATAAATTTTAACATAAAAAAAAAAATTGATTATTATGTGATATAATATTTTATAATATCAAATTTCGAAAATGTTAAAACCAAACATGTGTAGTAGAACAAGGATCTTTTGGCTTTACAAAAGGTGGAGGCCTATAAAGCTAGAGAAAAGGTAATCCGAAATGAGCTCGCCAGACTCGAATCGACAATGCATGACCAGATAGTGCATTGGATTACCCATTTTAACAGTTTCACAATTTCCTAAGCCTACAGCACATTATAATATACACATCTGTAGGTAAAGTATGATTTATACTACAGGAAAGGACATAAAGTTAAGAAAGGTCTGTTACTAGCGCTGCTAACTTGTCACCGGGTAGTATTTGCTGTTCCTATATTATACTAAATTTATAATAACATTAAAAAATAGTTGATTTATAATATAATCGTGTATATTAATGATATATGTCTGTATCTTGTTATCATGTTTCTTATCTCATATGTCATGCTTTTTCTTTATATATACGTGTCGTGTCTCCTGTATTAATAATCGCTAACTCTATTTGTCATGTCTCTCTCCTTATACATGCTTTTATCGTTCTATTTCCTGTTCCGACAATGTTGATCGGGTCTTTTATTTCATTATTAATTAATATTTTTTTAAATTCAAATAGTTAAATTTACAATTAATTTAATGATTTGAACCAATTCAATAATTTAATTTTAAAATATAAATTAGTCAATCCATCCAAAAATCTTGGTCGGCAAGGTATAACGAAAGGACTTATTCTCATATGTCATTCCATTCACAAATAGCAAGGAATGCAATTTTATTGGTATAATGTCAAAGTTTGTACTTGAATTTTATAAAATTTTTTAATTATACACCTAAACTTTTAAACTGTATTAAAACATACTCGATTAAAGTTTTATATATTTTAATATATACTTTTATTACTTTCTCTTAACATCGTTAATTTAGTAGACAATACAAGCCAATCATATAACAACATATGTTTATTTTAATTTTGAATTTCCAAATAATATTTCTTCTTTCTCACTTATCTATTCACGTAATAAAAGGAAAAAAAGAAATATATATTAATAAATTCAGAACAGCCATATACATCACAGCAAATTAAAACAAGAAAAGCTATATGGTCTTTCTCGTTCTTGTACATCTCTTCTTAGAATTCATATTACAACTTTTGACTTTGTCGATGGAAAAATCGACATATCACAACCAAGATTCGAAACAAGATAGAGCCGTAATAAAGGTAAAAATTGTACCTTTCATCGTTACTCCGTGGTCCTATCTTACCTTCTCTATTACTTAAAAAATATCAAGTGCAAGACAAATTTTCTAGGGTTTTGATTTAATCGTACCTTTTATCATCGCTCCATGGTCCGGTCTTACCTTTTCCATCGCTAACAAAATTTCAAGTGAGACGGATTTTCTAGGGTTTCGATTTTTTGTGTTTTACTTAGTGTTTCAATTTTTTATTTGTAAGGTTTTAATTATGGTTAGGCAAATTTATTGAGAGATTTGTCAGTGTTTTATACCTTTCTTATTATTAGTTTTCTAATTTTCTGATGTGTCCTTTTTTTTTTTCCTTTTCTTACATGGATATGTGATTGGGAAAGGGTAAACATGACCTAGAAATAAAATAAATAAATAGAACACGTGTTATCAAACTATTAGGTGATAGTATTAACTCTGTTGATGGGGTTAAGGTTAAATAATGGAGGAGTAGATGCGAACAAAAAAACTTTTAATCAAGTATATTTTAATACAACTTGAAAATTTAAGTGTATAATTGAAAAAATTTATAAAATTTAGGTATAAATGGTGACATTACCTAATTTTATTTTATCCATTCGTGCAATACAAATTTTTTTTCTACCACTAGTTATATAATAATATTTATGGATAGTTCTAACTACAACTACAATTGAGAATCCGAAAACGTAGCACAAAGGGTCATAAATGTCGATGCTTTCGAGATGTTGTTATATGTTCACGTTTTTAATAATTTTTAAAAGTTAAGATAATCAGACTTTGGATTTATGGATTTATTTGTACCTAGTTAATTATCGAGGAGTATAGTGCACGAAGAATTTTTCCTTAATGTTTATCCTCCCAATTGATTCCTTCTTCACGTTATAATTGGCACAACGTACCATGTACGACCTGAAATTTTGATAAAGCACTTGACTATTGTATAATGAAAAGGAAAAAAAAAAATGCTAGCCATGAATTTATTAAAAAGAAAAACAACGATTAGCTGATTATAAAGATATCAAAACACGTATCATGTTTTTGCATAGTTTTTTTTTTAAATAAAAAAATAAAGGGGTCGGTGTATTTCCAAATTCTTAAAGAGTTTTTTTTTTTTTCATTTTTTCAATATTTGGAAATGTGTTGCTAATAGGTACCAAAAGGAAGCAAGAGTAGACATGATAGTAGAGAAATTGGATATAAATCATAAATAATTAGTTAATATTTTAATTATATTTATTCGTACCGTACATATTTTTTATCAAGATATAGAAAATTGATTATTATATAACTTTGAATATCATGCATATTGTAGAACCACTAAAGCTGAAGAGTACTTGGTTTAGTCTATATAGGACAATTCTAAGGTTACATCCATCCAACGATTTCCTACATAAATTAGGTGTTATTTGTAGAAAATTTAGCTTTCCTCTTACAATTGCTTATGAACTGGACAACCTCGCCAATAAGAGAGTGGGGTGTTAAAATTGGTATGTGAATTTTATGTGGAGTTCAAATCACAAGGGGTCACGTATCGCACTACAGTGACTAAGGAAATGATTTAATTTACACATATGAGATGATTAAATGAGTTAGGATAAAGAAGAAAAGTAAATAGTCTTGATAAGTCTAACACATCAAGTGACAAGTAGAGGAATACACTAGCATCAAACTCTATAATGGATGAAAAACGGGGTAACGTTCTTAGGATATTCGAGTATTTAATTTTTGAGACAAGATTTCAGTAAAATAACGACGTTGATTCGAATTTGTCTCTCTCTCTCGAATAAAGAAGTAAAGGGGATATTTATAGAAAGTGATAAGTTGATTCAATCTGCTGGATCAAATCATGATATTAATCAATGGTTATGATTAAAGCCTTATATAAATAGATATCAAGTGGAATTTTTTCATGGATTTAGACCTAAATAAAGGGCTTTATTATTCTTTAGTATGAGTCAAATTGAGAAAGATTGGATCGGATGGACTAATCAAACGAACCCATTTCAAACGAACCATACCAAATCTCTCTTGATCATCTCAAATTCTTATGAGTTTAACTCTTTGGGTGTTATCACTTAACCTAAATAGTTAAATCTATTTCGTTATTAAGCTTGAAACCCATAAGTCAAATTTAGCCCCCTACAAATTTTATGTGTTTCTCTTTTTAATTTTATATTTGAAGTTTTAAATTGTTAGGTATTATATCCGGTCAAAACTTTACTTATTAGTGAAAAAATTTATAGCCAAATAATATGAATTGATCTTCTAAAGCGTTGGATCAAGTTCGATTCCTGGTTTATTCATAGTAGTTGTAATACTTTATCCAAAGAAAATGTTCAAAGAGATGAGGCTCTTATTATAATACTTTTATTTTTTATTTTTTACCAGAGCATTTATTATGATATAATTTAGAGATAAGAGATACAATAGATTTGATGATTAAAAAGTTCAAAGAAATGTTACATTTGAAAATTCAAACTATTTGACCCAAAAAAAAAGAAAATAAAAATTCAAATTATCAAGTGTTAAATTGAACATACAAAAATTCCATCACTATATCAAGAAAAGGAAAAAAACAATTAAAGAAAATTTTAGAAATAATAATCTTAAAAAAATATTTTTAAAAATACGATACTTAAAATCGTATTTTCAAAAGTCGATTTCAATTTTGAGAATATCTTTTCAAAATTTGCATTTCTGTAAATTTTTTTTTCTTTTCCCCATTATATCAGTATAATATTTTATAACATCAAATTTGAAGAATATCAAAACCGACCGTCGTTAGAAAAAAGGATCCTTTTCGATATACAAAAAGGTCGAGGCTTATAAAGCTGGGGGTAAAAGTTTTCTGAAAAGGGCCAAAAGCTGGAAAGAAGATATCATGGTCTGCCCCTAGACTCCAATTGACAACGCATCCATTACCACATAGTGCATTGGATTACCCAATTTTAATTTCACAATTTCCGAAGTCTACAGGATACATGTCTATTCATAAAATATGGTTTATATATTACATAAAGACATTGATTAGCTAACAAAGGTTTGTGATGTCTCTCTGCTTATACATAAAAAAGATGTCATTTCGTTGTACACTGCTAGCAAGGAATGCAATTTTACCCTTTCATGCAATATATATATATATTTTTTTTACCTAACTTCTAAAACCTTTTAGATAATAATATTAATGGGTGGTTGTAAAATACGACTTTAAATCATTCGTGAAATTATCTATATATCTTCCTAAAATTTTTAATACATGCAAATAATCTAGAATTCTAAAATAGTTACTGAAAAAAGAACCATAAATACTTATGCTTTTAGGATGCTACATGCTTACATTTTAATGATCTTTAGAAGGTGAAATCATACTTTGGATTGATTAACTTATTAGCATCTGATTAATTGTTGATAGATATATATATTGGCAAATTTTTCTACGGTTAAAGGACGAGACAGTAAAATTTTTATTTATCATCCCAATTTATTCCTTCTTCACATTATAATTAGCTCTAGTATGACATATCACATGAAACTTTAATAGAGCTTTTGATTGTTGTACGACGAAAAAAATTCTAGTCTTGAATTTATTAAAAAGAAAAAAAAATTAATTGATCCAAAAAATTTCAAAATACCATCATGTTTCTTTCTTTTTAAAAAATAAATAAATAAGTCAATGTAATTCTAAGCTTAAAGAGTTTTTATTTTCTTTTTCATTCTTTTAATGTTTGGAAGTGCATTGCTAATTGCTCTAAAGATTTTTAAACTATTAGTAACGATAGAGATCTAAAATAAGGATATAAACATGGTGGGTTCAAAATAGATCTTATAAAATTCATACCAATCCTTATAGGGTTGTCATCTTTCAAAACATTATGAAAACTTATAAGGTTTTGGGAGATGCTATACCGAATAATTTTTTATGGGTTCAAACATCCTATAAGAATAAGTTTTCATAAAGCTCCTCAAAGATGAAATAGAGAGTCGAATAACAAGTGATATTATAAGGTTAGGGTTATACTCATTAACTTACATGCAAACAAAGTTTGAAAACTAAATGTGTTATAAAGTATATGAAAATAGTATAGGGTAAGGATACAACCAGGACAGGTTTGAAAAAAATGCAATGGGGATAAGTTTAAGGCAAGTCTTTTTAAACTTGAATTTACCTCTATAGGGTTTAATATTTTTCAAAAATCTTATAAAATAACTTTATATTATTTTTACTTCTATTATCAAAACTTGCTCCTAGAGAGTTTTGAGTTTCTTAAATCCTTATAGGGTTTTTTTTCTCCTATTACTAAAATTCGCTTTTAAAGTCATTATGGATCCGGTGCTCGAAAGACTCCATCTCGACTACATGAAATATTTTATTTTATTTTGGATTCTTAAATTATTGTTAATATATTTTGAAAAGATTTTTATAAAACAAAAATGTTTAATATATTTGTTAATCTTCTTAATAAAGAAAATACAAAATAAAGTTAATGAAATAATTTATTATTTTTTACCGAGTTGAGTTTCTCATTGAGAGTTTTTTAATTTCAAAATCCAATCCTCAATCATATAGGGTTTTTACTCATGTTATAATAGGTATAGAGGGATAAAAATTGTTATATTAGTTATTAGAATAAGCCTATTATTTATTTAGACTTAACTCCTTGAGTTAGGTGATAGGGTTTAAGGAGTCCAGTTCGTATTAAGATGATTTAGGAAGATTTGACTTGGTGGGCTTGGAACAGAAATCGTTGTATCAATCCATCCGTCTAAAGGTAAGCTCATGCACTTATAAGAAAAGCTATTAGTTTTAGGTCTATTAGCTAGCTCATTTTAGATAATCATAAATTGAGTAAGTTTCATCTCATCCGTTGATTACCTAGATGATCTGACGGATATCACCATTCCCAAGAGCTTATAAACATCCAGTATTTTCTCATCATTTGAAACTCTTAGAGAGAAATTGGAAAAACGGTATTTCGTTGTAAAAATTCTACTCTCTAAAATCAAATAATGGTCAGGTAAATAATCGATTTTATTTACTCAAGTTACAAGGTTAGCGCTTACTCATACAGTATGTATGTAATTACTCCAATCGAACCTCCACATTTACGGTTTATGTTTTTATCAAGTTACATGTGTTGCGTATCTTATAATAACCTACCCCATTGCATTTCTACTATAGAGGATGCATAATGATAAGTTAAGAGTGGATATTTTTATTAATGTATTTTTTTAACAGATTAAGTTTTTCATTAGTTTTATTATAATTTTAAAATCTAATTTTAAAACTTATAAAGTTTTGAATTATATTCCAAACGTATCCGGTTGCATCCTTAAAATGTAGACGTGGTAGTAGAAAACGATAGTAGGAGATTACAAAATATCAGGTCAAATTTCCTTTTCTACCTTTTTCTGGCCAAGGATGTTAAACAATTCTGGTCCAAAGCAAATATCGATCACCCCGCGTATGCTTTTGTGGCTCTCGACCCTGCACCACAGAGGATTTTTTTTTTTTTTTGCCCTTTTTCTTCTTTCCCTTACTATATCCTTTCTGAATTTCACATTATTTTTATCTATACATTTACATTTTGGAAAATTATCCGACTTGTGTTTGATATGGATTTGTTGAATATTAGAAGATACATATTATTTTTATATTTTAATATTTCAGGTAGGTAAACATAAAATTTGAAAATAATATAGAATTTAAAAAAAAAAAAGAAAGAAAAGAGGAAAGGTACTCAGGGGCACTGCAATCCAAAAAGATTAATTTCCCCTTGATTGTAAAACTAAAATAAAATAACGCCTTTCTGAAGAAAATCTCGTGGCCCACTGCAACATTAGCATCTCCTCAGTTTTCTGTGTGGAAAGCCCAAAACCGAAAAGAGAATAAAGGAGGCCCACACAAATCACCAACGTTATGTAGGGAACGTCTTATGGAATCGAATTTCCAATTTGGAGCTCCATCTCAACCTCAAATATTAGATTTTTTTCTTTTTTTTTTTTTTCCAAGAACGAAACAGATAATTGCATTAATATAGCACATAAAATTTGGCAAACAATACATTGTTCACAAATGAGATGACACAATCCGAAAGCAACAACTCAAAGAGTGGAGCTGAAACGGAGACACATCTCCTAAGCAATCCAGTAGGCTACTTTATTTAAGAATCTTAAAAGACAAAAATAAATAAATATAAAGAATCTTAAAAGACAAAAAGAAAAAATTAAGAAAAAGAAAAAAATAGATAATAGTAATTATGGATGTCAGACCAAGGTAGGTTCGAGATTATCCCAAACCCGTTCCATTACCTTAAAGGATATCCCAAAATTCATCCCAAAAGCCTATTGTATTTTTATTCTGTTGTCAAAACGTGCTCTATAGAATTCGGGAAAACCACTTAAAACTCAACCCATCTGACTACACGCAAAAGAAATGTCTCCTTGTTACAAATGGAGTCAAAAAGCAATAATAGGAATGTGAAATGCAATATGAGGAAGAAGAAGCAACACGATAGTCTCATACAGTTTCTTCTCTTCTTGGTATTCTGCATTAAACACTCCTATTTTCTTTTAACTCATTTCTCTTCTCTCTTTCTTTTTTTTTTAATTTCTCGACAATTAACATAACACACAATACATATTAATTTTACCGGATTTGGGTTTTCTCATCGGATTTTTTGTGAGCTTAAAACCCTCTCAAAACCCTATCGAGTTTCAAACGAGCTTTTCAAAACCATATAAGAATTTTAACAGGTTGAATAGATCGAATACCCTATAAAAATCTATCTAGTGACATCCTTAATAGCAATCTAATTCAAGGAATAATTAGAGAAAAGTTTTCTATGAAACAATCTTCATTCAAAGGTTAAATTGAATTGAAGTACATTTTTAAAGTTTGCTTGCAATCTCCTTTTAGTCGAATCGCTTTAAATTGTTCAAGAAATAGTCAATTGGAACTGCAGTTTTACTAAAACATTTTTTTTTATTAACATCTCTTTCATGTGACAACATTTTGATATATTTATAATAATAAATAGGATTAAGCCCTCTTGATCTCCAAACCCTCTTTTTTGAGAAATTGTATACAGAATAATCTTTTTATTATTAAGTGTATCTTTTTCCTTTTTGTTTAAAAAAAGTACTATCAAAATGACCTCTGACATTAACAACGAGGATGACCGGTGTAAATGTTAGGAGTATTAAGATTCGAATAATTTGGATACAATGGCAACGAAGCATGAAAAGTTACTCAAAAAAGAATAATAATATATAAAAAGTGGAATAAAGACTCCTTCATACAAGTAAGAATATTTTTTAAGGTAATATGTGATACTAAACCAATCATCATTATAGAAAATATTACATTTTACAATTCAGTTGTTTAATTCGATTCTATCTGGTTCGATGGGTTCCCCTTGCCAGAGTAACAAAACAAAATTTATTTTTCACTCATTTCAAGGTGTTACAAATATGGTTGCACACAAATTAAAGTTGCTTCAAAATGATCGACTTCATAGTTACATGAGTTTAAAATTCCATTATAAAATAGTTGAGTTCTAAAACGAACTAGATAAATACTTTTTTGAGTCAAAGTTGAGTTTCGAATGTTTAGCTTAATAAACCCCTGATCCCACTCATACCCAAGTCATATCTAAATGTAAACTTATTTCAAGTTAGAATTCGAGTTTTAGTTTAATTTTAAATAGAAAAGAAAAAAGATGGTAAAAAGGAAAAAAAAAAAAAGGGGCTACAAACCAAAACAAGCTTATTTAAACCAAACTCGAACTTATATATAACATTTCGAACAAACTCGGTCCAAACTCAGAAAGTAAAATGATGAAACAAAAGCAAAGCGTAAGATTTTGAATTTCAAGTGACGTTTGAGCTCAAATATAATGGATTTAAATCCTCGCTCCTAAATTATCTTGTGTAATATGATTCACGATGTAAACCAATTCCTCTCAATCTCGAAAATTTTAGATCGTCTTTAGTGCATGAGAATAGGAATGTCAAAGCAAATGATAACATACGTCGTTTGGTGAAGACAAACTTGTTTCATGATTGATAGATATTTTCATAATGTTGATCTTACTATAAAATTTACAGGCAGAAGTTGATAAATTAATAATGAGAAATGCCCAATTTCACAACGAACCCATCGAAATGCAACATGGACCATAGTATTGTATTGTAGGTAACTTATTTTAGACATTTATATTTAAAATTTCACTAATATTTTTCAATTATATAAATAAGAGCATAGAATAACATCATAAACATATAGGATTAAATAACTCACTAAAATAAAAATGACTTAATTCAAATTCAATACACGCACATCCAACCTCAAGTTCTTATCCCATTCTTTCTTATAACAATTTCTGAATGTCTCCCTGAATCGCGTTATCGTGTCCAAAGTCGTCATTTTGCATAACATTGAAAAAATCGATTACTAGGCCTTCAACGTATACAACAAACGACAATAAAGAAATGCTGATGAAAAGACCATTACTCCTGCAGCTCACAGAAAACAATGACACTCAGCTTGAAAAAGTATACTTAAGATTTTGGATTTTTCTCCCGTCCATGTTTTACGGACTGATACTGTTATTTTACGCTTATTCATCTTTAAATCAAAATCATAATTATTAAATAAATTATAATTTTAATAATTTAAATTTAAAAATATAAAAATAAATAATAAATAAGATCGTCACATCAAAATAAAAAAAAAACCACCGATTTTAAATGATTCCCGTCCTTGGTTATTTATGATACAACATTGACACATGCATGAACGTGTTTGTGTGTGCAACGCGTGGAACATGAGTATCATTTGGTCGGCTTGTGGGCTTGTCTTTTTAAATTCATTTTACATGCAATCCAACGAAACCACATAGCCTATGAAAGCAAAGGAACACGTGCCTCTGAGCAAAGGTCACATAGTGGCATTTTGTCACACTAAATATCAAATCAAAATTAGATTTTTTTATTCAATCCAAATCATAAAACTAATTTGTTTCGATCCTAATCTAATTGCAATTAAATTATGACCAAAATTTGATTTCACCCTTTAATCTTTGACCTTTTTATTTATCCAAATCAACTACTTGATACCAAATCCGATGATAACAATCAAAATATAATATTATCTGTATATAACAGATAAAAATGAACTTATTTTATAGGCATTTATAAAATAAACAATTGGAAACTGATCATATATAATTGTTTTAGTGTCAAAATAATTGTTATCGAAACTATAGCTGAATTTGGTCAAAAGTAGAATGAATGAAAGAAAGAACAATTTTATCAATCATTGAGGATAAGACTTTTTAGGTCTTGGACGAATTTTTTAGCTCAATCATCTAATCATTTCTCAATTAAGTTAATGCAATCAAGTTAATGCCATGAAGATTTCAACCGATTTAAGGTTTTCCTATAACGAAAAAAGAAAAATCCAACCATGGAATAAAGAGATCGGCACTAAATAGAAAAAGGCAAAAGTAAAGCTTTGGTTAAAATCAATCGCCTAAGATTCCAGTTCCAATCTTTGGGCCCCACCCAAACCGACATGTGAGTAAACCTAAAACGAACGTTCCCCATCAATACATATAATATCCAATCAATTTTCTAATCGTAACCCTAATCACAATCCCATACCCGTCAAATTTCCATCGAATCATGAGAAAATCAATCACGATCTTATGGCTTTTTGGAAAAAAAACCAGAAAGAAAGAAGGGATGGAAAAGGGTTCAGGTACAACCTAACTAACGACGAGAAGTGTTGCGCATGGCTGCATTACCCCTTGATACGTTGACACGTGCTCTCTTTGAAGCTGTAGGATCAAATCCCATGCCATCTCCACCGACCATTTCGTGAAACATCCTCTGTAGGTCCTCAAAGCTATCCCCCTAAAAAAAAATCCGTACCCAACCACTTAAACAATATTAATCAATTAATTCAATGATCATCGTGATCTTTTTTAATGTTGCGAAGAAAATACCCTCGTATCTTGTTAATACGTACCTCGTCCTTCACGTTGCTCATCAAGGAGATCATCTCTTGCATAAAATCACAGAAATCCTGGTTTCAACGTCATCAAGATTTAAAAAAAAAACAAAAAGAATAAACGACGTCATCAAGATTTCAGGATTTTCTAGAATAGTCAAGATTGTTCACGAATTTCGTACCAAATAGCCAAACACTGGGAAATAAAAATAGGCGATGACTGAAAAAAAAAAAAAAAAAAAATTCCTTGCCTATGCTTTAAAACACAAAAATGTCTTTTCAATTTTTTATTTTTAAATGCTATTCTACCTTTTTTCTTGCCCTGTGGAGCCATTTTCTTTCCCACCTAAAATGACCTATAGCAATGTACCATTACTTCTTGTGGTAATTCAGCATTTACCGCGGTAAATCACCTAGCACTTGCATATTAATCAAGGGATGCGCCTGATTCGAGTTAGTTGGATTGAGTTTCCAAACCAAAGTGAACCATAAAGTATATTAAAGTTCGGTTTCACCATATAAACCGTCAACCCAGACTCGAACTCAACTGTAAACCACCATTGGTCATAAAAGTTTCGTTTTGGTTGGATCCGACAAATTGATGCAAACTATCAACCAATTAAACCGTGAAATTGAACCAAATGCCAAAAAGCGAAATTTCAATCTGATTCATTCTGTGATTCGTTTCACTTCGATACCGATCGCTAAATTTCTACGAAGGGGGCCCACCAATCATACATTTTGATCGATGGGGATATAATCATGGACGAGAATAAATATAAAAAATAAATAAAAAAGCAGAAGCAAACTTTACTGAATTTAACCATCCTAAAACATCTTCCGTTAAATCCATGACTCCATTAATTACATGTACAGTAATTAATGATCAGACCTAGGCTTAAAATAAATTCATATTCGGCAGAGAAAGAAATACAAATTAATCATAAAGACTACCAAATTGTACAAGGTAAAAATTAAATCCGAGACGAACCTCGTCCTCATCTTCAAGTGGATCGTAGATCCCAGCATCGTACATTGATCTTTTGCCCTTATCTGACAAAACTGTGTGCCACACACGCCACAAAGCCAATCACTAACGCCGTTAACTAACCACCATCGTTAAGAACAGTCCTTCAAATTAAAAACCTGAAATTACCAGAATAGGCTTCTTGAATTTGCTGAAACCTGCGTTTAGCTTCTCCTGCAACCTGTGGATTCCTCACGTACTTGTCCGGATGCCATTTCTTCACAATTCGAAATCCGAAAAGAAAAAAATCAGCTAATATCAAATAGTTTTTCATATATATATATATATATATATCAGCATATGATTGGTAGAAAGATGGAACGGATGAATTTCATTGAGAGAGAGAGAGAGAGATTATACCATGGCGAGTTTGCGATAAGCAGAGCGAATATCAGAGAAGGAGGCGTCCTTGTGTATTCCAAGAACCGAGTAATAGCAAGATCCGCCTTTGGATCCTCCTTCTCGATCCATTACTTTCTCTCTCTAAAAAAAAAAACCTCCAAAATCCAATCTTCTTTTCTTCCAACTTCTCTCTCTCTCTCTCTCTCTCTCTCTCTCTGTTTCTGCGACTGAACCGATCTATCACAAGTACAGCATGGTTCGAGGTGAGATAGTCCGGGGGTCAATTTGCGAAAGGCAAAATCAAGTGTAGAGAGAGAGAGAGGACGAGGGGGCTTGGAGATTAAACGAGAGAGCAAATATCTAGTCCAAGTTGGAGGAGGAGATGCGACTGCGAAGAAGGAAAGTTCGAGAGATTTCGGATTTTTGTGAGATCTGTCCTACGTGGTGGAAGATATTTTGGGGGGTGTTAGTGGAAAATGACACTGATGTTGGGCTGTATTTACGATGTTTGCCATTAGTTGTTGGTCCGCGACTGCGGGGAGCTTAGGCAGGCTGAGGTTCTGCTCGTACACGTACCGTGAATTTCCGGCTTGCGTGTCAACTAAATCCGAAGGAAAACGAGGACAAAAATATCTTCTTCACCTTTTTTGATTTTGGTAATAACATAAAAATCGATCCGCCTCCTTTTTTTTTATATTAATTGCACAATTTACGAAGGTTTAGTTTTTATTTATTAGCTTAACACTTGCCTTCCTAATAAGTTGTACATATATTTATTTTGTTA
Organism: Lumnitzera littorea; assembly: GCA_024138015.1. NCBI lineage: Eukaryota > Viridiplantae > Streptophyta > Magnoliopsida > Myrtales > Combretaceae > Lumnitzera > Lumnitzera littorea. Next base: position 2,740,040 of record JAMXBB010000004.1, on the reverse strand, counting down.
TTGCATATTTTAAAATATAACTGCAAAAAGGGATTATTAAAAGAATAAAAATTTATCTGTGAAATATTTATATTCTAAATCTAAGGAAAGTATAGTTAGGCTATGTCGATTCCCTATATGATGTGGGTTTTTACGTTTAGACCAAACTTCCTTAAAGTTTGTAACCGGGTCTTAAAACCTAAACCAACTTTCCAAAAGACTAGGCCGAGCTCCTCGACATCGCCAAAGTCCATGATAAGTATCCAGCTTCAAGATAAACTAGAACTCGAATCAAGCTCTTCAGACTTCAATCGACCTTATCGAAGACTTCTTCCAAGCTATTGTCTCTAACTTACTTTCTTGAGCCTCAACCTTTAGACCCATATCGATTAAAACCTATAGGTTTAAATGAATGAAAACTAAGCGAGGCCAAGTCAAGCAAATAAAAAAATTTAATAGCTATCAATAATATATCCCAAAATCCTCTACACAAAATTCAAAGTTAAAAAGAGGATGAAGCAAAGGTTATCTCCTTAATGAAATAGATTAGCCAACTCACTTATAAATAGAATATTAACGTTTGATAAAAAATTCTAAGTCTTTACGTATGCATATATATATATATATATATATATCCAGTTTAAGCATTAAAGTGATTGTACTAAAATCACCATTAATGCCCTATTAAAGCTTAAGTTTGTTGGTTAGCGCAGGAGCTTAGCCACCCATCAAAGATCAAGCATCAACAAGTCGAGTATGGGAGCATATTCTCCTTCAAACCTATAAAATCTTGTATAAATAGATAAGTTTCATGATAATTGATAAATTCTCATCTTTTTTTTTTTTCCCTTAAAGCAAAGCACAGGAAAAGGCTTATTGCATCTCATAACTACCTAAATATTGTAATGGAGAATGTCATATGTTGTAAGCTTTCAAAATAGCTTGTAATTTTTCAGTATATGTATTGTAGGATTACATTATAACCTATCTAGTAAATCATCGCTATAGATATAAGTAAATTTAGTAATTATAATAAGAAACCACCCAAATCTTAAAAGTCAAAGCTATTAGGTCATATAAAAGTTCAAATGTTCTAGTTGAATCCAAGTACTTTCGCAAGAGATGGGCTAAACTTAAGACTAACATCTACATAGAGGGCCATGGCCATCTCGGTTGATGGAGAGGGGCCTTCAATGACAAATGAGTTTGTTAACTCTCCTTTTCATCTTAGCTAATTAGGTGTTTGCAAGCCTAATTGAGCATAGTATAATTTTAATATATTTTTAATTTACTTAAATATAAGCGAATCTAATATTAGTTAAGAAAAATTTATAAAAAATTCGAGTTTAATCGAGTTAATAAAGTTAAGCTCAAGTTCTGAGTTTTCAAGTCAAGTTCAAGCTCGAGCTCAATATTATATTGGTTCAACTTAATTCAATTACACTTTTAGTGCTCACTATCCTGTTTCTATGTTTTAATTACCAAACTAAAATTAAATATAATAAATTTCTTTGTATTTCCCATATTGAAATAGTTTTATTAGCATTTGTTGCAATTTATCTTTTAACTGAATAATGGTTATAATTTCAATAAGATGATTTCGGACATCAATAATTATAACATGTAATTTTAAAGTATGAACATATGCATGCTTGTAATAATCTTTTTCAAATATGTAATTATTTAAACATGACCATTGTAATCTAACATTCGTTTCTCAATGGGATACATCAGGTTAAGTTCTCTCCTCCCTTAAAGTTGTGTTTTGCTAGTGGTGTAAATATGTGTTAAGTACTTTACATGCAGGAAATTTTACGGTTACACTATGTTATCATAATGTCATGATAAATCATACTCAATTTCCATGATTCATGCCATGAATAATAAAATAAAAATTGTCAACAAGTTTTTTTTTACCATCAAAGAGAATATTTTATTAAAATCTAGTAAAAACAAAATTGTTGAGGTAATGAAAATGTATTAGAACGAAGAAACCATCTCTCAAATTACCGATGGGTATTTAAGGATTTTTGTCCAAGTTGGGTTTCAAATTGGGCAAGAATTTGGTATCAATAACAACAATAACAATAGCAATAATAATAACTTTTTTTTTAAATCTATAATAGATTTCATTTTCATAAAAAGAGACCCCTCTAGACCAATTCTTGTGTGAATTGCTAAGGATTCAATAAGTTCAACATTAATTCCTTTAGACGTACTAATGGTACAAATGCACCCATAATGACTAGGATGAATATCTTGTATAAAAAAACTAGCAGTTTGCCTATTAATCTTCCATGAGCCAAATAACTCGATTTTCTCTCATAAACCGTTTGTGTTAATGGATTCATTTTGATCCAAAACTTGAGATAGCAGATGTAATAAAAAAAAAAAAAGACTCATATAGTTGTTAACAAAGTTGAAATTACCAAATTTGGAGAAATGGAGCAATTTTCAAGTGAACAAATTCTTTAAGATAGAATAAGAAAAGTTGAATCTAATTAATTTAACTTATAAAACCTTAGAACAATTACAAAATTATTATTGTTGTTGTTGTTGTTGTTATTGTTGTTGTTGTTATATAGGTCAAACAAGGTAGTTTATTCTAATCCAATTTAAAAAAAAAAATACAAGTTATCTAAATGCTAAGTTTCAAATAGAAATAAATTAGACAGTTATCCAAACACCAAGTTTCAAACAACAATAGATAAAATATAGAACAAATAATTTCTCAAACAATTAATTTTAAACATATACAAATCAACTGGTGATATTATTATTATTATTATTATTATTATTATTATTATTATTATTCTAATTCCACAAGTTAAATGAGAGTGTTTATCTAAATCCGATTTTAAAATAGAAACACATAAACAGGTAACGATGCCAACAAAGTGAGTTTGGAACAAGTTTTGCAAAACCCAAACCCAACTTGATACTCTATAAGTCTTTCCAAAACCCTATAAGGTAACCTATAGAATTTTTATCTTATTTCTAAAACGTACCCTCATAGGATTTTGTAAAACCATTAAAAATCCAACCTAACTCACTAATGGCAAAAAAAAAAAGAAAAAAAGAAAAAAATTGATTTACAAGTGAAGACAAAAATTAACTACAATGGCATATGGTTTATTTCAAATAATAATTTCATTTATTTATTTTTAATATCCTTAAATAAATCATTTACATATTATCACAATCATAAACAATAATATGAAACACCACCCAACATCCTCCTCTTCAACAAACCAAAGATTATCTTCCAAGTCTCTTCTTTTATAAACCAACATAAACCGAACTTTCATCTTTTTCTTTTTAGTCCTTTAGCTTTTGGATTAGACACTTTTTTGCTTGATCCATAAAAAATGTACTAAAAATAATTTATTCGAATCATATATGTATATATAGATTATTAATTTTCATCAGTTTTGGGTTTTCCGTTAAACTTTTTCTAATTTCCAAAACTCTATAAAGTTTAAGAACCACTTTCAAAACTCGTATAAAAACCCTATAAGGTCAAAAGTGGATCAAGCAAATCGGAAACCTTATGATGACCCGCTCAATGGTATCCCTATAAATAAGTTATCTAAATGTTAAGTTTTAAATAGAAACAAATCAAGTACAAAATCAAACGGTTATCCAAACATTAGGTTTCAAATAGAAATAGATAAGATAATTTTCCAAAAGTTAATTTCAAATAGATACAGATCAATTATAGATAAGATGCAAATAAGATACAAACGACGCAAATAGAGCCTAAATTGCCTACATCAACAAAATGACACATTTAACTCTAAATAATAAAATTGGATTATTGTTGATGTTGAACTTTTACAAAGTGATTTTATCATTTAAAGATTTTATATAATTAAAGATGGAAAATAATTTGAAGAATTTCTAAATAATAAAACTTAAAAGATTGAAAACAATCTTAAGAAGTTTCAAATGATAAACTATTGTATTATTCAAAGATCAAATATATAATTGTGGTGAGTCAAGTCAAGTTGTTAACAAATTCAAAAAGAACTCTATAAAAACCTAATAAGATTATGAAAAACTCTGCAGGTTACTGAGTAGGGTTTAGATTTCATACAACTTATCACAAGCCTACTCTAATGGCATATCTAATAGAGCTTAAACATTCATGGGTTTTAATAATTCTCGAATCAAATTATTTAATCTTTTCTTTTTTATATTAGAAAATGAACGACTATATGGTTATCTTAAAAATGGTTATTATAAAAAGTAATTGAAAATTAAATTGTTTTTTTATTTGCTTATTTAATATGAGATCTAAAGTTTAAAAATCAATTGATTATTTAGTGATATATTTAATTATATATATTTGTTAATAAATGAAATGGGATATGTATCCGGATTGGATAGTAGAAACTATGAAAGTAAAAATATTCACGTAGGAGTTGCTGATTTAGTTTTATTTTTCTTTTTAAGAAAATCGTAACTTTTTGTATATTTACTCTATTACTTGGACTTTTTCTAAGCCAACTTTTATATGTATTTGTAACATAGGTGATAATCAGTAAAAAGGTTTATGTAGTTTTACCTGCTCTTTTTTATTTTTTTTCACGAAACAGCAAGTTAATGTTTTTCTATTAATGTAACATCAAATGAACATAAGCACAGTTTTTTTCTTTATTTAAGATAAATTTAGCAAGTGATGCACTTGCCATCCTGTGTAAAAATAAATACTTCAAGACAATCTTAAAATGGTTAGAGAATGGAAAAAATCTTGCTATGGTTTAAGTATTGTTGTTATAATAAGGGACGAGAGTATGATATAAATTTGAAAAAGGAGGGATGGATTTGGTTTCCACAGAACGTGGGGTTTTGGAGATCATGAAATTAAATATGGGAGCAATTGAAAAGGTTTTTTTTTTTTTTTTAACTTAAATGGAAAGGATGTACTTGTAACTTAAATACTGATATTATTTAAGGAAGTGTAGTGTTCAATTTCTAGTATTGGCTTAATAATATAAAATAGAAGAATAGATAACTTTATCTTAATTATCTATATAAACTTTAGCAAACTTTTCTTTTATTAAAAATTCTTAAAAAATTGCACATTCTTTAATTTCTTTTATTTTTTCTTAATATTTACACAATCACTTAATTTTCTTTGTTCAAGTATAATGGACATCGTTTTTATTAAAACAATAACATTATAGTATGGCTGGAATTTTTTAATATGAGATTAAAAAGTATTTATAGCATATTTTATAGTTAAAGGAAACATGTTTATAAATGGCTGTTACTTTTCATTATTGGAAAGTGAATATATCGTATTAAGCATTTAGCACATACGAGAAGAGAGTGTATATTCACTATTTCTTAAGTGGTTTTCTTCATTTTTACTCCAAAAACATTTTATTGAGAAATACTCGTTTATTATAGTCCAAATGATTTATATTATTAAAGAAAATGGACGTCCTTTTTGTATCGTTTGATGATTCATAAATTTTTATATTTTTAATATAACCCAATAACCAGGGAAGATTTTTTTCTAAAATAAAAGAAGACTTCTATGTAATTTTAATGATTATTGACAGTTTTCTCTATCCTTTAAGTCTTATCTTGCCAAAATTTATTGTAATATATGAATGTTGGAAGTTTTTACATATTTGTATTCTCCCATTCATCAATTATATTTGTTTATAGTATCATTATTGTATTTCAATCATAATATTCGTTATTTCAATCCAAAATCTTTATTAGTTAATAACTGTATATTCGAGCAGTCATTAATGTTTTTATTTTTATTTTTTTGCCAAAATATCTACTACCAATATTTTGTCATTTTATTATAAAAAATTTTAACTACCATAGATTGTTTATACATTATATTTTCCTCTCTTACTCTACTTTATCCCTCACTTATCTATATCTTAACTTCATATCTTCTTAATGCTGGATAGTTAACTTTTAATTATCAAAATCTTATTTATAAAAAAAAAAAAAAAAAAAAACTCAAAATCGCAACAGGGTGCTCAACCCTAGGAGACATATACTTGTTTAGCCATTTGATAGCTTTGTCCGTATGTTGGTCAGGTTCCACGAAGGATCAAACATTTGATGGATCTAGTGGTAGTAATTGATGCAAATTTTTGTAAGCTTTGCCTGTTCAAGTTTTCCACCAAATTCTGCTAACAAATGAGGGTGTATGTTCCATTCAAAACTTTGCAACCATCAAATGATTTTGTAATATACTTCAAATAATGCTAAACTTAGGGATTTAGGTAATATTTAGTTACATAATTTTCGTGGTATTAGATTGTATAAAAAGTTTTGTCCCATATTAGGTTTATAACTTTGTTTGGTGATTAGATAAAAAATTAAGCTGATAAACTGGATAAAAAACTTAAATTTTATTATATTTATATCGTGATAAAAAAATAAAATTCATTACACAAAAAAAAAAAAATTTTATATTTTCAAAAATATTCTCACCATGTTACATTATTGAGTTAATTAATAATATTTTTTATATAAATTTTATGTTTATTATTGTGTAAATAAAATATAGTATGATAAGTTTGTATTATGAGTCCTTTTTATATTCATCCTATCTAATCTGATTTTTACAATCAAATGCTACCATAGCATTAGATAGTAGTACAGAACAAGTCAATGAATGCTTTCAAAGTTTTAAGTTACTTTGATACCATAATTTTACATTTGTACGATGAGTGTGTAGGAGCTTAAAATAGGACATGCTCCTCTTATATTGCGATAAATAAACACACCAATCTTCGCTTTTGCGTGACTCAAAATCGCCATCAAGAGCCACAATTTCAATCTTTAAAGAAGATAAGGGATCAATTGTGACTATCGTGTTGGTGTTATTGTTTACCATCGTGTTGGTGTTATTGTTTACCAATTCAATCCTTACAGTATCATTCTACTCGAACTCTACTCTATTTGTAACGCCCCAAAACCCGAGCGTGCCATTACCCACCATGTGTCCCCATCTATCAAGAACATGTTAAGGTTCTAAAGTTAAATACAGTGTCCATAATCACTTAGAATAATCTTTCATCATATATAAAACAATAATTATCCAAATACATCAAATCGAGTGACTCACAAACGAGTCACTTTAGTCACATATATACTAAATAACTAGATCTTGATATTCTATAATACATAGAACTAATCACTACTCTTTCTCAACTCAATGATAGCAATCCATACTTGTAAATTATCAATTTGACCTGCAACTGTAAAAATAGAAGAGTAAGCCGAAGTCCAGTACGGATGTATAAACACAAACGTATACCAGACAAATCATTCACATATAGATATACAATTAATAGTAGATAATATAATCAGCGATTTAATTATCTCAATTTAGGCCCATAGAACAACAAAAGGATATTTAAACCCCACCACACTTGGTCTTTACCCACATACATAGGTAGATATAATTATACGTTTTTCTTTAAGTCCTTTACGTCAAGAAACCAGAGTACATAACTTAATATTCTAGCTGCGTTGTCCTATATGAAAGTTTACTAAGAAATCTCGCATATAATTAGTAGTTGCCTCATTAAGAATCTGTCATTGCAAGCCCTTAGAGCAAGCGAATTAAGCAAAATCAACAATTAAGTTTAATTAGGCTAAATATAAGTTAATTCGATTTGATTACTAAGTTCTAGTAAACACAAGCAACAATCAACACCATGTACTTGGAATCGCTCCAAGATCGAATACAATACTCTGGTCTCAAACCTGAACAAAAGTTAGACCTCGACAAAGGAAACTGAACACTACAAATCTAAAAGAAAACAAGTAGCATGTTAACCCTTAAGCATTATAAAGCTAAGTCTTATGTAAGAGTTATCCAAGAGCTTATAATCTACTTAATTAAGGTTCCGAAAGAAATTGTTAAGTCAAATAATAGTAACATGATAAGATTAAACTAAAAAGGTGATATAACTATATATATAAGATCATTTTTATAGAAACTCGTAAAGTACGTAATATATATATATAAAAAAAAGTATGGGAAGGATACACACACATATATATATATAACATATCTATATATATAAAAGAAAGTGTGCGAAAAACATATAATTAGAGTATCGAATAATATAGATTATTAAATTGATTTGGTAATTAAATAATATATATCAAATCAACAAGTAGCATGATTCATAGAATCTCGTAAGGAATAATAAAATAATAATAAACAGATACAACAAACATACTATGCCTAATATAATATGCTATACATTCACAATACTAATATGATAAAATACTTAGGTCACAATACTTTCAATATCAATAATAAAGCATATTAATAATAAAATAATATTATAGTAAACCAAATTGGCACTTGAGACTTACGTAAAATACCACCATATTTATACTTAATAATGAAACACAAAAGAATCCAATTGGAATACAACAAAAAACAAAAATTTTGCCTTAACATATACATCTATAATTAATAGTCTGAAATACAAGAAAATATATCTAATGGTAACTTTTATATAAAATACTACTATATAACATAGTAATCGAATAATTTAATAGCAGTAATCGATTACCGTCGAAAACTTATTTCTACACTAATAACTGAAAATAACAAATAGAAACAATAATAATAATAATAATATAGTTGACTATGAATACGGTATTGAAAACGAAATCAAAAATGGTTTACAAAATTAAATTGAGAGAAGATCATCGGATAATCACAGTTTAATGTCGAATGAAAATCTATAATATATGAAAATATAGAAATTACTTTTTATTTAATCAAATATCTAAATAATTAACGAAAGAAAATTTAACGAGAAATGGAAATGAATTACGAAGGATCGTCCGAAAAATCCTTAACGAGAGCTTTAGGGTAGAAAAAAAATGAAAGGGGGGTCCTGTACGTGTTCAAGATTTAGGTGAGAGTCAGAGAGAACAGAGACAAGAGAGAGAGGCGTAAGGGGTAATGATTGAAGGGGCTATTTACGGGAGGAGGAGGGAGTGAAATTGCGGGGGGATGGGGATTTGTAGGGGGGTGGGGTCCGACTATGGGAATAGTGAGGGAGGGGAATGATCGAGGAAGTGAGGGGTGAGCATCCCAAGGAACGGAGTCGTACGCCTTGCGAATATCTAACTTGGCGCAAAACTTAGGAGTTCCTTTGTCTCTATGAAAGTTACGGATTGGAGTGTGTGTAAGACGAGAGGAGGGAAAGAAAAAGAAAATATAGGGGTAGGGTCGAGTAATGACGAGGAGAGAGAGAGAGAGAGAGAGAGAGAAAGAAAATGCCGAGAGAAAGTGAAGACGGTGATTGCGGGTGGCGAGGAAAAAAAAAAGAAAAAAGAAGAAGTAAGAATTAGCTTTGAGAATAAGGTTAGTGTTATAAGCTTTATATCGCAATTTATAAATACAATATATTAATATTAGGTCATTATCGCATTTGTTAAATACGATACAATCTTAATTTATGATAAATTAAATCGTTTTTCTTAATTATATTTAAATGGATGTAACTTTTAATTTAGAAAGAATTTTCTTTCTTATTATGTGTTTTTGAGGATTGATTATAAGGTACTATAGCAGAAGCATTATGGTAAGCTCGATTGATGTTGTTTTAGACTCGAAAAATCCTCTTTAAGGTTAGTTACAGACTATTTTTATTTTAAAGCGATATTTTATGTTGTTTTAGGGATTCATTTTAGGGTTAGATAGCTTTTTTTTCCATCTTTTCTTATTTCTTTATTAATAATTATTTAAGAAATAATAGAATTTTGAATTGGTTTGCTCTTATTTTGAAGATACGATACTATTATTATTGTACTAATATTTTATCTTTAAAATGAGACACAATTTTGTTAACTTATATTGCATCTTAAAACTTGATAGTTTGATAGTTATTTTCATATAATTTGTATTTTGATAATTTTTTTTTATTTTGGCTAAAAATAAGTAATTTTCTCGCGAGATATAAGGTAAAAGCCTACTTTGGGATTTTTCCCATCTACAAAAGAGCTAATAGGATAGATCAATAGTTAGTTAGACTTAATAAACTACAGGGAAGCCAGGAGATAAATGAAAATGAAACGAAAATTATAAAATTGCCATTTGCTTCCACGTTCATCAAAGTGAATTGGGGTAATATTTAAAAAACAAATGATGTCATTTTTCTATTTCCTTTGTTTGAAATCGAACAAATAAAGTGAAATAAAAATGACAGTTCTTTCTATTTCATCCTTTTTTTTTTTTATCCTTCCACTCATTTCCAGTTATTTTTTATTATATAAAAAACTGCCAAATATGGTAACAGATTTGTAAAATATTATGATAAGCAAGCTTCAGGGGTTCGTGGATAATAATGACTTAAGCGGTGATAAAAAAACAAAAAGTTGCAATCACTGATTTTTACGGCAGTGGCAAATCATCATGAAAATTTTCAATAGAAAGTAGAGAAATTGATTTTCATTTTCAAAAGAGAAAATTTACTAAAGTGGTTTTTTTTTTTGTCCCATCTATGTTTGATTTATGTTTGATCTTTCTTTTTCTTTTCTGTTTTTTTTTTTTTTTTTACCTGGCATCCACATATTCAGATTTTGTCTTAATTAAAACCCAGCAGCAAAGGCAAAATTATCTTTTCCATCTTCGAGATTTATTTATTTTTTCACTAAGAAAAGTATGGATGCTGAATCTTCTTACAATGATATAATCAACTGAAAATGTTGAGTATGGAAATAAGATGACAGAGACGAAAACCACTGTTTTTCTTAGCAGGAAAAGAAGCATGCATGTAAACAAGTAATTTCGATGATATTAATCAACAAGTAATCATGGATGAAAATCATCGCATGTAATTTTTTATTCGTATTCACAAGTCAGTAATTAGACAAATATTAATAATAATCTAATGAAATACACGGTAGTTTGTAGCTTTTTATAAACCATTATCATTAGCCAATATTAAAATAATATTGATATTTTTATACCATCGATCTATATAAAAAACTTAAAAGCTTTAATGCCAAACCTATCTTTATCAACAAACATTTTCTAATCAAATATATGATCCTAAGCAATACAGCAATTTTCTAGTTTAATTTATAACTGGACGTTGACCCATATACATGGAAAGTGCAAAGTAACTTCTTTTGAGCTTTTATAAAACAAAAAATAAACTATGCTTTAGTATAAAGTTCCAAAAGAGCTTATTCCCTCGATTAAAAAAATATCATTACAAACCAAACGGTGTCGCATGGATACATGCGAACAATACTCGGCACTAGTTGCGTCTTCAGTTAGAATTACTATTTGCATAGATACCTATCATATGCCTAGGAGTTGTCAAATGATTTAAATAACAAAGAGACAAGATTGCAGGAAAAATTCCAAACTAAAGATGCTAAAACCTACTAGCGAACTAATGGTGTAGTGATTGAAAAGTAATATGAATTCCATTGTGGTTCGAATTTATAAAGACACAACAAAAACCGATCAATATGTGATGAGTACATCGCATCTTAAGGCGTAAAAGTACTTGGATTGGCTAATTAAAATAAATAAATAAATACAGTTTTGTTATTTATAAAAGTACAAAAAGGTTATGTATTTGTAATTAACTATTTTCATACTTAAGCCTTGGAACAATCAAGAACCGACTACAGCTATCCCAATGTTTTGATTTTTCCTAAATTTCTTGAAATATCAGAGATAAGTTTAGGGCATTCGGTTTTATGAGGTGGAGGAAGAAAGTTCTTGTTGATTCAATTTAAAATTTTTTTAATTGAGTCTTATTGTGCTATTGTGTTCCTTTTACTCTATTATTTGTAAACATATGTTTAGATTAGGATTAAATTGTTCGTTATGCTTCACATTAAATCAAATAAAAATTTAGTGTGAAAATAAATCTGTCATCCTTAGATTCCGAATCATCATTTAATGTTATCTTCCCAAATTTGTTTGTTAAATCGAATTTAATCAACAATTTGGATAAATTTTCATCAATGAAGTAAAGGGATTCGATCATATTTTATCTTAGTTTTTTGTTTATTTTTAAATGACTTTTAGTAATATTATTATTTAAAAATATTTAATAATACAATCAACCGCTAAAAAGATTGTCCCATGTCCTTTATACATAACTGATATAAAAATCAAATCACGGCTATATATTTGTAAAAATAAAAAATTTAAAAAAAGAGCCCAAAATCAAACGGATAACATATTTATAATTTACCCTATCAGATATTACACAATGCATTGTGCTATTACGATGAGCAACATCACAAGCATTTCACATTACATGTACAGCTAACCCAGTGATAACTTCAAGAGAAGCATCAAAAACTGAAATTTACATAATATAACCACTTAACACTTAGGAAAACACATTTGATTTAGGCTTTAAGTGAATATTTTGTATTGGTTTAATGTCATAATTTACACCTCAACTTTACCACTTCCTAAAATTATACAATTAAAGTTTAAATTTATTTAATTGTACACCCAATTAAACATTTAACTATTACCATTTTAGGCCCATTTGACACTCCATCCCTTTTAGCCGTCTAAAAGATTAGGCGAAAAAAGATGGAAAAGAACGAACAAATAAATAAAACGGTTCATGATATCTATAAGTTATATGAAGACATTGAATCAGAGATACTAATCTTGATAAGGGTAGTTGTATAAATCTAAGTACTGAAGGCTGGCCTTTCTCTTGGCAACTGCCTTCCGTCGGATCGTTGCCCACTTCATAATCGCCCTGATCTTCCCCCATGCAACTCTTGGTCTTGAAATTCTAGGATTGCGGATATTAAAACCTGTGAAAGGAGAAAACTGTGCTGAATCCACTCCAGAAGCCAATCCGACCAAGAAACCATCTGATGTCCATGCAGAACCATGAGGAAGCATTGATGTGGTTGCAACTTGAAAATCATTTATTACACGATCACTTTGTGGAAATGGACCTTGTGAGCTGCTTGCAGGAGAAATGGTGTTTCCTATGCTGCCATATCCTGACCAAAAATCCCCTGTTACCAAATTTCCAGGCAGCGTTTGATTGTAAAGTTGGAATTGCTGATCATTTTGAAATGTGGTATCTTCTCTATGCATATTCGTTGCTGCATCATTTCCATATGATGTCGAAGGCGAGGAGAGATTCAATCCTAATGAATGTGTTGCATCTGAATTGGGGAAAAAAATGAGGTGGGGGGAGAGGAGAGGGTGAACATTAGAATTATGTGAAAATTAATTGTCGGAATTATTGTAGCGATTCCTGAAATGTGTGAATGATTAAGGCAAGGAATCAATTTACTATGAGGTAGTGAATCGTCGTGAGCAACAATTTTCGATTTCATACCTTGAGTTGCGATCGAGTAACTCCTCGAGGCAATCGATTGCTCTGTCTGCGAATTAGTCAGGTTCCATGAAGGATGGATATTTGAGGGATCTAGTGGTAATATTCTATGCAAGTCATTGTAAGCAAGCTTCTTCAAGTTTTCCACCACATCCTGTGAAAAGATAATAATGGTAGATTGTGGATACCCTTTTTTAGCATCTATAATACCATTAGTTATCCCTAAAAGCTATTACGAGATATGTAAGCGAATTAAATGGATTAACTCAGCTCGATCCACAAGTTAAACTGATCGAGCCTATTTGGCTCGTTTTTTAAACGGACAAAAAATACTAAATCCTAACTTGCTTTTTAAGGAAGTTAAATGGATCAATTCACGAGTTCTACTCGTACTCTCCAGATCCGCAAAAGGTTGTTCTGATGTTTGATTCTGTCTGCAGATAAGTAGCTAAATGGGTCGATCCAAATTGGTTCGCTTTAGTTTGTGAGTTAATAAGTCGAGTTTATTTTGCCTGCTTTTTAAGCAAGTCGAACTCATCTGACTTACTTTTTAAATGGATTAAAAACATTATGCCCTAATCTACATTTTAAGTAAATTAAATGGGTTAATCCAATCCGATCTACTTAATTTGTGGATTAAATTGGTTGGATTTATTTAGCTTACTTTTAAACAAGCCGAAAACATTTAGCCCTAACCGATTTTTTAAGCGAGTTAAACAGGCGTCAGCTATGGGCCAAAACTCATCTGCACACGCTTGCTAATATTAATTATAGCAACTTCTTTGACTATAACAAATGGCTAAAAGAGCGGCGGGAAAAAGAAAAAAAACTGACTTCCATGAAACAATCACGCCCGCTAATGCCCTTAAGCAACTGGTGGGATGCAACAGAGTAAGCAAACGCATACCTTTTGCGAAGAGTTGAAAGCATCCACTTGTGTATAGTTTTGGCCATCAAAAATCGCAGCAACCACTCTGCAGACAGAATCAAACACCAGAACAACCTTTTGCGGATCTGGAGAGTACGAGTAGAACTCGCCATCATTTACAACGCATTCTTCAGCATGTTGCACAATCGTGTCCCACGTTCTTTTAGGGATCGTGCTGGTAAGTATCTGCAGATGCAATATAAAAAGTTTAAAATTAATAGATTCAAAGAGGAATTTTATATTTGTTAATTAATGAAAGAACTCACATTTCTCAAAGCCAACGCGTTAATCTCATACTGTCGTAGGAAATCCTTTACTGTATTAATCCCAACAGCTTGAAGCCGTTCGTGTAGGATTCCGTCTCTCGATATTTTCTCAAGACGCCATACCTCATCGCGTAGTAATGGAGGGTGGTGCTTCCGGTACGCTAAATCAAGAATGATCTTTTAATTTAAAAAAAATAATTAATAAAAATAATAATTAAATCCTTTGAAAGCCAAGCTAATGAAATTTTTACGTTCTCCACGTTGATCTTTTACGATGAAAGGTTCGCTAATGCCTTCTCTTACTCTTACTCCATTGGTGATGCATCGCGCTGCTACGCGAGCCCCTAGCCTAAATTTTCTACGTCGTGTCCAGCTGGAGTTATCGGTGAAAGTGATTTCGCCAAGATGTCCAACTCCAGCCTGCAAAGAAAGAACCACATCATCACCGGTCACTAATGGTCGTTTTCCTTCTCTTTGTTTCAGAATATTAGCCTTGAATTCCTCCTCGGACCAATTTTCCCTTTCGTCTGACCCGAAATCACCATCGAGAGCTACGATTTCGATCTTTAGACAAGACAAGGGGCCAATTGTGACTACGGTATTGGTATTACCGTCTACCAGTTCAATCCTTACGGGGCTATTTCGCTCCGATCGTACTCTGTTGCTGGTGAAGATAGTTGGAGGTAATTTATCAGCAAATTGCAGGTGAAAGCCGGCTTCGGGAATTTCCTCTCTGCAAAAGAGTTGATAGAAAATCACTGTTTTAATTAGTCGAGTCATAGAAGACCGAAAGCCAACTTCAAGTTGCAGCTATTACTATTAGAACGCATCATACATAAATCAGTCCAGTAAGAAAGTCAAATGCAGAGTGTTTGTTGCATAGGAACAATATCTTGAGATTACTGCACTGATACTTTGATTTATTGCTAAGCTTTTAACTATAAAAGTAATCAAGAAAAGACTGAAACATTTGCCTGCAAAACAAACAAATAAAGCTTTAACAAGTTAACAATACAATACAAGGTTTTACCAAGGTGGTTTTTTTTTTTTTCTTTTCATTTGTTTCGCTCCATGCTTGATGTGTATGTTTTGTATTTTACATCTGCAAATTTTCCCATTTTCGCTTTGATATCATTTTTGGGCAAAGCACCTGCCAAAAACAGTACAAAAACTACTCCCAATCGACAATTAAAACAAGTAGCTTCAACAAAATAGCGATCTGAGTAGATGCTGGTTATAAACGTTCAAGCAAAATAGAAGATGGTATTGAAGGAAGAATTACAACGGAAGAGATCGATATTTGAGGATAAGTTCGAGTAAGGAATCAACGTTTTAAAATGTTTAAAATAAAATATCAACGTTTCACAAAGTAGTTCAAACAAAAAATCAAACGTTTCGAAAAGTTTAAATAAGAAATACGATGTTTCACAAAATGATTTAAACAATTTTGTGGATTAATTGCTATGTTATGATCTTATAATAATAACTTGATCCCTTATTTGAATCACCTTATGAAATACTGATTCCTTATTTGAACTTTTAAAAACGCTAATCTCCTATTTAAATTTGTCTTGAAACATTCATTATAATTCTTTAGTTAAAATCAATTCCTAAAAACAAATTGATACAAAATCCCTTGCACACACACCCAAGTCTGCACCCTAAGAGAAATAAATAGTGAAATACACTGATAAAATTAACCTCGATGCTCCATCATAGAGAGATAGGGCGCGGTTGACCTCCTCGCGGACCTGCTTAATGGAAAATGTGCAATAACTATTACATTTTAACTATGCTAACAACCAGAAATTTAGAATACTGAGTTAAAAGCTGTAAAACCCAAAAATTCCAATATCGAAAAGTTTATGAAAGTTGCATCTTGTATACTCATAAACAGATATACCTATCTAGTATCTACATCTTGGTATATATTAAAAAAAAAAAAAAAAAAACTAAAAATCGACATAATTTTACTCACCATCTTCAAATTTTCTTCCATATAGCAAGCTTAATTGCTGAAACTTCTTATTATGCTATGATCAAGTGGAAAATTTGAAGTAGGGAAAAGACGTGATGAAAGACAAAAATCACTGTGTTTTTTTCCCGGCAGGTAAAGAAGCATGCACGTAAAAAAAGTAGTTCTAATTATACTAATTGGCAATTAGTAATTTGCAGAGGCAAAATCACCATATATAATTGAGAAACAGTTTCATTAGTAGTCACAGAAAGAGGCAGATTAATTAGTAATATGCAAATACCAGGTAATTTTCTAACACATGGTGGTTCTGTAATTTTCTAATATGGAGTAATAATAGTATTAGAAATTTTGAGTGCACTAATCTTATCCACGTAACTTGTAAGTACTGATAGAATTTTCATAAAGTGGGAGTATCTGCTGCTGCTGCATGGCTCGCGTCAAAGTTCAGTAAATCCTTAGCAGAAGAGCTGCTCCTGCTATGAACTTAAATTTCAAATATGCAATTTAACAGCTAGAGATCAGCTGAGATCGAAAGGGGTAGCCGGTCATCGGCTAGGAACTTTTGGCTGGCAACGAAGCTAAAGCTTCTAACATGAAGCAATTAGCCAAAACTAAATTTCATAGTAAGTTCATTTTATGCAGAATTGATGAGTAAACCTACCACTTGGCGTAGGAAGGGCTCTAGTCTAGCCACAAATTCCTCCACTGACAATCCCCCAAACACATTTTTCCATAAACTGCAAAGAAACAAAAAGTCATGAATTTTTTAGAATCAAGATACAAAAACTGCATAAAAACAAGACTTACTTAGTCAAGTTACTTCTCTTTGGCTCTTGAACTGGAAGTCCGCAGCTTTTATCGCCATCATCATCATCATCCTTATTACCCTCCTGACGGAAAGGTTTCTTAGATGCCATTATTATTATTATTATTATTACACCATCAAGGAAAAAGAGCACACACACACACACGCCCTTTTTTAAGCAGAATTTTGACAAAAAACCACTCACAACATGAAAGAATGGAAACCTTTTACATTAACTGACACTGTAAAGCTTATTTTATAACTAGAATTTGACTCATAGACATGGAAAGTACAAAGTAGCTTCGTTTGAGCTTTTATAAAACAAAAAATTAACTGGCCCTTTAGAATAAAGTTTCAAATAAAAAAAACAAAAAGGTTTATTCCCTCTTAAGTTAAAAAAATCACTAAAAACCAAAAATGTATTACGAGACTATACGCGGACAATAATCGTTAACTAGTGTGTCTTTAGTGAAAATTGCGATTTGTAGTGATTCTTATCATGTACTTAGGAATTGTCAAATGATTATATATATATATATACAGAGAGAGAGAGAGAGTGTGAAGAAATTTGCAGGAAATTCCCTTTATAAAAGTATTCTATGTTTGACCAACAAATAGGATCCATCTAGGCTAGACCCAATAAAATTGTATTGGGATTCCGCTTATTCAAGCGCAAAAAAACCTATACCATATAATATATATAATAAGAATATTAATATTTTGAAACTGAGTGATAGTTATAAAAAATCTCAATTTTATTGTCATATTAAATATATCGATAGATTTATATAAAATAATATAAACTTCATAAAATTATGAAATTATATATCAAAAATTTATATTTATATAATTTTATATCTATTTTAATTTTAAAAAATCATAAAATTATAAATTCGAAAAACCGATTATAACCGACCACAAGGATTGTTTTAATGCTATGCAATATAGCCGTCTTTACAACGGCCGTACAAGTTATTTTCCAACGTCAGGAGACAAGATATGCCTAATGTGGGTCAGCTTTTGGACATTATGGGACGAAAACACCCCCTCACCAGGTAGATTGTACGTACCATGAAGATTGCAAGAAGTTACAATCCAAAAATCCTGTAACTTCTTTTGTGCTTACGCATGAAGAAGAGCAGTGTTGAATTAGCAAACACAGGTGATAAAACCAAGACCGTGAATTGAATTAACTTAAAAGTCGTCGAATTCGTAGTTAAAAATATTCTACTGTAGCCGTATGAAGGATATTAGTTTGATCTCATTTGTCCCTACAAAAAGTAAAAACCTTAAAAGAACCTTACTTCCTTAATTTTTGCTGCATCTCATTTTCTTCCTAAAATACTATGAAGAATACTAGGGAAATAGCACAAAACATATTTCCCTTAGAAGAATACCCAAAAAAAAAAAAAAAAATGACTTGAAGAGGGCTTTAGGAGGAAGAACTAGTAGCCTTAGCAAGTAAATGCACTTGTAGCAAGTAATTGAGGTCTTGGCTTGTTGATGAGTCATAATTTAAGGATGCAACGCAGGTGTTACAAATATTCTAGTGCACAAGTTCTCAATACTATCTAATTATGGCATTGCCTTAAGCTTATGAGAATTACATTGCCCCCTCCTAAGGTAATATATTAAGAGGATTTTCTTCAATTGAACGTTTTATGTTGATTCACTTTCTTTATCTGAGTTGTATAAATTAGTTCTTCCATTGAATTAACCTTTTTTTGTGATTTCTGATAAATGTTTCAAATGAATGTATAATAATATTGTTGCACTAAACGTGTGTTAGATAATTTGAATAATTAGCTAATGCATGCCTTTGAAACCGTTTACTTCAGCAAATGCAATAATATTGTTATGTAATAATTATCACTAAGAAATAGAATAGAGTTGCAACAAAATTGTCATCTGTTGATTTTTGTTCTAATGAGAATAATTTGGGGAAAAAAAATTCAACTTTATTATTAACTGTTATTTATAAATTTGAATAAGGAATGGCCATTCAATTTTTTTCAATAAGGATTTCTCATGGAATTGTTATTATGACCTAAAATGAAAGTAAACACTATAATATCTCTTCCAAAGGAATAATAAGATTATAATGAAATTGTAAACGAATAATTAATCTTGCGTATTAGCTTTACTTTTTTTTTCTTTTATTTTTATGAAAACTTTTAACATTAACGTTAACTAAATACAGTAGATTCCAACTAACTTCATAACTAGGATTTGACTCGTATAAATGGAATAAAAAGTTCAAAGTAGCTTCTTTTCAAATTTTATAAAACAAAACAAGTAGATTACCCTTAGAATAAAATTCAAGAAATTGAATCCCTCCAATAAAGAAAATCACTGGAAATTACTTATGTATATAAATATATATATTACACGAGTACACGTAGATATATACTCAGCACTAGTGGTTGCTTCCTGAGTGAAAATGAGTATATCTGGAGATACTTATCCAATACCTAGGAGTTGTCTAATTTTTCTAATAAAAGAGAGACAAGAAAATTTGCAGGAAAATTCCAAACCCAAGATACTAATGATGGAAATATACGTGCAAACCAAATCTAAGCCAAATCCCGACCTGAATCAGTCGCTGTACAAAATTTTAAATTTGTTTCGTGTGGGTCAGCTTTTTGGCCATTTATCGAACGATAACACGCACGATGAACGCGTAACCGAGTGGAACAGGGAGTCGTAGCAGTACCATGAAGATTACAAGAAGTTACTATTGTATTTTCTCTGTAATAGAAGTAGAACCAGTACCGTGAATTGAAATTGGCTTCAAAGTCATCCTGTTCAACGTTCAAACATTCTTGTATCCATGTCAAAAAATAAAAATCATTCCTGATTTGCTTCATCGCATGCTCAATAAGAATTTGATAGGTGCAATTCGTATTAAAAAATTTATCATAATCGATGGATATATCCCATTAAGAGTAATTGTTTTAAAGAAAAATTGTAAATAATTTTTCTAAACTTTAACTTAGGTGTATGTTAATCTTTTCAAAATTTTTAAAATATACTTTAAGATTCCATAAATTTTAATAAATTGATAACATAAAAAATATTTTCTTTTTTAATTAGAAAAAATCACACTATCATCAAATTTTAAAGGTCATAAAGCACGATTTAATAAATTTAAGATGATATCTTTGTACCCAAACCATCAATATATACAAGTTATTTACTAATTTATCAAAGTTTAAGAGATTTTAAAGTATACTTTAAAAATTCATAAGCTCGACTCGCTTTTAAATCAAAATTTATAAGTTATTTATATTTTTCCCTTGTTTTAATTGTTATTAAATACCGTTAATCATGTCATCATGTGGTATGACATACTTGAATGTATTTACTATAGTACATAATAATAATATTATATATTTTTTATTTTTATTATATTAAGAATAAGTAAAACTATTAATGTATTTTTACATCGATCAATATCCAATGCATGTGTGGCTTAGGGCTTATACAAAGCCCTATTTATTATCGCCATCTATCTCATCTTTAAAAATAAATTATAAATTTAAATATTTAAATTTAAAAATAAATAATAAAATAAAGGGTAAAGTTAATCTTATAAAAATAAAGAATGGTCCGAGAATCGTATCATTTGAGATCTAGGCCTATTTGCTATCGATTGGTAGGTTGAAGTGACCAAAGATGATTGGCCTTTCTGAGAAAACAATTGGTTTTCTCGAGAAGACAGTTAACTTTTCTCGAAAAACTTTAAATTCAAATTCTGTTTCGGCTTGCAAATTCCACACCTGGTGATTTATCTTTTGGCGTATTATATGAAGAAAAAATAAGCTTGAATAAATTTTATGTATTTTTTTTTTATGATTACAAAAAAGAAAATAAAGAAAATTCAAACTTAACCCATTCAATTAAAAAATTAGCATACATATCACTAAAATATCAAGTTTGGCTCATTTATATATATATATATATATATTTATGTATTTTAGTACATTTCGCATGTTTACTTCTTGTAGGAATAAGTATAAGTATTAGAACTATTTAAAAAAAAAAAAACAGTCTCTTAAAATAGGTTTTAACATAAAAAGCGAGTTAAATAGACTCAATCTGTTTAACTTATAAGTTAAAATAAACTAATTTGGATTAATTTATTCAATATATTTCCTCTTTTGTCGTACAAGCTAACCTATTTCCTATATTTTCAATGGATTATGATTGAAATTTTTTTGTTGGTTTAATCCATATACCAAAATAAACTAGGCTGTATGTTCTGCTTAACCACTTGCGCACCTTAGTCAAAGAAAGAAAAGAGGAAGGGACAAGTAAGAATTAGGTTTCTGCTTTCAAGGTAGAATAGTATGTCGCAATCAATGTCGGTCCACATGACTGAAAATGGAATAGAAGCATATCTACGAGCCAGAAAGAATGAAGAAGGAGAATAATAGTCCTCCAATTAACAATGTACTTAATAAGAAGAGGTTGTTGCATTTAATATTTACGAGGATGAGATTTTCTTTTTATTTTTTTTTTCAACTACGGAGGGGGAATTAAACCTATTATTTGATTGTAATGGCCTTAATGATGGAATTTTTTTTTTTAAGTTTGATTATAAATTATACACCATATACTAACTATTAAATACACGATAAAACATATATTTTTTATGATGGGGCTTTTTATAATTACGTTTTATAATAAATTTTTTCCTTTTTAATCATTATAATATATGGGGGTTCGTATTGTTCTGAGCAATATGTTGGATTTGAATGCTTTTTCTATGGTCGAATTTTCATGGAAGATTCGAGGTAGATTATCGTTAGCAAATTTTCAAATAGACTTGATTCCATGACCATGTATCCTTTAGTCAGAAGATTTGCTTAGAGGAGTCATAAATATTTGACGTGTTGAACCTTCTCTTGTGAGTATATTTTTAATAATTATTAGGAAAGATGCACCCGATATGCATATGCTAATAATAACAATTTAAAAAAAATTAATACGGCAAATTTATTAATATTTTTAATTTATTTTATTCCTTAATATTATAACTTGTTATTTCATATTGCAATTAATTAATATTATTTCGTCATGATATAAATGTCTTTTTATTAGTGGTGATTATTATTGATATATTTGTCATTATTACTATGCAATGGCCAATTTATATATGGTCAACATTTAAATAATGGTCTCAATTTGTTTTTCCTGTTTTACTTTTTTTATAGTAAATGAATCGCTTTAAAGATGAATATAAAATAATAATAAACCCTAAGAAATTTGAATGGAACTTGGTAAAGGTATGAGATTTTATAATGAAAGGGAATGTTGTTTTACTCCATCACTATACGATTGCCATGAGGGGAAAGAAAGAGAGAGAGATTATTTGTAATATTAAATGAGTACGTTTATTGAATTTTTGTCATTGATATCTTGACTTATTTGCATAATGATTACATATTAATACTATAGGCAAGCATGTCTTATTGTAGTTGGAAAATGTTATGAATCCTTTTTAATGTCATTTTAAGAAATCACATCCATGGTGAGATGTAATTATTAAGAACACATGTTTTTAGATGTAATCAAAGACTAATTCTCTCCCTATAACACAAGGAGAGAAACTAAGACCAAGCTTAGACACTTGAAGTAAAAAGCTAATGTAAAGCGGTATGTTTAGGAATTCTTAGAACTTATGCTGAAGATACTAGATCTCAACTCGAATAATGCTTTCATCATGTTCATGGATAGGTTGAAACTATAGGTTAAGCTAGAATTAGAGCAACATGGGGTGAAGAACATCTCGAAAGCTATTGTTGTAGTAGAGGGTCTTGTAGAACTATAGAATGAGAAAGACTAGCCTTCCGTGAGTAATGAAGAGGAAAAAGAGGAAGAAATCGAAGGCTAAAGATCTTTAAGTCCCTTAAGAGGAAGGGGGAAGATGGTAGATAGGACAAAGATATAACAATTTAAGTGTTATTTTTGTGATGAGCCACTTTATGCTGAGGATTGTCTAAAAAGAGAACAGTTAGATAATCTCCTTGTAAAGGATGAATCCAATGAAAACGATAAGGGTCAGCTTGGTATCATCCTTCTTCTTTATGCCATGAAGCCCCAAGATATGAAGGAGAGAAAGGACTTAATATATGTTGAAACCTAGGTGGGTGGAAAGAAGATAAATGCGATGGTGGATATGGGAGCCTTACATTTATTCATTTCAAGGGCTGTTGCCACTAGACTCAAATTAAAGATTGAAAGGAGTAAAGCCCAATTCAAGACAATTAACTCTAAGCAAATCCTAACATACGGAGTCCCTAAAAACGTAGAATTTAGCATTGGAGACTAGTGAGGAAGGGGGAATATTGAGGTAATCCTCATGGATGACTTGAGTTTATCATCAATTTGGACTTCTTGGATAGGAATAATGTCATTATTGTTCCTCAATCTAATTGTATTTGCTGGCTCAACCAAGAATCTTAATGTATAGTTCTAATGAGTGGGAAAACTAATGATCAACAAAGCTTGTTACTTAAATGCAAATCACAACAAGGAATGAAATAGGGAAGACAGCATTGATGAAAGGAGATAGTTCAACTTTGGTGGGGGAGGTCATAGAAGGAATAGATGGTAAAGTCCCACAAAGTTCAAAAACAGCAAACTTTGTAGAGCAAGATGACATCTCAGAGGACAAGTTTGTAAAAGGCAAAGTGCTGCATTGGCATAGAAGGAGGAAGATCATTAGTCATCTTCATGACATAGGTGCATATGGAAGACTGAGTCCTAATTATGGAATGGATTAGAACTCAAGAGTGAAGCTAAGATAAAAACGTCAATAAATTAGGTAGGAGAGAATATCACAAACTAATTCTTCAAAGCCTCAAAAGAATGCTTAGTATAGGCCCAATACTATAAGAAGGGACAAATGCAATATAAGAAGGAGATTCGCCCAGACATTTTATAGGTCTTGTTGTCCAATGAAAGTAGCAAACTGAAGATTGCTCCAAAAGGTTCTACAAACTATGGATCCTTATAACATAGTAAGCAGGGTAGGTAAAGTAGTAGGTAGGAATTTATCTTAGCCATTAGATTGAATAAATCTCAATCACCCATTGTAAGAGGCCATTTGTATATACAAAGGATTTTTCTTTATTTGTATTCATCCAAACATTAAGTGAAATTTATTTGGATATTCAGAGTTTATCTCTTTACTTTTTTTCTCTAAGGGTTGTGTGTGTTTTCATAAGCTAAATTAAGCCTTCTTTAGTATGGTTAAGATCGCTAAGTGTTACACGGGAATATTTGGAGGAATACGCCTGTAACACATTCATGATTAGTATCATGACTTGCAAAGCTTACTTATTGGTCTTTAACCCCCTAAGTCACTACAAAACGGGCTCAATTAGTGCATCCTTATAGACCAACTATTAATCATCACCTTGGTAAGCTATTGTCCTACTAATGAGCTAAAAGTGGAAATCAAAAACGAAAAAGAAAACACACCTTTTTAAAGAGAAGGTAGGTAAATCTCCATGAAAAGCTACAAAATTGGAGAAAAAATGGCTCTAGAAAAGTGGAAGTGGGAATAAGGTCATGAATGAGTTAGGAACATTATATAGGTTATATTGTAAAGAGAGGGAGTTAGGGTTTTTTTTTTTTTTTAAGAGAAAATCACATTTGTGAAAACGAGGAAGAAAACTTTGTTTCAGCCTTAGACTCGATAAAATTGTCTTGAAATTTTTTTTCCACATGGCATTTTTTAAGGATTTCTTCCCTTTCAACAATGCTTTTGCTTTTTCCTTCATGAAAGCATTAAGTTTAGATGAGATTGATGTCTAAGATAAAAATGAATGAAATGTAGGTTTATGAATCAAAGAAATAGTTGAGAATTCTTAATCTCTCTTAATTCAAAAATCTAGAATTTTGTTTATATCCTTCCTTGCATGTAGATAAGATTGATTAGTTTTTAGTAAGTGATATTTGTTGGGCCAAGAGCACCTCTTCTAGTAAAAACTTCCATAACTCAATTAATTGGTTAAGAAGGGTTATGGAAAGAACTAGTTTGTGAGGAGGCATGTCATATTTCAAAATGGCAGAGTCATAACAGTCCTGCCATGCAAACCATTCTAAGATAGAAGTCGATCTATAGCTACTATCTTAGATCTGATTTACACAAAACGTCCACGATTAATTCACTTTGAAATAAATAATTTACAAATTAAATATATTATTTACTTGCGAAAATATAAAATTATACATACTAAGATTAGTAATTTAATCTAACTTTACTCAAGTAATATATAAATTAGTGTTAAAAGGTTTACAAATATGGCCTAATACTTCAAGAGTGTGACTAATCTTCAGTTTTATATCCTCATTCCTCAATATATAATAGTTGTTAGCTTTAAGGTAATATAAAGTCACTTCCTAATTAGCATCTACAACAATATCTATAGAAATGCAAGTAAGCAACCGCTAAGACTACACATTAAGCATAGGCGAGGTTATCAGTTAGTTATTTAAATGTAATGCAATAGACGAATGTCACCATATGACATTGTTTAATCCATCATGAGATTAGAGATATTATATCCGTTCTCTAATCCGGGTTAAAGAATTTAATACACATTTCAACAGCTTACTACCAAATCTAGACTTGTGCAATGGAGATACACACCTTCCATAACTGCCTTCAAACCATTACTTTCATACTTACTGCGACCTCTTCTTTTATCACTTAATTCAACTAAGGATAAAGAAAGGATCATTATACTATTCAACATTATCCCTTTCTAAGAAGTCAGTATTTGGTTGGAGAACCTTAAACGTTTCCCCTAATGGGTTACCGTGTAGGTCTGATTTAGAACTATAAGTCATATATTTAATTATGTCCAATTAAGGTGATCGGTTCATATCATGCAATACAAAACAATTGCAAACTAATACATTAAGCCAATAATACATAATACATTCAAGAATACGCACACATAAGCATGCATATAATTAAACTACCTATAGGCATAAGCAAGTCTAACCTGAAGCCTCCAAATACTGTAAAACAGTAGTCTGAAATACAGTTATGTATTAATCCTAAACTTACTTGGACTTCCTGTTTGCTCACTTAAAGTGCAACTTATTACAAGCTTTCATCAATAATTCGTATAATACAAATATTATTATAATGTTCATATAACTATTATTTATATATAGGCTTTATTCTGTAATTATGATTATTATCTTCAATTAAGGGTTTTACTATATATAGTTATTTAGGTCTAGGTCTCTTGGGATCATTCCTCTTGTTCAGCCAAATTTTGAATTTACTTCTTATTCCAATTCTAATTCAACCTCCAAATCGGGTTCTAGTTTATTTTTTGATTACCCTTTATTAGTAAGTCTTTTAAATGCCTTTTAACTTTTTTCTTACGGTTTATTTAATGAGTTTAACCTTGGTTCAGGTTTTTTACTTACTCTTTAATATACTTCTATTAGCCCTACTTTCGATTTTTGCTCCTAAATCATATTCTAATTTGGGAATTGTCCACATTTGACATAATCACTCATAATATATATACATACACACACATATATATATATAAGCTTTAAATTATTAGTTTTAGTTTAAAATTATAATTTTACTCAATTGTTCTAGTTTTATATTACTTATTATTGATTTAATTCTAAATCAATTTCTGAATTAGGTTTTGTTTTAACTTTTGGTTACCATTATTATCTATAAACCCGAATTCCTTTCAGACTAATATATAAAATTTATTTAACTATGTTTAAATATCTTAAATCTTCTATTTAGCTCTTAACCAATATTTTGGTTAGTCGATATAGTACATCTTATTCCTGATTTAACTACTAAATTTGCTCTCATGTGAGAATAATCTATATTTTTTATATAAATTCCTAAATTTATATTCCAAATCAGGTTTATAATATTCTGCTATTATTATAATATATCAATTTAACTTAACATTTTCCACTTTTTTAATCTTCCTATTTAGCATATTACCTATTACTACTTAAATTACACCAAAAAGCATACATCTAACATCTTCAACATAAACAATTAAGTAGTGGGTATGAATCAATAGAAATTTGATAAGTGCGATTCGTACTAAAAAATTTAACATAATCGATGGATAAAACCCAATAAGAGTAATTATTTTTAAGGAAAATTATAAATAACTATCCTAAATTTTGACTTAGATGCAGATTAATCTCTTCAAAACTTTCAAAGTATACTTTAAGGTTTTATAAAGTTTAATAAATTAGCAATATAAAAGATTTTTTTAGCTAGAAAAATCACACTATTATCAAATTTTAGAGGTCACAAAGCACAATTTAATAAATTTAGAGGATATTTTTGCACCAAAATCATCAATATATAAGAGTTATTTGCTAATTTATCAAAGTTTAAAAGGTCTTAAAAACATACTTTGAAAATTCATGAGCTGAACTTGTATCTAAATCAAAATTTACAGGAGTTATTTGCATTTTTCCCTTGTTTTAATTGTTATTAAATACCATCAATCATGTCATCATGTCGTATGACTTACTCGAATGTATTCGGTATAATACATAACAATATTACATGTTTTATTTTTATTATATTAAGAATAACTAAGACTATCAATGTATTTTTACATTGGCTAATTTCCAACGCCTGCAAGGTTTTGGCCTTTATTACAAAGGACTATTTGTTCGAAATTTTTCTATTATCCCATACTTATTTTTTAGATGATTGATACTACCATTTATCTCACTCTAAATTTATACTCCCTTAATCTGAATTATTGAACAAACTGTGAATTCAAAAGTTTAGATTTTAATAAAATGAAAATTAATAATAAGATAGAAAACTAGACCGGTCATATCAAAACAAAGAGCGAGATCATAGAATCTCCCATTTGTTCAAGGATTGTATGGATGAGAACCTTCTCATTTGAGGTCAAGGCCTATTTGCTATCGATTGGTAGGTGAATGAGCATTTGGTTAAAGTAATCAAAGACGATGGCTTTTTCAAGAAAACGATTGGCTTTCTCAAGAAAACAGTTAGCTTTTCTCAAGAAGCTTTAAATCCAAATTTAGTTTACACATGTAAATTTACACCTCATAATTTATCTTTTGATGTATCATATGAAAAAAAAAAAGTTTGAATAAATTTTATATGTTTTTTTTTATGATTACAACATAAAAAAGAGAATTCAAACTTAACCCATCTAATTAAAAAATAAGCATCTATATTAGTAAAACACCAAGTTTAGCCCTTGACCATTCCTCACGTTTACTTGTTGTAGGTATAAGTGTAAGTATTAGAACTACTTAAAAAAAAAAATTAAACTAATTAAGTAGAGATATGCAAATAGGTTTTGACTTACGGATTGATCTATTTAACGTACTTTTTAAATAGGTTTAAATCGAGATTTTTTTATCTATTTAAAAAGCCAACCAAATTGACTCAATCCGTTTAACCCGCAAATCAAAATGAATCAATTTGTATAGATTCGTTCAATAAATTTACATTTTTATCCTCGTAAGCTAGTTTATTTCTTACATTTTAAATAGGTTGTGGCCATAATTTTTTTATTTGTTTAATCTGTGGACCACAATAAACTGGACTGGATGATCGGCTTAACCACTTGCGCACCTTAGTCAAAAAAAGAAAAGAGGAAGGGACAAGTAAGAAGTAGGTTTCTACTTTCAAGGTAGAATAGCATGTTGCAATCAATGTCGGTCCACATGACTCTGAAAATGGCACAGAAGCATATTTACGAGCCAGAAAGAATGAGGGAGAATAATAGTCCTCCAATTAACAATGTACTTGGTAATAAGAAGAGGTTGTTGCATTTAATATATATTAACGACGATGGGATTTTTTTTATTTTTTTCAACTACAGAGGACTGGCCTTAATGATGATTTTTTTTTTTTAAATCTGATTATCGATTATACACCATATACTAACTATTAAATACATGATAAAACATTTTTTTTTTTTTTTATGATCGGGCTTTTTATAATCACGTTTTATAATAAAAATTTTCCTTTTTAATCATTGTACCGTATGGGGGTTCATATTGTTCCGAGCAATATGTTGGATTTGACTACTTTTTCTATGGACGAATTTTCACGGCAGATTCGAGGTAGATTATCGTTAGCAAATTTTCAAATAGACTTGATTTCATCACCGTGTATGCTTTGGTCAGAAGATTTGCTTAGAGGAGCCGTAAATATTTGACGTCTCCAACCATCCCGTGTGAGCATATATTTAATGATTTAGCGATATTTCAAAAATTAGAAATTAAAACAAGAATATCTAAATATTAGGATAATTTCCCGTTTTTTTTTTATTAGAATTGATAGCCAATTTAAAGCGTTCAAGAAAATAACTTAATTAGACATAATAACTTTAATTAAAGAATTCTCATAAGTTTAAAAGTGAAAAACATAATAAAATATCAAAAATATAATCAAAATAGTAAAGATTTATTTTATATAAGTCCTTAAAGTCATATTTAAGATAACTGTATCTAAATTTAGGGCTTTCAAAAAAACTTATCCGTTTAAGTCCAAATTTTTTTATCAAGTTACAAAAGCTAGTTTAAGTAACATAATAAATTTATATTTTAAAAATAATATCATAAAAATCTAATTTTAGCCTTAGAAGTATAATTATTTAATATAACATAAAACTCGTCTGAATCCCTAAAATCGAACTTGAAATTGAACGAAAACTTTAAAATAAGTTAATTAGATTATAAAAAGAAATAATATAGTATATGAATATACATGTATTTTAATGAATATACTTAGTATATATAATAATTATACCTATCAATTAACCCAAAAATTATGTAATTATATATAATATGAGATAAACTCATAAAAATAAATAAGAAATATATCTTAAAAATAAAAGATATACTAGGAACATAATTATGTGTATAATTACACATTATATGTAATATATATAGGTATATAAATATATATAAGTAAATATACTAAATATCAATACAATATATATAAAATACAAATTATTAAATGAAGTATCAGCTAAAACTAATCCAAATCTCAACCAATTGCTGCAAATGACTTGGGAAATGTGGATCAATCACCGTGGCAAAGAAATTAGCTGGAAAGTGATGAATCAAAAAGAAAACTCATCACTTAAAGACACCTCATGCTAATTGGAAAGTGGAAAATAACAAAAAAAAAATTCTCTTGGCCAAAAATCTCCTTATAAATTACCAAAAACTTTAGAAACTGTTCATTTAGTAATCTAAAACCTAGGACAGTAGAAGAAAGACTTGGAAAAAAACTTAGAAAAATAAAAAGAAAATAGGGAAACCTACTGACCTATCATTGTATCCAACCTAGACCACTACTTAACAACAAACCTCGCCGACCATCACAAGCCTACCCATTGCCTAACTGCTCCAACAACTCATTGACGACCAACAACTACTGGAGTTCCAATAAACGGGTTAATTCAAATTCTATTATGCTTTTCATTGAATTTAAAAAATATTAAATTAATTCAAAAAATTATTAAAAAATTTATATTTAGGTTATTTCATATATACAGTCATGTGGTGTTTTTATTTTTGTAAAATTTTGAATATTTTATATACTTGCTTAAATAAGTTACTATTCCTTCTATTTTTGAAATGGAAAATAAATATACTAAATAATATTATTTATAGCTCAAAATTTTTATATAGAATAGATATGACATGCATCTAATTGCTATGTAGCTAGATTTTTAATTTAGGTATGTTTGATATTTAATGTAATTTTTTTACCCTAAAATTTGCTATAATTAGGGTGAAATTACGAAATAAATAGATTTTTATAAAATTAATTGATGGAATGGAATCTACTAACTTATGGTGATTCATAATAAGGTTAGGATATATTGAAAATAATTTTGTATAAAAATGATAATATTTGTTTAATTAAATGCAATTTAAGGGTAAAAATGTAATCATGTGAATATAAGCAATAAACCCAATAGTATGGAACCATGTACTCACTGAATTCTCCATATTTTTAGGAGTTTTTAGAAATTTTTGAAGAATTAATTGGTGACTCAAGCTATTTATCATGAATTTTAGTAGTAGAATAGCCTAATTTACTAATTAGGACATGTTTTTAGTAATAATAAGTTAAAATGTGATAAATATTAAAATAAAACTTTTACATGTACATGTTAGTCAGATTTGGTGAAAATAAATTTTTAACTTATTTAGTGATAATTATATGATTGGATTATAATATACACATAATAGGGTTAGATATTACATATATTATTAAGCTATATTAAAAAATTATATAAAATATAGTCCATCTGCATAAAATGCATATAATATAATAATGCTTATTATAAGAGCGTATAGATATAATATAAAACTAGAAATACCCTTTAGAAGTCATCTTTTAAAATAAAATTCATGGTACGTATTGTTAGGTTTTTATAAACCCAATGACACTACTTTTATTAAATTGGATAATCCTATATAATATAACCTATATCTCTATAATATTGTAAGAATTTACAAACTACGATAGATTTATTTTAATTGAAACGTATATTGATTTATTAAAAGTACATTTCGGCACGATTAAAACAATATATTATAAGTAATAGTATAACTGCGTATATTATCAATACTTAATAACTTAACATATATAATAAAACTATATTCCATTATATAAAGAAAATATTAATAAACCTTAGACATATATATATTTATATATATAAATTTAGAAGAAAATAAGAGTAGATAAAACCCTAATGTTTTCGTAACCTTTATGAAAAATAAATCAGATTTTTGTATATATAGGATCTGTAGGACCCATAATCAGCTACCCAAAATTTGACTCGTAGAATTTATAACGATGGGTTAAAGGATTCGATCGAGCTTAAATTATTAAATAAAGTTAGAAATATTAGTAAAAGTGATCTCGTAAGTTTGAATTTAAAAAAATATAAAATTTTCAAATTTTAAATATATAACTCGTTATTTATCGAAAATGCGTAAAATGCATTCCGATAACTAACGAATAACTAGAGATAAATTATATGTATACTAAAAATTATAAAATGATCAAAATAATATTTAAGAGTATTTATTTGTACTGTATATGAATTTACTTGTAGATAGAAATACACTTAATTACTTAAAATACGCGAAATGTGCTAAAATAATACTAAATAATTAAAGAAAATTCATAATTGATTAAGGAAAAATAAAGTAAAATAAAAAAAAAGGAATAATCCAAATTTGGGTTGTGGCAGCTGAGGAAAATAAGAAAAAATTTAGCCAATTAAATTAGAACAATACAAAAGGCAAATTGGAAGAAGATAAGGCAATTATCTAATCAAATTAATACACAATAATTCTCCAAGACCTTTATAAATACCCAAAATTTTTCAAAAGCTCATTTTGGATGTCAAGAAGTTTAGAAAATTAGAGAAAGGCGAAATTGAGAATAAATTAGGGTTTTAGAAAAAAATCACAAAAAAACTGTGCAATTGAGGCTTCTAAGGAGAACCCAGACCTAACGAGCAACTGGAAGTAGACGGCCATCATCACCACACGATGGTGACAGCACCCAGGTAGGCCGACATACCCATGGCCACCGATAGTGGCCAGAACCACCCAAACCGGTGAGTTCGATTTTCAGCCTGATTTTGTATAATTTATAAAAATAGTAAATATTCTTAGAAAATTATGAATTTTGTTATTCTGAAATATTTTAGTATGTAATTTTTAGGAAAAATATTATTTTGATGAAAATATATCTCGTGATATATGGTTTTTAAGAAATCATGTAAAATTGAGCATGTCTCGGTTTAGAAATAAATAATTTTAGGAACGTAGTTTTGAGCCCAAAATTTTTTTGTAGACTACTTATGTGATATAGAATAGTGCCAAAAATCCATTTTTCAAAAATTTTAAATAATTTTTAGGCCTTAAAATGAGGCATAAAATAGGTAATTTAAGGTTAATTAAGTAATTAAATGGTTAATTATTGATTTAGTGAATAATTATATGTTTTAAAATGTTGAAATTTGATTAAGTGTGATACTTGTAGCATTTAGGGTGTTAGATATAATTATTAGGCTAATTATGTAGTAAATAAGTAATAGGGAAAAATAGTAAATTTTAAGTTAATTTTGTAAATTAGGGTAATTAGGTATAAAATCTTATTTATAATGAATTTAGACATTTTAAAATGATAATTGATGTTGGGAGATGGTAATTAGAGTGATAGAAATATTAAATGTGTATTATGTACATAATAAGTAATAGTACATAATATGCAATTATTGAAAATATAATAAAGAGAAGATATTAGAATAAAAATTGATATTATATAAATAATAGAGATATATAATAAATCTGATAGAAATCTTAAATTTATGTAATTATATGAAAAATGTAAAAATTTCTCACATTATGAATAAATTCAGTACATTAATAAGAATTTAAGTGTACCTGGTGGAATAAAATACTGATTAGGAGTAATTATCTGGAAGTAATATGATTAATTTCACATTATGAGTTTAAATGAGTTTCTAAGGTTCGGGTATAAAATAGTAGTTTGAAATTAAACTAGAAACTAATTTAGAAATCGATGTGGAAACTGAACCCAAACCTAGCCTCAAACTAAGAATAATTGTAAAAGATTTGAGAACCTAGATAATTGGACATATTAATCCCTAAGCTAAAGATAATAATAAGTGTTATAAGATAAAAACTAATCTATAACAGTTATATGAAAACCGAGACAATGTTGGTATTATAGGGATGATCGACAATAGTCTGAGTAAGTCGGATCTCGAGTGAGTAAGCGAGGAGTCTAAAGAAGTTGGGATTAATACGTTGTTATATTTTGGAGGCTTGAGATTGTATTTGGTTGTGGTTATTAAATAGTTGGCTGTGTGCATGTGCTTGATTATGAGTTATGCTATGATTCTGTTTGTTGTTCCGGTTTGTATTGTATAAAATGATTGACCACCCTAAACTGAACCTAATCAAATATTTGACCTATAATCATAAATTGGACCTACATAGCAACCCATTAGGGGAAACCTAGGATTCTCCAGCTAAATACCAACCTCTTCAAAAGGGATAGCGTTGGATAGCATAATGGGTCCCTTTTTTATCCTTAGTCGAACTAAATAATAGGGGAGAAGGTTACGGTAAGGGTGAAGTCAATGATTCGAAGGTAGTCGTGGAAGATGCGGTGTCTCCATTGTACAAGTTTGGATTTGGTTGTAAGCTGTTGCATTAACGATAACTCATCAACTCGGATTAAGGCAAGTG
Organism: Lumnitzera littorea; assembly: GCA_024138015.1. NCBI lineage: Eukaryota > Viridiplantae > Streptophyta > Magnoliopsida > Myrtales > Combretaceae > Lumnitzera > Lumnitzera littorea. Next base: position 2,705,404 of record JAMXBB010000004.1, on the reverse strand, counting down.
CAATTTCTCTAATCTTACAACGAGCCAGACAACGTCGTACGATGACATTTGCTTGAACATGCATTGCACCTAATAAGTTGGTTAATAACCTTGTTTATGTTTGTGGTATAGTTTTAAGTCCTCCATCCTAACTTACTAAGTTGTAGTTACTCACATCCCTATAGACATCATTGTAAGTGCTGATTAGGAAGTGGCTTACAACTACTCTGAAGTTAACAACTATTCTGAAGCTAGCAATTACTGAATCCTAAGGAGTAAGGAAAAATATTTGAAGAATAGACGTATATTTTTAAGGTCTAAGCTCTTATCTTAGAATTTTTCTTTTCTGAATAATATATTAACTAAGAAATAGATTACAGTGAAATGTTCTAAACATTAGTTGTAATAACTGAATTCTAGTATATATATATATATATATTCTTACTTTCTTAGGTAAATGATTTATTTAAATTATAAACTATTTACTTCAAAGCAGGTTAGTCATGGACACCTTATGTAAATTAGGTCTAAGATGGCGGCTGTATGATAAACTTTTATCTTAGAATGGTTTGCACAGCGGGACTATTACGACTCTGCCACTTCGAGGTGTGACAGGATCTCTCAATGAGCGAAGAGTCAAAGATATAAATATTTTACAATAAGTGTTAGGACAGATAAGTAGGATTAATGCTTAATAGCATTTTAGGGTATTATTTCGGAATATCTGAAGACTTTGGTATATGTTTGTTTGTACTTGTAGTTAGTTGTTTGTTTGTGTGCAATGCTTATATTTGAAATTTGATTTGTTGTAATGGGAGATGAGCTCCATGTTGTGGTTATTTTGTAAATATTTCTAAACTTAAATTGTTTGGACTTGGTTAATCATTCTAAAAATGAACCGACTCAAACTCAGCTTAACATCTAACTTGATATGCATTACAACTTACTAGGGGTAACGACTAAGATTCTCGAGTTAAACATGAACTCCCTTCAATGAGAATAGTTGAAATGTTCATTTCCTCACTCATAGCCGAATTAAGTGATGGAAGAAGAGGTCGTAGCAAGATTGGGGACCGTGTTTCGAAGGTGATTACGAGAAGAGGGTGTTCTCCATTATGCAAGCCTCGGTTTGGTTTCAATTCACAAGTACACAACGTTAAACTCCTTAATCCGGATTAAAGCAGGCGTAATTTCTCTTATCTCTCAACGGACCAGATAATGTCGTACAATGATATTTAATTGTACATGTACTGCATTTAACTAACTTAGTTAAAAACCCTACTTATAATGTGTTAAATGCATATTTTTATCTCTGTCCTACTTACTGAGTAATTGTCTTCATTTCTTCATAGTTTGTTTTACAAGTTCAAAATGGATTACAAGTATCTATTAAAAACCATAGCATTAGCAAACTGTTATGCTTCGAAGCGGCAGAATCGTAATAGCCCCGTCGTTTAAACCATTCTAAGATAGAAGTTGGTCTTATAACCACTATCCTAGACTTAATCTACACAAGGCATCCATGACTAACCCGCTTTGAAGTAAACAGTTTGTAATTTAAATAAATTATTTACCTAAGAAAGTGAGAAAAAATATATATATAAACTATAGTTCAGTAATTACAATTAAAGTTTACAAGGTTTATGTTATTCAGAAATAAAAAAATTCTAAAATAAAAGCTTAGACCTTAAAAATATATGTTTGTTCTTCAAATGTTTTTCTCACTCCTTAGGATCCAACAGTTGCTAACTTCAGAATAGTTGTTGCTAGCTTCAGAGTAATTGTTGCTAGCTTCAAGTAGTTGTAAGTCGCTTCTTAGCTACCACTTGCACAACATCTATAGGGATATGAGCAACCATAACTTAGTAAGTTAGGATGAAGGACTTAAAACAACACCACAAACACAAACAAGGTTATCAACTAAATTATTTGGTACAATGCATGTTTAAGCAAATGTCATCATACAACATTGTTCGGCCCATCATGAGATTAGAGAAATTGCGCCCGCTCTAATCTGGATTGAGGAGTTGCTGTTAATGCAACAGCTCACCACTAAACCCAGGCTTGTGCAATGAAGACATCGCTCTTCCCGCAACTACCTTCAAACCGTTGACTTTACCCTTGCCGCAACCTCCTCACCTGTCACTTAGTTCGACTAAGGATCAAGAAGAGACCCATTATGCCATCCGGTGCTATTTCTTTCAAAGAGGTCAATATTTGGCCTTTCGAAGGGGCCAATATTTGGCCGAAGAAACCTAGGTTTCCCCTAATGGGTTGCTATGCAGGTTCGATTTATGTTTACAAGTCATACCTTTGTTAAGTTTAGTTTCGAGTAATTGATCACTTCATACAATACAAGCTATAATAACAAACAGAATTATAGTATCACTCATAATCAAGCATATGCACACAACCAACTATCTAATAAGCACAACCAAATATAATCTCAAGCCTCTAAAATACAACATCGTATTAATCCCAACTTACTTGGACTCTTCGCTTACTCATTTGAGGTCCAACTCGCTCAGGCCATCGCTGATCATTTCTATAACACAAATGTGGTTTCAGTTTTTCATATAACTATTATAGATTGGTTTTATCCTATAATACTTATTATTATCTTTTGTTTAGGGTTTAATATACCTAATTATCCAGGTCTTAAGTTTTTTACAATTCTTCTTGAATTGTGTTAAGTTCTGTTTCAGTTTTCGCATTGATTTCTAAACAAGGTTTTTAACACAATTTTTTGTTAAAGATTTATATATACACCTTAAGAAATCATTCCGACCCATAATGTGAAATAAATTGTATTATCTTCGGATATCCTAAATATTGTTTTTAGTCTCTAACTAGTGTTCTAGTCCGTGCGGTACACCCGGATCCTAGTTTAATCACCGAATTCACCGCCGTTATGAAAAAAATCTTACATTTTTCATATATTTACCCTAATTTAAGTTTCCTATCAGATTTATTATATATCTCTATTATTTATATAATATCAATTTTTATTCTAATATCTTCTATTTATTATATTTCCAATAATTATATATTATGTATTATCACTTATTATGGATATAATATACATCTAATATTTATATCACTCTAATTACCATCTTCCAACATCAATTATCATTTCAAAATGTCTAAATTCATCCTAAATCATATTTTATATCTAATTACCCTAATTTACAAAATTAACTTAAAATTTACTATTTTACCCTATTATTTATTTATTACATAATTAGCCTAATAATTATATCTAACGCCCTAAATGCTACAAGCATCATAGTTCATCAGATTTCAACATCCTAAAACATATAATTATTCACTAAATCAGTAATTAACTATTTAATTACTTAATTAACCTTAAATTATCCATTTTATGCCTCATTTTAAGGCCTAAAAATTATCTAAAAGTTTCGAAAATTAATTTTTAAAAATGGGCTTCATAGCACTGTCTTATATCGTCTAAGTAGTCTATACAAAAATTTTGGGCTCAAAACTACACTCCTAAGATCATTTATTTCTAAACCGAAACACATTCGATTTTACATGATTTTTTAAAGACCATATATCACGGGACATATTTTTATCAAAATAATATTTTTTTCTAAAAACTACATACTAAAATATTCCAAAATAACAATTTTCATAATTTTCTAAAAATATTTAATATTTTTATAAAATTAAACAAAATCGGGTTAAAAATCAAACTCACCGGTTTGGGTGGCTCCGGCCACCGTTGGTGTCCATGAGTATGTCGGCCCACCTGGGCACTGTCACCACCGTGTGGTGGTGGTGGCCATCTACTCCCAACTGCTCGTCGGGTGTTGATTCCCCTCTAAGGCCCTAATTGCACAAATTTGAGTAATTTTTTTGAAATAAATTCAAACACTCACCATTTCAGCCCTCTCTATTTTTCTCACTCTCCAAACTGATCAAATGAGCTTCTAAAATTTTCTTGCTATTTATAGAGCATTAGGGAACTTATTGTGCATTAATGAGACAAGATAATTGTCTTATCTCTTCTTTTTTTTACTTTCTATTTGTTGCATTTTAATTAGTTGATTTTGTTTCTTCAATTCCAAATTTCCACGCCTCAAGTCTGAAATTTTCCTCATTTTTCCTAATTTTTCCTTAATTAATTATGAATTTTCTTTAATTATTTATTATTAATTTAGCACATTTCGCGTATTTTAAGTAATAACGCGTATTTCTACCTACATGTAAATTCATATATAGTATAATTAAATATTTCTAAATATTATTTAAGTCATTATATGATTTTTAGTATACATATAATTTATTTTTAGTGATTTGTTAATTATCGAAATGCAATTTACATATTTTCGATAAATAACGAGTTATATACTTAAAATTTGGAAATTTTATATTTTTATATTTTATTACTTATTTTCTTAAATTCGAACGTACGGATCATTTTTATTAATATTTCTAGCTTTACTTTATAATTTAGGTTTGATTGGATCTTTCAGCCGATCGAAACTCTAAGTGACTGGTTGTGGGGCTTATATAAACTAGAACAGGGAGTAAATTATAACAAGAAATGACTGGTTATTATCTTTAGTATTGATTTTTTTAACTTTTAAAGAAAACTACACAAGAGTCCTCAAGGGACTTGTTAGTTTTCAATATTCTAAGTTTGTATATAAAATGATAAGTACCTATGAGATTTACTACTACTCTTTTGCAAAGTTAAATTACAAGTTTATTTTTAATAAATTATTTTAAAAGATTACTCCATAGGCTTATTACAAATAGGTGTCAAATTAGATGTTTTAAAGGAATAGAGTCAAGTACGACTAGTATGAATTAAGTTTAAGATAACAACTTTAAAAACAGTTTTTATCTTAGGATAGCTCGCACAATGGAACTGTTACGACTTAACATTTTTAGAGCACAACATTTCATATTAAAATTAATTAATATCATTTCATCATTGTATAAATGTCTTTTTATTGTTAATGACAATTATTGATATATTTGCCATTAAGACTATGCCATGGTCAATCATTTAAATAATGGTCACAATTTGTTTTCCTTGTTTTGTTTTTTTATAGTAAATGAATTGCTTTAAAGGTGAATATAGAGTAATAATAAACCCTAAAAAATTGGATGAAACTTGGTAAAGGTCTGAAATCCTGTAATGACAGGGATGGTTGTTTTAATCAATTGCTATACCATTGCCATAAGAGAGAAAGAGAGAGAGATTATCTATAATATTAAATGTGCATAGTTATTGGATTTTTGTCATTGCTATCTTGACTTATTTGCATAATTATTACATTTTAATACTATAGATAAACATGTCTTACTTTAGTTAGAAAATGTTATGAATCCTTTTTAATCTCATTTTAAGAAATCACATCCATAGTAAGATGTAATATTAAGGATACATATATTAAGATGTGATCCGAGACCAGTTCTCTCCTTATAACATAAGGAGAGAAATTAAGATCAAGCTTAGACACCTCAAGCAAAAAGCTAATGTAAAGCGGTATGTTTAGGAAATCTTAGAATTTATGCTAGAGATACTAGACCTCAACCCGAATGATGCTTTCATCATGTTCATGGATGAGCTAAAACTATAGGGTAAGGTAGAATTCGAGCGACATGGGGTGGAGAATATCTTGAAAGTCGTTGTTGTAGCAAAGGGTCTTGTAGAACTATAGCACAAGAAAGACTAGCCTTCCATAAGTAATGAAGAGGAAAAAGAGGAAGAAATCAAAGGTTGAAGATCTTTAGGTCCTCCAAGAGGAAGGGAGAGGATAGCAAATAAGAGAAGGGTATGACAATTTAAGTGCTATTTTTGTGTGTGCTCAAGATTATCCAAAAAGGGAACAGTTAAATGCTCTCCTTACAAAGGATGAATTTGATGGAAACGATAAGGGTCATCTTGGTATCATTTGTCTTCTTTATGCTACAAAGCCCCAAGATAAGAAGAAGAGAAAAGGCTTGATGTATGTTGAAACTTGGGTAGATGGAAAGAAGATAAATGCGATGGTAGATATGGGAGCATTACATTTATTCATTTCAAGGGATTCTGCCACTAAACGCGAATTAAAGATTGAAAGGAGTAAAGCCCAATTCAAGATTGTTAACTCTAAGGAGATCCCAACATACGAAGTCCTTAAAAACATGGAATTTAGATTTGGAGAGTAGTAAGGAAGGGGGAATATTGAGGTAATTCTCACATATGACTTTGAGTTTGTCATCAGTTTGGACTTCTTGGATAAGAACAATGTCATTATTGTTCCTCAATCTAATTGTATTTATTGGATCAACCAAAAATCTTATGCCTCGTTCATTTGAGAGGAATTAGGATTTAATTCCTTCCTTATTCTTTGTTACAACGTTCACTTGATTTTTTGTCTCTAAATCGCAATTCCTTAAGAATTCTTATTACGTGAAATCAAGTAATAGGAATTCTTTAATTCAACCAAAGAATTACGATTCCTTGCAAAATTTCATATTTTTTCCAAAAATAACGTCATATCAATTTAATAATGACCACCACAATCATTGCTATCGCCATCGCCATCGCTACCGCCCCTCCTACTATCGCCACTATTACTAACCACTAACCACCACCACCTATCATCACCACCACAATCACCACCAACTACCATCATTGCCACTAACACTATTATTATCACATTGTTGCTACCACCATCACCCATTGCCATCGCCACCGCCTTTGACTATCACTGTCATCACTACTACTGCTGTCATTACCATCGCCGTAACTACCCCCACCCCCCTTCCAAGCCGCTACCCCGGCCACTACCACTACTACTACCATCAACTACCACTATCGCCATCACCATCGCTCGCAATCGCCGTTAACCATTACTACCACTTCCACCTTGCAGTTGATTTCCACTACCACCTATTACTTTAGAATTACTTGAAAAAGAAAATGAATCAATGGTAATTTTGTCATTAAAGTTTTATTATGTATTTATTCTTAACTCGTTTATTAATCCAACTAAATAAAGTAATAGGTATTACACCTTTATTGTATTCTTTAAGAATTCCAATTACATTTCTCCCTCATTCCATTCAGTGAAATGAACGAGCTATTAATGTATGGTTATAGTGAGTAGGAAAACTGGATGATCAACAAAGCTCATTACTTTAATGCTAATCATGACAAAGGATGAAACAGAGAAAATAACATTGATGAAAGGAGATAGTTTAACTTTGGTAGGGGAAGTTGCAGAAGGAATAGATGGTAAAGTCTTACAAAGTTCAAAACCAACAAACTTTATAGAGCAAGGCAACAATTCAGAGGATAAGTTTGAAAAAGGAAAAGTGCTGCATTAAGATAAAAGGAGGAGGGAGGCCATTGGTCATCTTCACGACATAGGTGCATATAGAAGACCAAGTCCCAGTTATGGAATGGATTAGAACTAAAGAGCGAAGTTAGGATGAAAACGTTGATAGATTTGGTAGGAAAGAATGCCATAAACTGATTCTTCAAAGCCCCAAAGAATTCCTAGTACAAGCCCAATGAGGTAAGAAGGGACAAATGCAATCTAAGAAGGAGGTCAGCCTAGACATTTTATAGATCTTATTGTCCAGTGAAGTTTGTAGACTGAAGAATGCTTTGAAAGGTTCTACTAACTCGAATCCTTATAACATAGTAGGTAGGAATTGATCTTAGCCATTAGATCAAATAAATCTTGATCATTCATTATAGGAGGCCATTTGTATATATAAGGGGTTTTCTCCCATTTGTATATCTAAACATTAACAATGTGTTCAGTTGGAGGGAATGGCAATTCCATTCTCCCCTTATTCCTTAAAGGGGTCTCATTACACTGTTTACTTCATTAGGAATTGCAATTCAATGAAAATAAGGAATGGTCATTCCTTAGTGAAAGTAAAGACTTGCGATTTTGTGGTTAAATGACGTCTTCTATCCTCTTCTCATTATATATTAGACCACCACCATCATCATCAAAGAACTCTAACACCACCACTTACTGACAACCACACTAGATCCATTGAAGCATATTGACATCGTTACCATTGGTGACCATACTAGATCTATCGAAGCACTCCAGCATCGCTACCATTATAAGCTTTACAATTGAAAGTTCGGATTTAATATATAAGATTTAAGGCGATTAGATAAAGTGTTTGATCGAGCCTAAGTTATACGATGAAGCTAAGTGACCTTATAAGTTTGAATTTAGGAAAATAAGTAATAAAATAATAGAATATTATAATATTAAACTATAAGTAAATTACATATTATTTATCTGAAATACATAAAAATGAGTTTTGATCATTAATAAGTAGATAGAGATAAATTATATACACACTAAAAATCATAGAATAACACAAATAATATTTAGATGTATTTACTTGTATTCCACATGTATTTACGTGTAGGTAAAAATACGTAAAATTACCTAAAATGCCAAAAAATGCTAAAATAATGCCAAATAATTAAAGAAAATTACAAAAAAAAATCAAAGGAAAAGTAAGGATTTGTCCAAAATCAAGTCATGGCATGTTAGGGTAGAAAGAAAAAAATTAAACTGATTAGAATAAACCAACTAGAAAGCAAAATAAGAAGAAAATAAGGCTAAATATCAACTTAAAATTAATGAAAAAAATCCCCATACAACTTTATAAATACCCAAACCTTAACTGAAGCTCATTTGGTCTGTTTGGAGTGCAAGAAAATTAGAGAGAACCAAAAAAGAGAGCATTAGGGTTTTTGTAAAAAATTAGAAAAAAATCTGTACAATTAGGGCTTGTAGACCAAACCCATGACTCATGCCCCACGACTACCTGGAACTGAACCATTGCCACCAAAACACCCTACCACCATCACCTAGGTTGACCGATAACCCTAGGACGACCGTTGGTGGTTAGAAGTCAAACGGTCAAGTGAGTCTAATTTTAACCTGATTTTGTTTAATTTATTAAAATTATCGATTTTATCCATAAAATGATGAAATTTACTATTATAATGTTTTTATGTGTGTAGATTTAGAAAAAAATATTGGTTTGATTCAATTATATCTAGAAATATGAAGTGCTTAAGAAACCGTGTAAATCCGATCACATTTTGAATTATAAATAAATAGCCTTAGGAGAGTAATTTAAAGCTCAAAATTTTTGTGTAAACTACTTAGGGGATGTAGAATAGTGTTATGAAGCCATTTTTCATAAATGAAATTTCAAAAATTTTAAGTAATTTTTAGGTCTTTAATATATATATATATAATTAGTCATTTTGGGGTTAGTTAATGATTAATTAAATAATTATTGGTTTAGTGTATAATTAGGTGTTTTAAGATGTTCATATTTGATGTAGTATGACATTTGTAGTATTTAGGGTGTTAGATGTAATTATTAGAAGTATGATATAATATTATATAGTAAATATATGTAATTTTAATAGTATGTGGAATTAGAATTATAATAAATATAAAATATTAGGTTAAAATAGATAATATATTAATAATATTAATATATAATAAATCTGGTAAGAAACATAAATTTAAGTAATTATATGAAAATATAAAATTTTCTTACGTCAAAAGTAAATTCAGTACATAAATAAGGACTGGGGTGTATCATATAAGTTAGAATATTGGTTAAGAACTAAAAGTGATATTTAGGATACCTGAATATAATGTGATTAATTTCACATTATGGTTTAGAACGTATTCTTAGGATTTATGTATAATATTCGTAGTTGGAACTGATTTAGAACTTAAATTGGAACCAGATTCAGAAATTGATTCCAAAACTAACCTACAATGAATCAATGATAAATAATATATATATGTGGAAAATCGAGTTTAATTATAACCTAAAGTTTATATATAACATAAGAGTATAAATACTAAAAGAGTATTTATATTATAGGAAATGCAGAGACAAGTCGACCTGCGATAAGTTGAGTGAGTGAACCAAGGATTCTAAGTAAGTTAGGTTCAATACTTTATCGTATTTTTTAGTACTATTTTAATGTACTTGGAGGCTTAGGATTGTGTATAATTGTGCTTATAGGTAGTTATATGCATGTGCTTGTATGTATTTGACTTTATACTGAAATCTATGTTGTGTTAGGTGTTTGTTGTGAATTGAATGGTGTACGATTGTTTGATTACCTTAAACCGTACTTAATTGTAACCGACCTAAATACTTTAATTAGATAGGAATTGCAACCCTTTAGAGGACTATTGAGAGTTTCCAACCAAACACCAATACCTTTGAAAAAAATAACATTGGATAACATAATAGTTTTTTCTTCATTCTTAGCCAAACTAAGTGATAAAAGAGGAGGTTGCGGTAAGGATGAGAGCAATTGATGGGAATCAAGCTACTGGACCTCTTACCTGCAGTTGAGCCCAAGGACTAGAGAGACTGGCATGATGAATCCTTCTGTTTCAACCAACCCCTGTCAAGGCTAAGTACTTCCTTACCGAGTCACGTTTAATGCCATGTTGTATAACCACCCATTACTCTATGATATGTCGAGTTGATGAATACTCTTCAGCGCTGAGCCGATCAATTACTCAGTATCTTCCTTACTGAGAAGTCGAGAGAGAGAGAGACCGGACTAATCAGGCCATCCTTACTCGGATAAACCTATCTGTCTGTACTTTTTGTCTGCATCTCTTAATAACCTTACCAATGTAGTATCGCCACGTGTATAGTATTACGTGTAGGATCTGTAGCACCAATGATTGTTTTCCTTATATATTCATTTTTACTCTTTTTATATCATTGTCAAGCCTGCTTTTTCGGTTTTCTATTTAAAATTGAATTCCCCATTTCCGATTAATATTAAACCCTAACCCATTTAATATTAATCATCAACTAAAGAAATTGAAAAATTCCAGTTTTTTATTTAAAAATTTTTTTGGAGTCGCCACCCAACCGGTGACCGGAAAAAGAAAAAAAAAACCGCAATCAATTGGGTGAATTGATTACGATCTAGCTACCGGTCTTTGATTTCAATTTAATACAAACCAGATAAATCCAAATCCAAATCCAAAGGCTAACCTATTAAACCCTAATGGGTACCACTATTTATTTACCGAAATTATGATTATGATTATTCTTCTAAATTATCTTTTTTAATATCTTTAAGAAAAGGAAATAATAAAAAAACCTAGGTTTTTATAGATTTTATCGTTGTTCCGAAGGTGCCTATGTACCCGCTAGCCAGAATCAAACGATCGTAATTCTTTCAGAAAATCTTAGTGTGTTGATTGATTTTAATTTTTGAAAATTGGTCGAGTTTACGTTTTAGTTGATTCAATTTTAAAAAAATCTAAAGAGTCCTAACTCATGAGTGATTTAAAAAAAAAAACTCTCTAAGATACTATAACTTTTTTGTAAAAATTTTTTTTTTGTCAATTTTTATTTCTAAAAAAAAAATAATTTTTCTCTATGAGAATTCCTAAAAAAATTTCTAAACTAATACCTACATATGTATATATACATATCTATACCTAAATTATATTATTAACAACTATCTATCTAAATAACTTAATAAAATTATACAACTTACTTAATATATAAAAACTAATATTAAGAGTTTCCTAAACTAAGATATATACATATAGATATGTATCATGCTATGAATTTAATTGACTAACTAACAGAATAATAATAATAAAGTAACTTAAACAAAGAAACAAACAAAAAAAAAACTTGAAGAAGATCTCACCTAGATGCTCTACGGCTGTGGCGGGGGCTGTTGTTCGTGAGTGGCCTGATGCTGAAGCTTAGACGTATGTGAGTTGCCACGGGCAGTCGAAGAGGACAGCGTGTTGTATCAATCATCCCAACTGTTGTTCAGTCAATGTAACTTATTCAGCCAAGGACATGCATGTGCTAATCGATGCTGTCTGGGCTTAACAGTTAAGTCTGCTGTGAAGCTGAATGTTCAATGCAGTGCTCAATGGACAGTAGTGCAGCGATAGATCAGGAAACGTGCTGGTGTGTGTGTAGTGTGTGGGATAGTGGCATGTACTTTAGTGATGGTGTTGTATGCGCGCTTAGTCGGAGACTGATTATGAGTGGGAGTTCAATTGTGGACAACAGCAACGTTAAGTCGATGTAGTGGAGTGTAGTACGATTTATGCAGCGGAATCAGGCGTGTGCGGTTGAATTGTATGGTGAAGCTTGGAGCTAAGTTATGGACAGCAGCGACGAAGATGGAGAGCTGATCGCGAGTGTTAGATTCAAATGGCGAGAAAGAGAAATCCTAAACGCTGTTGTTGTTTGCTATCGCCTGCTGTTGTTTGCTATCACTTGTTGTTGGTGATGTGGCCGATGCAATTGTGTGAATGAAGTGGCATGGTTGTAGCTGATTGGAAGTGATTAGTACATGGACTGTGTGGTCAGTGGCTGTGCAAGGCTTGATGGAACGTGTTGCTAAGGATGGTGATGTTCGTTAACGTACCGTAGGTGAGCTTGATCAGCGACGTATGGCCGAATGTAGATACGCAAGGGTGATTGGCACTGCTGCAGTTGGAACGTGAGTTGGCAATTGAAATTGGTTGTATGTAAGCGCGTGTGGTTCATCGGTGTTGGAGCCGTTGTGCAGTCGTAAGTGATTCAGGCATGCTGTTTAGTCATGCACAGAGTCTCAAACTTCGATTTTTTTTCTTTTGGGAGTTTTTGTATTTATAAAAACTAAATAAGATCATATCAAATCATATATTTTTTGTATCTAATTAAATTATTAAACTAGATCCAAATTAATTCAAACCCAATTTAATAAAATTAAACTAGATTCAAATGATTTTAACTAGATATGAATCCCGTTTATTCATCTCGCTTTTATAAAAGATAGAAAAATAAAAGACATAGGTGCTTAGCGAGACTTGAACCTAAGACCTCAAATTAAATCAAATCTGGTACTTCAATACTTATCTTTTAGGCCGTTGGCTTGCGCCTTGATTTTTAATATAACTAAATTGTATTTAAAACACGCAATTGCCTAAAATAATTATTTGCACTAAACTAAAATTATTTGTCCCTAATTATAAATTACGTCCTAAAAATCTACGAAATTTTTATAATTTTTTCTTTTCTTATTTTTTTTTTTGGTATTTTCATCGTTTGTTAATTTTTATTATTTTTATTTATTATTATTATTTTTATTTTTGAATTAGGACCCTTTTTGTAAAATAAAAATTAGGACTACAGAAGGGTAAAAATTGGGTGTCTACAATCATGTACATTTCTTCTTTAGGAAATGTCTTTTTTATCTTTTCCCTTTTGGGCAAATTGCCTTAACTTATAAGTATAAATATCCTTATACTTATAGCTATAGGAGATCTGATTACCTTCAATACAATTAGTACTTTTCTCCCTTGCGTAAACACTATTATTTACTCTCGGCATTACTCTTATCTTTTCCCTTAAGTAAGGTTAGATGACGAATAACCTCATTGGACTAATTTTTATGTTATATCAAATTGTGCTGTGAGTCCTCAGAAATTCCATTGGTATGTCATATCTTCTAGACTTGTTCATGGGTTTTGCTTACTATTTTCTTTACCCTTTTGTACATTTTCCCATTAACCCTTTTCAAGCTTTCTGCAAGCTTGGACCTATTCAGCAACCGGCTTTGTCTATTCTTGGTTATGATTCGTATCATCTTGATATCAGAGTAGAGGTTTTGTGTAAGTTGTAGTTAGTTCTTCCTAAATTATGTTATACTTTGTTTTGTGTGTAAGAAACAAAGCAAGTTACTATATTCATTTAACTGTTATGTTGTTAGCTATTCACTTTCTGAAGTGTTTGTTTGAATTTAAATATATGAGAAAAAATGACAGACCTAAGTATAAATGTTAATGCCGATGATGACTGTGGAGTTGTCCACCATGGACGACAATCTCAGGGAACTCTTAGAAGTACTAACGAGAGACTTGATGACGTAGTTAACTTCTTGGTAGATTTAACCTGAGCTATTCATGCCTTGTTTTGCCGACTCACTGAAGCCATACAAAACACTCTACAAGCTGCTTAACCTATTAGAGGTCAGAATCCAACTCGACCAATTTGAGGTGGAGGAGCTGGCGGACAAGTAAGGCGAAGGATAGACCCAAGAGAGCTTGATGAAGAGGAAGAAGGGTATTTTGAAGAAGAGCATATATGAGTCCCTAAAGCATCCAATCATGTGAAGCTTCGGATTCCGAGTTTCAATGGATCTGGGAATGCCGACAAGTATCTGAATTGGGAAGAGAAGGTAAAGCATGTATTTGATTACTATCAATTTGAAGATTATGAAAAAATGAGGACCGCTACTATTGAATTTTCCAGATATGCCACCATGTGGTGGAAAAATTTTCAAGTCATGAGAAGAAGAGAGGATACCGAGAGATTAACACCTGGCCAAAGATGAAGAAGGTGTTCTGAAACAGATTTCTACTGGAAACTTATCTCCAAGATACTTTCACTTAGCTTTAGGAATTAAGACAAGGAGGCTGAATAGTTGATGAATATGTTTAAGAATTCCAAATGCTTATGATAAGATGCGAAGTGAAGGAACCACCAGCTTGAACAGTCTTATGGTTTATCACTGGGTCGAGAGGAGACGTCTGAGACATTGTAGAGCTCCAACGATTTGACACGATGGATGAAACTGTTGCAATTGTCCAACGAGTAGAGAGACAAAGAAAGAGCCGAGTAATGACCAAAATGTCGACTAGCCGACCGAGACAGGTAAGTCACCGAGCTTAGTCTAGTAGTAAGCCAAGCAGAAGAGTTAATGTCAAAGCCAAACAGAAAGGCTGACCTAAAGATATAGTGCCAACCTGAACGTATGAGAAGGGGCAAGGGTCTGATAGGAAAACCAGCTATATCAAGTGCTTCAAGTGTCAAGAGTTCGAACACATGGCTGCTCAGTGCTCGAACCGAAGGACGATGGTCAATAAGGGAGACATCCTGAAGTTAGAAGTAGAGAGCGCGGATGAGGAACCCAAGGAAGAGGAGGTTCCTACCGAGAAAGAGCTGATTGAGGAGGATGTGTTTCTTAAGGACTTAGACCAATTACTCATGGTTATTCGATGAACTATGAGCATGGAACCTTCACGAGAGGAGGAGCAGAAGGAGAATTTGTTTCATATCACTTGTAAGGTGAACAATCGGATGTGTGATCTCATTGTGGATAATGGAAGTTGTACCAATATGGCATCGACTAATCTTATTTCAAAACTAACGCTGCTGACTGTTGCACATCCTAGATCGTACAAGTTGCAATGGTTGAGTAAGAAAGGAGCATAACATGTCATTCGGCAAATATTGCTGCTGATCACTATAGGGAATTACTCTGACTAAATCCTCTGCAATGTACTAAATATGTGCGCTTCCCACGTGTTGTTGGATAAATCGTGGTTATTTTACAGGAGAGTTATACATGACGACTATAGGAACATGTATTTGTTGGAAAAGGATGATTAGAAGATCACTCTGAATCAGATGCCGCTGAGAGAAGTTCACAAGCTACAGACGAAACTTACTCATGGATCGAAGAAAGCTCTAGTGATGAGTAGGGTCGAGCTTCGAAAGGCCATCAATGTTGACAAGCCGACCCTATTGTTGGTCAAGAGACTATTGGAAGTGAAGGAGCAGGGTAAGCTTTCCTAGGAAATCAAGGAGTTGCTAGATGACTATGCCGACTTGGTCCTCGAACAGTTACCTGAGGGGTTGTCCCCAACTTGAGGCATCGAGCACTGCATTAACTTAGCACCTAGCGTTTCATTGCCGAATAAGCCGACTTATCGAATGAATCCCGAGCAGGCTTCTGAACTCTAACAACAAGTTAATGAGTTGATAGAGAAAGGTTATATGAGAGAGTCTCAGTCTTTATGTTGTGCCTGCATTCCTAGTGCCAAAGAAAGATGGAACCTAGCAGATGTGTGTTAACAGCCAAGCCGTGAACAAAATCATGATCAAATATAGGTATCTAATCCTGAAGTTAGAAGACATGTTGGATAAGCTGAGTGGAGTCAACATTTTCAGCAAGATTAATCTTAAATCCGATTACCATCAAATCTGCATGAGACCAGGAAACGAGTGGAAGATTGCGTTCAAGACTCGACATGGACTTTACAAGTAAATGGTCATGTCCTTCAACTTATCGAATGCCCCAAGCACTTTCATAAGACTTATGAACATGTGCTGAGACATCTCATAGGAGAATATAACGTGGTGTACTTTGATGACATCCTGGTATATAGTGCCAACATGCCGAGTCACTGTAAACATCTTAGAGCAATCTTGGAAATCTTTCGTACCGAGAGACTATTCAATAATTTGAAGAAACGTTGCTTCTGCTAGGAGGAAGTGGTATTCTTGAGGTATGTAGTTAGTAGAGGAGGCCTACGAGTCAACGATGAGAAGATCAAGGCAACTGTCGAGTAGCCGACTCCTACTACTTGTGCTAACATAAGAAGTTTCCACGGACTGGCTTCATTTTATAAAATATTTATCGAAAATTTTAGCACCATCACCACGCTACTTATCGAGCTAACAAAGAAGAACACTGACTTTCGATGGGGAGAAAGGGAAGAGAGCAGTTTTGCCAACATAAAAGAAAGATTGACTTTCGCCTTGGTATTAATATTACCTGACTTCGACAAAATTTTTAAATTGGAATGTGATGCATCGGGTGTTAGAATAGGCATTGTCCTGATGTAGGAAAGCTAACCAATTGCCTTCCATAGTGAGAAGCTCTGAGAACCATAGCTGAACTACTCTGTGTATGACAAAGAACTTTTGACATTGATCCAAGTAATGCAACTGTGGCAACATTACTTATTGCCGAGAGAATTTGTCATATATACTGACCATGAATCGCCAAAGTACCTTGAAGTCAGACCAAGTTGTCAAAGCAACAGGCAAGATAGGTTGAATTCCTTGAGGGGTTCAATTTTGTAATTAAATATAAGTAGGGAAAAAGCAACGTTGATGGGAATCAAGCGACCAGACCTCTTACCTGCAGTCAAGCTCGAGGACTAAAGGGGCTAGCACGATGAATCTTCCTATTCTAACCAACCCCTACCGAGGTTGAGTACTTCTCTACTGAGTCACTTTTAATGCCGCCATATGACCACCCATTGCTTTGTAGTATGCTGAGTTGATGAATACTCTCTAGCGTCGAGCCGACCAATTACTCGGCATCTTCCTTGCCGAGAAGCTAAGAGAAAGAGACCGGATTGACTAGGCCATCCTTACTCAGACAGACCCATCTGTTCGTACGTTTTGTTTGCATCTTCTAACAACCTTGCCAATGAAGTATCGTCACGTATATAGTATCACGTGTAGAATTTATAGCTCTAATGATTGTTTTTCTTGTATATTCATTTTTACCCTTTTTGTATCATGTACATTGCTTTTTTAGGAAATGTCCTTTTTGTCATTTTCCCTTTTAAGCAAATTGCCATAACTTACGGGTATAAATACCTTTATACTCGTAGCTGTAACAGAACATATTACCTTTAATACAATTGAATACTTTTTTTCCTTGCATAAACACTGTTGTTTATTCTCAGCATTATTCTTATCATTTTCTTTAAGCAAGATGTAAGCCCCACAACCAGCTATTTAAGATTCTGATCGATTAAAAGATCCGATTAAGCCTAAATTATAAAATAAAGTTAGAAATATTAGTAAAATAATCCCGTAAGTTCGAATTTAAGAACATAAGCAATAAAATAAAAGAATATAAAAATTCCAAATTTTAAGTATATAACTCGTTATTTATCGAAAATGCGTAAAATGCATTTTGATAATTAACGAATCACTAGAAATAAATTATATGTATACTAAAAATCATAGAATGACCTAAATAATATTTAGAAATATTTATTTATACTATATATGAATTTACATATAGGTAAAAATACGCGTAATTACTTAAAATACGCAAATACGCTAAAATAATAATAATAAATTAAATAAAATTCATAATTAATTAAGGAAAAATCCAGAATTGAGACGTGGTAATCTGGAATTGAAGAAACAAAATCAACCAATTAAAATGCAACAAATAGAAAGTGAAAAAAAAGAAGAGATAAGGCAATTGTCTTGTCTCATTAATGCACAATAATTTTCCTAATGCGCTATAAATAGAAAGAAAATTTAAGAAGATCATTTAGTTAGTTTGGAGAGTGAGAAAAATAGAGAGGGGTGAAATTGAGAGTAAATTAGGGATTTAGAAAAAATCACAAAAAATTTGTGTAGTTGGGGCTTCTAAGGAGAACCTAAACCTCACGAGCAGCTAGGAGTGGGTGGCCACTACCACCACATGGTGGTGGCAGCGCCTAGGTGAGCCGACACACCCATGCCACCGACGGTGGCCGAAGCCACCCAAACCGGTGAGTTCGATTTCTAACCTGATTTTGTTTAATTTTGTAAAAATATTAAATATTCTTAGAAAATTATGAAACTTGTTATTTTAAGAATATTTTTGTATATAGTTTTTAGAAAAAATATTATTTTTATGAAAATATGTCCCGTGATATATGGTCCTTAAGAAATCATGTAAAACCAAGCATGTTTCGATTTAGAAATAAATGACTCTAGGAGTATAGTTTTGAGCCTAAAATTTTTATGTAAACTACTTAGATGATATAGAATAGTGCTATGAAGCCCGTTTTCAAAAATTAATTTTTGAAATTTTTAGATAATTTTTAGGCCTTAAAATGAGATATAAAATGGGTAATTTAAAGTTAATTAAGTAATTAAATGGTTAATTACTGATTTAGTGAATAATTATATGTTTTAGGATGTTGAAATTTGATGAAGTATGACACTTGTAGCATTTAGGGTGTTAGATGTAATTATTAGGCTAATTATGTAATAAATAAGTAATAGGGAAAAATAGCACATTTTAAGTTAATTTGGTAATTTAGGGTAATTAGGTGTAAAATCTGATTTAAGATAAATTTAGACATTTTGAAATGATAATTGATGTTGGGAGATGATAATTAGAGTGATAGAAATATTAGATGTGTATTGTATACATAATAGGTGATAATACATAATATGTAATTATTGAAAATATAATAAATAGAAGATATTATAATAAAAATTGATATTATATCAATAATAGGGATATATAATAAATCTGATAGAAATCTTGAATTTATGTAATTATGTGAAAAATATAAAAATTTCTCATATCAGAAGTAAATTCAATACACTAATAAGAATTTAAATATATTGGGTAGAATAAAATATTGACTAGGGGTAATTATGGTATTTAGGATATCTGAAAGTAATGTGATTAATTTCACATTACGAGTTGAAGCAAGTTTCTAGGGTTCGGGTATAAAACAGTACTTAAAAATCAAACTAAAACCTAATTTAAAAAAAATCGATACGAAAATTGAACCCGAACCTGGCCCCAAACTCAGAATAATTGCAAAAGATTTGAAAACTTAGATAATTGGACATATTAAATCCTAAACAAATTATAACAATAAGCGTTATAAAATAAAACCAACCTATAATAGTTATATGAAAAACTGAAACCACGTTTATGTTATAGGAATGATCGGCGATGGCTTAAGCAAGTAGGACCTTGAGTGAGGGAGTGAGGAGTCCAAGTAAGTTGGGATTAATAGGTTGCTGTATTTTGGAGGCTTGAGATTATACTTGGTTGTGCTTATTAGATAGTTAGTTTTGTGCATCTGCTTAATTATGAGTAATGTTGTGATTCTGTATGTTGTTTTGGCTTGTATTGCATGAAGTGATCGATCACTCTAAACCAAACTTAACAAACATATCACTTGTAAATATAAATCAGACTTGTATAGCAACGCATTAGGGGAAACCTAGGATTCTCCTACCAAATACCGACTCTTTCGAAAGGAATAGCGCTGGATAGCATAATGGGTTCTTTCTTTATCTTTAGTCGAACTAAGTGACAGGTGAGGAGGTAACGACAAGGGTGAAGTCAATGGCTTGAAGGTAGTCGCGGGAGGAGCGGTATCTCCATTGCACAAGTTTGAGTTTGGTTGCGAGCTGTTGTATTAACAGCAACTGTTTAACCCGGATTAAAGCGGGTGAAATTTCTCTAATCTCACAACGGACCGGACAACGTCGTGTGATGGCATTTGCTTAAACATGCATTGCACCAAATGATTTGGTTGATAACCTTGTTTGTGTTTATGGTGTAGTTTTAAGTCCTCCATCTTAACTTACTGAGCTGTTCATTCCTATAGAGGTCGTTACAGGTGTTGGCTAAAAAACAGCTTATAACTACTCTGAAGCTAACAACTACTGGATCTTGGGGAGTGAGGCAAAACATTTGAAGAACAAATATATATTTTTTTAAGGACTAAGCTTTTATTTTATAATTTTTCATTTCTAAATAATGTAATAACTAGGAAATATATTATGGTGAAACGTTGTATACGTTAATTGTAATAACTAAATTATAGTGTATATATATATATATTGTCTCACTTTCTTAGGTAAATGATTTATTTAAATTATAAATTGTTTATTTCAAAGCGAGTTAGTCGTGGACGCCTTATGTAGATCGGGTTTAGAATAGCAGTTATAAGGCCAACTTCTATCTTAGAATGATTTACTCGGTGGGATTGTTATGACTTTGCCGCTTCGAGGTGTAACACAAGGTTAGGTGGAGAGTAATCTTATTGGACCAATTCGTGTATCATATCGAATTGTGCTGTAAGTACTTAGAAGTTCTATTGGTATGTCATATCCTTTAGAGCTATTTTTAGGTTTTGCTTACTATTTTCATTCTTCATTTCTTTATTCTTTCGTACATTTCCCCATTACCCATTTTCGAGCTTTCTGCTAGCTTAAACCCATTCAATAACCGACCTTATTTGTTCTTGATTATAGTTCGCATCAAACATAGTTGCAGATGCTCTTTCGAGGAGACATGTGCTTTTATCCTTTTATCAGAACTGCAAACCAGGCTATTTGGTTTGGTAAGTATCAAAGAATAGTACTCCGGGGATCCATACTTTAAACCAATAATTTCGCGATGCATAAATGGAAGGATAGTAGACGAGTATTATGTGGAAGATGGCTATCTATTCCAAGGGGGGAAACTGTGCGTGCCGACTTGTTCCTTATAGGAATTATTAATTAGGGAAGCCTATAATAGAGGACTCTTTAGACACTTTGAAGAGAGAAGGATTTGTGAACTATCAAATGGCCGATTCTTTTGGCCAAGAATGCGAAGAGACGTGCACCGAGTTGTCGAAAATTGTGCCGTATGCAAAAAGGTTAAGTATTGAGTCAAATAAGGGAAAATATTGCCCTTACTTATTCCGACGAGGTCTTGGACTGAACTGAGTATGGATTTTGTTCTTGAATTGCCGCAAACTACTCGAGGCAAAGATTCTGTGATAGTCGTTGTGAATCGATTCAATAAGATAGCATACTTCATGCCCTGTACCAAAACTAATGATGTTTCAGCTATTACTTCTCTTTTCTTACAGGAGGTTGTGCGAATATACGATGTACAGAGAATTGTAGTCTCTAATAGAGACCTAAAGTTTTTAAGCTATTTCTGGAGAACCTTGCGGCGTTGGTTGGGAACCAAATCACTCTTCGGTACCTCTCGTCACCCCCAAACTGACAGCCAAACAGAGGTGGTTAATTGTACTTTGGGGTTACTGCTCTAAGCTACAGTAGGCAAGAACTTGGCTGATTGGGACGTCTGCTTACCAGTGGTCGAGTTTGCCTATAACACCACTAAGCAAACTCCCTTTGAGGTAATCTATGGATTCAATCTCAAATTGCCCATCGACCACACCCCTATACTAACACTCGTGCAAAAGGACCCTGATGCCTCGGCCAGAGTACAATATCTTCAAGACATCTATGATAAGGTTACTTGGCATATCGACTAAGCTGTCAGAAGAATGCGAGAAAAGACCAAGGGTAGATTGGCCAAACAATTTCAATCGGGAGACTTGGTATGGCTACACCTCAATATGAAATGGTTCCCAAACAAAAGGAAGAACAAACTGTCTGCAAAAGTGGAAGGATTTTTTAGAATCCTCCAGAAAATCAGTGACGACGCCTACAAGCTAGAATTACTTGAGGACTATGGGGTTTCTATTGCCTTCAACAATGCCGACCTTAGTCCATATCACCCTGACAAATAACTGAATAAACACCATTTGGATTTGATCCCAAATCCAAAACAACTCGGAGGGAACGATGGGAATTAGGCTACCGGACTTCTTACCTACAGTTGAGCCTGATGATTAAAGGGGCTGGCACAACGAATCCTCCTGTTCCAACCAACCCCTGTCAAGGTCGAGTACTTCTCTACCGAGTCACCTTTAATGCTTGCCGTATGACCACCCATTGCTTTGTGGTATGCTGAGTTGATAAATACTCTCCAACGCCGAGCCGACCAATTATTCGGCATCTTCCTTGCCGAGAAGCCGAGAGAAAGAGACTGGACCGACTAGACCATCCTTACTTAGACAAACCCATTTGTTCGTACTTTTTGTCCACATCTCTTAACAACCTTGCCAATGCAGCATCATCACGTATACGGTATCATATGTAGAATCTGTAACACTAATGATTGTTTTCCTTGTATATTTATTTTTACCCTTTTTGTATCGTATACATTGCTTTTTTAGGAAATGTCATTTTTGTCTTTTCCCTTTTGGACAAGTTACCCTAACTTACAGGTATAAATATCCTTGTACTTGTAACTGTAACAGAATATATTACCTTCAATACAATTGAGTACTTTTTTTCTTTACGTAAACATTGTTGTTTACTCTTGGCATTACTCTTATTCTTTCCCTTAAGTAAGGTTAGGTGGCAAGTGACCTCATTGGACCAATTCGTGCGTCATATTGAATTGTGTTGTAAGTTCTCAAAAGTTCCATTGGTGCGTTATATCCTCTGAAATTGTTCATGGGTTTTGCTTACTATTTTCATTCTTCATTTCTTTATCCTTTCGTACCTTTTTTCCATTACCCCTTTTCAAGCTTTTTACAAACTTGGACTCATTCAGCAACCAACTTTATCTGTTTTGGGTCACGGTTCATATCGACAATGGTTTAAAGAATAGTCATAGGAGGAGTAATGTCTCTACTGTGAAAAACCTAAGTTTGATTGTAAGCTATTACATAAACATGAAAACTCTTCAATCTAAATTAGAGCGGGTATAATTACTTTAATTTCTTAACGGATTGAACTACGTTATATGATGGCATTTTCTTGTTGCATGGTATATAATCAATTGTTTGATAACCCTATTTATGTTTGTTATGCATTCATAAGTCTCTAACCTAACTTATTAGGTTATGGTTGCTCATACCCTTATAGATTTTCTTGCAGGTTCTGACTGATATGCCTTAGTATAATTATCCTAGGGTCAATTTCTCTTTGAAGCTATGGGGAGTAAGGATCAACCGACTATACGAACGAGTCTTTTAATGTCTTATCAGTACTTTTAGGTTTATGAACTGGTATGGTGATATGTTCATTAACAGACTACCATAGTATGTTTAATTTCTTAGGATTATAAGACAATATAAATGTAATTATATATATATGACTTAAGGTTATAGCTTTTATGTAATTTTAGCATAAATTTTAATTAAATTGTTTACTTCAAAACGAGAAGTCATAGACGCCTTGTGTAAATTTTATCTATGATAGAAACTGTGAGGTCGATTACTATCATAAGTTGGTTTACATGGCAGGACCATTGCGACTTTGCAGCTTTGGGACATAACAACTACCAACAACTGCACTAGAACCATCGAAGCACTCTGGCATTACTATTACCAGTGACCACACCAAATCCATCAAAGCACTTCCGCACAACTAACCCATCAACGACCACCAAGACTTAAATCCACCTCTACCATTGTCCTTCAATGACCACCAAGACTTTGACAAATCCATGACAAAAAAGCATGATTAGAGATGTAGGATTAGAGCTATGATTAAGGTTTACATAAGAAAGAAAAGAGGGGTTGCAACAGTTGTTGGGTGGTTGAATGGCTAGATCTATTAGATTTCAACAATGGGTCTAAGTTATTGTTAGATTTCAGAGCGTAAAGAGTGTTTAAGAGAAAAGTCCATGGAGACCCTTAACATGTTTCGTATAATTTCTTTGTCTAAAGGGTTTGATTTGTTACCTTTGTTCAAGGAGAAGAAGAGTAAGAAGGAGGAGATGAGGTTCAAAATGACATGGCTAGCAAACAGTGTGATTTCAAGGTTTGAGAAGGTGACATGAAAGTTAAGAGGTTTAGTGTTAAGAAGAGTGAATTGTAATTAGGTTTATGTTGTGTAATCAATTCATGTTTTAATTATTGTTGAAGTATTAAGATGGAACTATAATCACCAAAAAAATTTGTGAATTAATGGGCAATGAAGACCATTCTTATGTTCATGTTTCTAATCGGTAGGAAAAAAAAAGGAAGAAGAAATAAAAGAGCATAAAGGAGAGAGAGAGAGAGAGAGAGAGAGAAGGAGAGGATGGAAGAATATAAGGATATAATAGACTTTTTATTTTCCATTACGAGTTTATTCTTATAGGCTTTTTTATTCAACTAAACCATTTAATAACAACTACCCTTATATTCCATTTCATAAGAATTAGGATTCTATTCCTTCTCAATTCTATTCAATTAAGTGAATGGCTCGTGTGAAATTCATTTAGATATTTAGAGTTTATCTCTTTACTTTCTCTCTCTATGAGTTGTGTATATTTTCATATGCTGAATTTAGTCTTCTTTAGTATGGTCAAGATCGCTAAGTGTCACACGGGAGCGTCTGGAGGAATATGCCCATAACACATTCATAATTAGTATCACAAATCACAAAACTCACTTATTGGTCTTTGACCTCCTAAGTCACTATAAAATGGGCCCGATTAGAACATCCTTATAGACCAGCTATTGATCATCACCTTGGTAAGTTATTGCTCTAACAATGAACTAAAAGTGGAAATAAAAAAGCGAAAAAGAAAACACACCTTTTTATGCAACTAATGTAGAAAGAGAAGGTAGGTAAATCTTCATGAAAAGGTGCAAAATTGGAAAGAAATGGCTCTAGAAAAGTGGAAGTGGTAATTAGGTCATGAATGAGTTAGGAACATAATATAGGTTATATTGCAAAGAGAGGTAGTTAAGGTTTTGGTCTTTTCAAAGAGACTAGATAAAATTGTATCTTGAAAATTTTTTTCCACATAGCATTTTTTAAGGATTTCTTCCCTTGTCACGCCCCGAAGCGGCAGAGTCGTAACAGCCCCGGCCGTGTAAACCATCCTAAGATAGAAGTTGGCCTTACAACCGCTATCTTAAACCTGATCTACACAAGGCGTCAACGACTAACCCGCTTTGAAGTAAACAGTTTGTAATTTAAATAAATCATTAATCTAAGAAAGTGAGGAAATATATATATGCTTTAATTCAGCTATTGTAATTAAGGTTTACAATATTTCTCCGTAATATATTTCTTAGTTGTTACATTATTCAAAATGAAAAGTTTTAAAGTAAAAACTTAAACTTTAAAAGTATGTGTTTATTCTTCACATGTTTTTCCTCACTCCCCAGAATCCAGCAGTTGTTAGCTTCATGGTAGTTGTTGCCGCTTCTTAGCCAGCAGCTGTACGATGTCTATAGGGATATGAGCAACCACAACTCAGTAAGTTAGGACGGAGGACTTAAAACTATACCATACACACAACAAGGTTTTCAATCACTTATTAGGTGCAATGCATGTGCGAGCAAATGCCATCGCACGACGTTGTCCGGCCGGTCGTGAGATTAAAGAAATTGCGCCCGCTCTAATCCGGGTTGAGGAGTTGCCGTTAATGCAACAGCTCACGACCAAACCCAGGCTTGTGTAATGAAGACCTTGCTCCTCTCGCGACTACCTTCGAACCACTACCTTCACCCTCGTCGCAACCTCCTCTCCTGTCACTTAGTTCCACTGAGGATGAAGAAGGGACCATTTTGCAATCCTGCGCTATCCCTTCCGAAGGGGTCGGTATTTGGCCGGAGAGTCCTAAGTTCCCCTAACGGGTTGCAATGCATGTCCGATTATGATTATTGGTTGGATATTTAATTAAGTCCAGTTTAAGGTGATCAATTCTTTTATACAATTCATACAATATGTACCAGAGCAACAAACAGAATCATAACATCACCCATAATCAAGCACATGCACACATTCAACTATCTAACAAGCACAACCAAGTATAATCTTAAGCCTCCAAAATATAGCGTCGTATTAATCCCAACTTACCTCGACTCTTCGCTCACTCACTCGAGGTCCGATTTGCTCAGGCCATCGCCGATCGTCCCTATAACACGAACGTGGTTTCAGCTTTTCATATAAATATTATAAGTTCATTTTATTCTATAATGCTTATTGTTATGTGTTGTTTAGAGTTTAAATATGCCTAATTATTTAGGTATTTAGTCTTTTACACTTATTCTAGGTTTGAGGTTGGTTTCGGTTTCCGCATTAATTTCTAAATTAGGTTTTAGTTCGATTTCTAAATCCTAAACATGCTCGAATCCTAATGTGAAATTACTCACCTTAAGCTCGAATATTCAAATATCCAATTGGGTCTTAATTTAGTATTCTAAGCTATTCTGTACCTGTACACGCTAGTCCTAATGAGGATATCGGATTTGTTCCCGATGTGTAAAAATCTTGCATTTTTAGATATTTACTTAAAATTAAATGTCATTTCAGATTTATTATTTTTCTGATTTCTATTATAATATTATCTAAATAACATTATTTTTTTAGATTTATTAATTTACACTTTTACATATTCCTAATTTCTTATATTTTTTACCTAATTTCCCTAATTATCCATATTTAGTACCTAAAGGCTTGGATTAGGGTTCCACTGTAGAGATTAACTTCCCTAAATATCTAATTAATATCCCAATCAGTAATTAACATTCTAATCACCTAATTAACCCTAAATCACCCAATTTTTCCATCATTTTAGGGCTAAAAATTAACTTAAAAATTTCAAAAATTCATTTTAAAAAAATGGCTTCATAGAACTGTTCTACATCATATGAGAATCCTACAGAAAAATTTTGAGCTCCAAACTACACTTCTAAGCCTATTTATTTTCCGGTTTAATCATGCTCGGTTTTAAATAATTTGTTAAGGACCCTATATTTTCAGACATAATTAAACTAAATCAATATTTTTCCCTAAATCTACATACAATAAAACCTCAGAATAACAAGTTTCATAATTTTCTGGGTAAAATAACTAATTTTACAAAATTATACAAGAATCGGGCTGAAATTTGGACTCACCGGTTCGAGTGGCTCCGGCCACCGCGGGCCGCCGTGGCCTTGTCGGCCGGCCTGGGCGCTGCCACCACCGTGTGGTGGTGGTGGTGGTGGTGGCCGTCCACTTCCAGCTGCTCGTCTGGTGGGGTTTCCTTTTAAAAGCCCTAATTACACATTTTTTTCTAAACCGAATTTTTCTCTCAATTTTCGACTCTCCCTAATTTTCTCTGATTTCTAATTGTCCAAATGAGTTCCTGGATTTTTCCTGCTATTTATAGGGTTTTAGGGGATTTATTGTGCATTAATTTGGACAAGACAAGTGTTTTATCCTTAAATTTTTTGCTTTTATGTTGTTCCAATTTAATTGGTTGATTTTTCTTTTTCAGATTCTGACTTGCCATGACCAACCTTGCATCATTCCACACCCTTCTGATTTTTTTTTCTGATTTTTCCACAATTATTTTATAATTTTCTTTAATTATTTGCTTAGTTTTTGACCAATTTAGGTAATCTTGCGTATTTTTATCTACACGTGAATACATGTAGGGTACACGTAAACATTCCTAAATATTATTTTGATCATTCTAAAATTTTTAATATACATATAATCTATCTCTAATAATTTATTAGTTATTAAATTACACTTTTTGCCTTTTCGGTAATTAGCAATTATTATGCTTAAAATTTGAAAATTTTATAGTCTCCTATTTTATTTCTTATTTTCTTAAATTTAATTTTACGAGGTCATTTTTACTAATATTCTTCTCAATAGTTTATAATCTGGGTGTGATCGAATCCTTTAGCTGATCGCCCTAAACCTTGGGTTCTAAGTTCAATCCTACGGTTACTTGACTGAACTTTGGAGCTTACATCCATTCAACAATGCTTTTGCTTTTTCCTTCACGAAAGCATTGGGTTTAGATGAGATTGATGTCTAGGATAAAAATGAATGAAACGTAGGTTCATGAATCTAAGAAATAGTTGAGAATTCTTAATCCCTCTCAATTCAAAAATTTATAATTTTTTTGACATCTTCCTTATGTACTTATAAGATTGACTGGTATTTAGTAAGTGATATTCATTAAGCCAAGAGCACCTCTTCCAGTAAAAGCTTCCATGACTCAATTATTCAATTAAGAGGGGTCATGGAAAGAGCTGGTTTGTGAGGAGGCATCCTTTCTTGCAAGATAATGATAGAGCAATACAAACACCATGTTGTTGGGTGAACCAATTCTTAGATAAAGTAAGCCATCGTTTCGAATTAGGTTTCACTAGTATAGTTGTTCACAATACACAAACTAGAATCCAATTTCGTTTAATTCTTGGAAGAAGAAATCAAGTAAGGAGAAAATAATTAAGAAATTATCTAGTAGTCTATTTCAATACTGATTTAGCCAAAATCAAGGGATTATGCTCATGTTGTTGAATTCTAATAAGATCTTAATTCTTTGATATGGATAAATAAGCTTCATTTATTTCATGAGATTTGGGTATATATATATAGAAAAGAATGGTAAATATCGATAAGCAACTTTAAATTGCATTAATTATCAATTAACAAGATTGGTCATATCATGACCTTTAGTAAGCTTAGGAAAAAGGGTGAAATTATGAGTACGTACATAAATGCATTGAAATTTATTATGATAGGTTTTTTTCTTTTTTTCCTCGAAAAATGGACATTCTATCTTGAAAGATTATGAATACATAATTTAATTTTTATTAATAGGAAAAAAAGAGACTGAAACGTATTCCTAATCCGGAGCCGTCAATTCAAATTATATTGTTACCATATTTTGAAGGTTTTTAATTGTAGGATAAATTTTAATTACATCTTTGTTTGTTTAATATACGTTGATCAGCTTTACCTTTTAAATTGAGTATCGAAGCTCACAAACTTCGAAAAATGTACTTTTACTTTACGCCATATTTTCCTGTTTTCCCATTGAATAAAATAAAAAAAAAATTATCAAAAATAAGTGATTGCATTGAGCGATTATAAAGTGAATAGCATAAATATTCTTATCTTTTACCTTGTTTTGTAGGTATGGATTGCATAAAGTAAAATAGGAACCTATTTCTGATCCTTATAATCATCATACAACTTGTACACTATAAAGGAGTACAACCTGTGAATATCTTTTATTTCCTTTTTAATTGAAATCTTGTCAATCATATATGCCTAAAATCATGATGTTCAACTTATAAGTTAATATCACTTTTACAAATTTCAAAGAATACGAGATAATAACAAAATACAATAAAGATAAACCATGATATCATCTTAAATTTGGGTAGATTTGGCTATCTAATTGAGTGTCAACCTAAAAATAATAGATTAGTGAGATATAGATGAATTTTTGCTATATTTGTCAATTCAAGTTATATGCATTAGTCATATTGTACGGGTTTTCATTTTCTTTTGTCAATTATTACATATTATAATTGGGGTAGGAAGAATTGAAACTAAGTCTATCTTATTAATGTCCACACTATTAGACTACAACAGTCTGAGTAATATTGTATAGGTTAAGTTCACAATATTCCATATGTATTTAGGAAAC
Source organism: Lumnitzera littorea (assembly GCA_024138015.1). Lineage (NCBI taxonomy): Eukaryota > Viridiplantae > Streptophyta > Magnoliopsida > Myrtales > Combretaceae > Lumnitzera > Lumnitzera littorea. The sequence goes on along the minus strand of JAMXBB010000004.1, from coordinate 2,675,556 downwards.
TAGGCACTTTAGAATTTGAAACCAATAATACACATAAGTAGAGGTGGTAGATGGTCATACTACACCTAATCCCATGATTATAAGTAAACATTTAGAATCGTAACCTACCACATGTTGTTGGATACCCTTCCCTAAACTTGTTAGACCATATAGGGTGCAATAGGCTTTAAAATCTCATTAGTTCTAATGTTAACTTCAGAGTAAATAGTCATAGAAGTCTGAAAATACTTTTTTTTTTTTAAAGAAAAGATTTTTTCATATATATATATATATATATACACACATACATGTGTGTGTATATTATGAATAAGACAAAACACTTAATTTTAAAAAATAAAAAACTTATTATATATAACATAAATACAAATGAATATATTTAATTATTTATAATTTTACCTTTTCACTCTCAGATCCTCTAAAGTTACTTCCTCTGAATTATCTTAGAGTTTTTTTTTTTTAAGATATTGTTATGTCTAATCAATTGTTAAGATTATAATTAGGAAGATGATGTTATCATGACATTGCAAAATATTTAAGACAAAGAAAATCCCCGTTGTTGATTTTATAACTTTACCTAAAGTATTTTAAATGATCTATTTCTTCAATAATAAGCCCACCCAATAGTCGTAGTGTGTGTTTCACTTCTAAATTAGAAGTCTAATTTAAAAAATAAAAAAGTATTAAAATATGCAAATTACTACTCCAAATGTTCTAAAAAAAATCTCTTAAAATATATGTGTGCATATGTGTCAACACACTATTCCATTAGAATCATTTATTTAAAATTTCAACACATTTTAAATTTTACAAAATTAGGGCTTCTATTAGCTGCATTAAATTCTTATTAAAACGTGTTGATTTCAGATTAATCTAAGATAATTAATTTAATAAAGATAACATTAAATATATTTAGTTTCATAACATAACAGAAAGAAAAATACGAAGGGTCCATAAAAGATTGTGTAAACTCTAGCTAACTTGGTTGACTACCTTAAGGCTAATCAAAAGCCATAAATGTTTATGATTAACAAAAGCTTTAATAGAATTTAAAAAAAATCTTATTTTTGAAAAAGTTTAAATATATTGATCAACAAAAATAGAATAAAAAAAGTTGATGACTTAAATAAAAAAAGAGATAACACTTTGTAGTACATGTTCTTTCTTTTATTTAAAAGTCATAACTTCTATAAAAATTTTCAAAATTGTATCTTCAAAAGATATTTTTGTTATTCATGATTTTTGGATTGGAATAACAATCTGCAAAACATAACACATTTGGTTAGAGGGTTATCTTGATCGTTTGATGTAGTTACTTTAATGCCTGAGTTGGAAATCTATAAGTAAGGTGTTTAAGTAAAGAATGAGATAGTTGAGAACAACTAAAGACCTTAGTTATCACCTTCTTCAGATACTTATAGACTAAGCTAAATAACTATAATTAAGTAACAATTGTAAGCTTCGAGATGGTTGAGTAGTTATTTCGTGTAAAATAATTGTTGAACTATTCGCATTTTTACCTTACATTAAATGTTTAAACTCATAGAGTAAGCTCAAGTGATTTGAGCCCAAGGGCCTAGGCCTGAAGGATGTAGTTCTAAGCTTTTTTTAAACAAGTTGTAATATTTTTTGTCCAACATAAATATTTATATAAGACAAATGATTTGTGAGTTTTAAACCCACTTGTAGATCAGGCTTGACCTTTTAGGCTAAGTAATAGGGCTCAAAAAGTCAAGTTTGTGATTTGGAATGATTTGGAGAGATTTAGTATAATAGGCTTTGAGTAGGACCATTAAATTGGCATGTCTACTCACAACCTTTCTTAAGGAAACTTATGCATTTAGAGAGGTTTTCCATAGGTTTAGACTTAGGAACTTCTTAATAGAAGAATTCATCTTGGTTACTGTTTAATAATGTGATTTGATGGGCGTCATCAATAAGTTAACTTTATAAATACTCAAGAGCTCCTTCTCATTTAGCATGTTTACCGCATATTCAATTGATTCAATTCCTCCATTATTCCTTACTAAAGCACTATTACTGTGTTTAGTTACCTAAAGAGCAATTACTAAGGAACCTGAATTCTTAAAAACGAGGAATTGGAATTCATTAGTTGCAGCTCTAAATTCCAATTTCGTAGAAAAATTACCATTACTACCTATTTCCACAAACAAGCCATTCCTCTACCTTCTTCTTTACCAACTACACATATAATCACTCAATAACTTCCTCCACCGTAGCATTAGTCTTAGTAGCCACCAAGCCATTCCTCCACCACCTCCTCTAGCAACCACACATAACCAATAAAAAACTTCTTAAGTGACACCAACCACTAACTCTACTATGACTATTTATCTATCTTTAGAAGGATTTTGTATGTGATGGTGGCTAACATAAACACACCCAGATCCAATGAGGATAATCGCTCACTTAATCACTATGCATGTGAAATCCATACACTTAGATCCAATGATGTAGCAAGCAAGATGTATCTTTTGCATACACAAATCCTTCAGTGACTACAGACATAACATTATATTAAGTTAGATTTGAAGAAGAAGGTGAAGGAATAGCTTTCGAAAGGTATGGATTTTGCATGTACCCAGATCTTACAAGCACAATCACCTACCCACCTAGATCCAGCGAGCATGAAATCAATTTCACATACACCGTTGTATTGGTTATGTTTGTTCATGATATTGATTTTTTTTAGTTTTGTATGGCTTAAAGTCTTGATTTTTAATGCTAGGTTTGTATTGAAATTTGATGATTTTATGTGTAACATGAATTTTTAGATTGATTTTTATGATATTTTGAAAAATAGTTGTTATGATTTTGGATCAATTTCTATAAAAGCTCATGCATGTTGCAACAATGTTGAGAATGGAATTAGGATTAGCATTACGTTTTGAGAAAATGGGAAGAAGATAACTATGAATAATGAGGATATTTTAGTCATTTGATTTTTATTACATGTCTATTTCATATATACTTTTTTACCTAATTAAACGATGTAATATAGATTTCTCATTTATTCCATTTATAATGAATTGGGATCCATTTATTCTTTATTCCATTTGGCGAAGTAAATGTGCAGTTAGCTATTCAGATTTGTCGTCATGTTTACATTATAAAAGATCAACAAGAGTTTAAAGTAAAAATTACCCTGCCTCTCTTCTAAAATAGTTAGGCCAATATTTTATAACTTCTCTATCTATCACTATTACATTTAAACTTCTTAGATTGCCCACTTGTCATCCTTGCTTCTTCTTCTCCAAATCATCTTCTATGTATAATTTTCGTTACTCTTTAAAGATTGCGTGTAGTATAAAAATCATGTTGTACACATGTGATCATTGTAACCAAATCTCCATGTTTACAATATTTAAGGCCATCAAGTTATAAGAGCAGCTATCTTGATCACATAAAGTTGGAATAAGATGATTTAGCTTAGCTAAGACTTCAAACATGTCAAATCCTTACTTAACGGCCTTTGGATAAAAACCCATTTTAGACTGAGCATAAGCCCAGATAGGGTTTTTCTTTTGGTTAATATAATTGTTAGATTACCAAAAAAAGTAAAAGGATAAATAACTACCATGATACCTGTCAAAAGTCGTCACGTCTCAATTTTTAAATTGCCAATGCCGAGATCCATCGAACCGGACAAACCTAACCACATCCGCATCTCAACCGCCAAAAATAAATACCAATTTTATTTGTAGGGTTCTATCTTTTATTTTAACAAAATCTATCTATTTATTATCTTATTATTTATTTTTATATTTTTAAATTTAAATTATTAAATTCAGATTTAGATGTAAAAGTGATGACAGGAGAAAAATCCTAAATTAATATGCATATATTTTCTTTTTTCTTCACTTGAACCGCTAGAGCAAAAACCCAGGAATAAATGGACGAGATGACATTTGCCATTTACAGAAATTAAATCAAATTCAATGGGCACCTCCGCACTGTATCATCGTCTTCTTACTTCTTGTTTTTCTTAGGGTTTCAGTGTTTCACATGCAGAGAGAGAGAGACGGAGAAGAACAGTGTCGAGTAAGTTCTTGAATCGTTCTAAATACTGTACTTATGAACATGCATTTTTATTTTATGATTCTTGTCATTTGATCATAGTTTCATGTCAATGTAGTGTTTGTTGTCAATGTGTCCTTTTGAGTGATTCCAAAATGAATTTAGAAGCAAGGATTATCAATGTATGTTTCTTCAGCGGAAAGGAAAATCATTTTTTCAGTTCTTAATGTGTGCAATTTATGGATTACTGGTTGTGTACATACATACATACATACATATATATATTGATTTGTGAAAGGAGGGAAATCGAATTCTTTTTTCGTTTTCGATTATGCGTTTCTTTTGTGAATTAAGGTATTCTGAGTAATTTTGAATGGTTCTTGTGATGTAATATTTGGTAATTGTCAAATATGGCTGTAGAATTGTAAGAGGATGTAGAATGCTAGTGGTGCACGGTGTTGAGGGTGATGGTGGAGGCAATATGGAAGTTGTTGGTGGTTGTAGAAGATATTAATGGATAATGAGGGAAATGAATGCTCTTCTAAAAGAAGGGGAATCATTTCTTTTATTTTTCATCGACCAATTTCTACTTTAATTAACCCTTACAACTGGCCACCAGCCATCAGGGTAAGCTTCCATCTGCATCTACTACTAAAATTTGCGAGTAATTGCAAATACTCTGGAGTACTGGATTTCTTAAAGTTGAACAATAAATATTGTAAGAACTTATAAAATGATTTATACAAATGCACTCTATATGCATTTGATGTTGCCAAATAAAGCAATATTATTTGAAAGTAAGTTAATTACCTAGCCATAATAGTGGCTGCATTCGTGGATGTTTGTCCATCTGGTTGTACTGTATGATTATTAAATATCTATTGATGTTTAAGAATTCACCCTTTTAATTTTATAGTTTTTTGTTATGTGGATATAAGCACATTCTTCAGTTTGTAATAGCTTGTGAGTTCATTTTTGTTAAAGTTAACTTAACAACTAATGGATCTAAAAGCTTAAGCATACATTTATGCTGTGGGCTTTGAAATTTACTACTTTACACACTTTAACTAATAGGTTTGGACTTTTGACTGAGACCGATCCAATGGGTGACTTAATTATTTAGAGGGGCTTTGAAATTTACTACTTTACACACTTTCACTAATGGGTTTGGACTTTTGACCAAGACCAATCCAATGGATGACTTAGTTATATAGAGTTGACATAATGGCTCATGGATTCAAACTCTTAATCTCCTGCTTTGGTACAATATTTATTACCAATTAATTGCAGTTGGCTATAGAGCTAAATTCAATATTCACATCATTTCCTCATGTGGGTGCAAATGCTAATAGGTCTCAGCTCATCATCTTATGGAATTTCACGTTATCATCTGGCTAGGCTGCACATGGGTTTAGACAAGGGGAAAAAAAAGAAAAAAAAATCACATTTCTAGTTTAAATGAGTAGATGCCGTTGTAATTCTACATTTGTATTTAATCCTCCTCTCACAGGTGTGAAGTGACATTGAGTAAGGCTCATGGAAATATTAAAATGGATTAATGATAATTTGACACTCAGCACATCAAATTTCTATGCTACAACTAACTAATCTAAATTTCTAAACCAATAGATGAGATGGGATTTCATATTATAGGTTTTAACATTTCCAAGCTTTTTGGATTACTGAAGAGTTTGACTTCAATGCGAGAGCAACATGATTCTACATTAGGGTCCTAACCCACCCCACCAAAAGGGAAAGGGGAAAAAAAAAAAAATCTCTTGCTTACAAGAACACCTGAAATAAATTATCATTGCATGTCAGTTTTTAATGCATGAGTAGTTGATAAGTTTTCTTCCAAAGTCCCTATTGCAGCAGTTGCAGCAGCATAGTTAATGTTTTTCCTCAAAATAGTGCTAGCTCTAACTTTTGTACATGCTCTAGATTATTGAATGAAGACAGTATATTTGAAATAGTGCTTAAATTTATTTGCTCTTTGTTGATTCTGAAATTATTATGGAAGACAATCCTCTTTGCTTTCCTTTTTTTCTTTTGGTCTAACATATAGTTGTGGAGCAGACAGGATTAAAACATTGCTTGTTGCATTTGTAAATTGCTATTCTCGTATTTTCACTTTCTGTAGGATAAAATTTAGCAAATGGGCTTAAAGGAGCATGCCCTTGAGCTGCATGAAGATAAAAGTGATCAAGCATGGACATTATCTCTTCATACTCTCTCTGATCTGACATACACTTCACCAGTTGTATTTTTATACCTTTTGAAAGAATGCTATGTTGCAGGTATTCTGCTGCACAATGCTAATACATGGAATAGTTGTGTTTCTATATCTACAAGAAAAGTACTAAATTAGTCCTCCACATTTTACAACCCTTTATTGCAGTCCTTAACCCCCTTCTTTTTTCTATTTGGCCTTTCAATGTTTTGAAAATTTTTTGTGTGAATCTTTGTGATAGCTCCATTAAATAATCTGTCAAAGTTTGGCATACATCACCTCTCAATTGACTCAGACTAAATGAATATATAAAAAATAATAAAATCAGGAGGAAAAAAAAATATTTTGGAAAGAAATGGAAACACTATGTGGCCTCTCCTGACCCATGGTCAGCTACCATTGAGGGAGGGTTGCGACCCTCCTCTAGTGGCAATTAGCTGCACCCTATAACTTTTATGATAGAAAGCACATCCAAAGCATTACAAGTTGACATAGTGAATTCTGTGGAGGTATGTAGATCTCATAGCAGTCTGGCAGGAGAGGAAATAGAGAGATCATGACATTGTAATAGTGAGCATAAGCTAAATCTTTATACAGAGCAAACTTACAGTTGTATAAATCAAGATATTGTTAAGGTGAATTCATTTGCTAAAGTACAAACTTCCAAAGCAAAATCTGCAAGAATGCTAAGGATTCATTAGAAAAACATATGAATTAATAAATCTATCACTTGTTAGGGTCTTGGAGACAAGCAAAAGGATCCACTTTACATATGGGACAGTGTTGGTCTTTCCATATGCCGATTTAATTCCTCTACTGTAAATTTTTCCATTGAATTTTCTTCATTTAAGATGGAATTTTGCTTTCTGGTAGGCGTAAAAGCTCATCTAATAGTGTGAATCTGATGTCTCTGAAACTTCCTTCAATAGCTGGGAGCTCCCCCTGCTGTGGCAAGGTTGAGAAACTTCACCAAAAGCCCACATCTTGTGCACGTTGTCAAAGTGGTTCAGGAGCCACTATGTCATTTGTGGTGGCCCAATGCGACCCTTTGTAGGTGGTGGCCCCCCAAACTTAGGTTGGCTCTCCTTTGGTGGGGAGAGTCCACCTAGGGTTTCCATTTCTTATTTTCAGATATTTTTCTTCTCATACTTTTATGGTTAAATTTAACTAAATATGTTTAATAATATATTCAAATATTTTCAGCTCATTCGGAGGTAACACGTTTTAAATTTTGGTAGAATATTTAACGGAATTAATAGAGGAGTCAAAGAACATTTTTCAGAATGTTGAGTCCTTAAATTAAAAAAAAAAAAAAAGGCCTAAAGACTCAAATAGAAAAATGATCAAGTGTTGACAACTAATTTTACACTCTCCTTGTATCTACTAATGTAATGATATAATTGGATGCAATTATTTCCTGCCTATAGCTATATATCAATTGATGGATCTTTATATTGTGAAAAATGTTATCCTCAAAGCTAAAAAGTTCCTTGCATTCCATTTATATTTAGGAAAAATGTTATTTCCTGCTTATAACTTGCTATTGAGTCTTTTTTTCCTAAAAAACCCCTGTGGCAAATAAATAGTTATTTTTGGTTGTCTTTTATCACTGTTTTTCTGTTCTCACTAGTTTTTAAATGAAATATTAGGTACTCTCAAGGCAACTAAAAAGTTTGTTGCTCTTCAACAACAAGTCCAGCAAATATTGAATAATTCCCCCCAGCCTGGACCAGCTACCTTCATCATTCACTGTCTCTATGTACTCCCTATATTTGGACTGCATTCTGAAGGATTCAGTCACTTGATCATTTCTGCTCTTCGTCGTTTTTCAAAAGCTAATCCTGCAGGCTTTCTTGAGGCAAAGGATCTAGCTGCCCAATTATTTGTCAATATAGTTGAGGGCTTTGTCAACCATGATGAGAAGATAGCTCTTAAAGTGTTGGAAATATATGGTGTCAAATTGATAAACATTGAGAATGTCCTATGCAAATTACAGGGAAAAGGTGTTTGTAAATTTGAGACGGCATTGGTATTTATTGAGCAATATATTTCCAAGTTGATAGAATCCCAGTCGTATATGACAGCAGTCACCCTAATGGAACTCTTTTCCATTCATCACTTGGGGAAGTCATTTATATTTACCATGATAGGGAACAAGCAATTCATGGCTGCAGAGAAGTGGGCTACATTTATGGGCAAGCCAACGTTATGTCTTCTTGTTGAGGAGTACGTTAAGAGAGATAAACTAAAATTTGCTTATGAAATCATAAAGAAAAACAATCTGAGGCAAGAATTTGCCGATGTATATCATCAGGGCAAAGAAAGGTACTTATTGGTTTCTGGTTTAAGTTCTAAGGCATAATAATTACCTTCAAGGAATGTGTCAGGGCATGGATATCAAGCTACTATAACTTGCCATGAAATGTGTCAAGAATAGTGAGACTAACAGAGTAAATTGCAGCTTATTGAAGAAGCTAGCTGAAAAGGGCTGCTGGGATGTTGCTGAGGCTAACACAAAGGGTGAAAAACAATATATTGAATATCTGGTAACTGCCTCTGGCATTGATAGTCCAAATTTCCATTTTTCTCTCTTCGTGTAATTTGGGGTTCTGAATTTTGATATTAAGCAGATTTTGATATCTTTTCATATGCCATAATAAAAAGAAGCCATTCTATGTAATTTCTTCTTCTTAGTAATTGATCTATAATAGATTTAATGACTTGACTCAGGATTATTTTTGTTCCTTTCCTTCTAAGGTTTATTTGGCAATGGAAGCTGGTTACTCAGAAAAGGTTGATGAATTATGTAATAGATACTCCCTGCAAGATTTTCAATTAGCCAAAGGTTTGCCTTTTCCTCAAGACTCTTGATCATTGTGTTAGATCAAAATCTGTTTCTACCAGCTAAATAGCCATGTGCATGCATAACATAAGTGTAAGAAGCAGATGAATGTTGTGATTGGTGAAATATTTAGCAACTACTTGAACAATTCTTTTTTGGGATTTTAGTATGTTCATTTTTCTAATTCTTCCTGTCTCTGTAACATGAGTTATAGTTTACCTTTCAGAGCTGTCATGTAACGTACTCTGTTTGGTTCAAGAACTGTGATTCTTCTGTATTTTCTCTGTGCTAAGATGTTCAGCTTAGTCAAAACTGCTAAAATATTTGGGATCTTGATAAATCACTTCAATGAGTAGTTTAATAAAAAGCCAACCAAATATTGTATAGACCTTTTGAGTTCATCATCTCCAGAAGCTATGAAATTGAGCTTCGAAAGGAGACACTTCATGTTGGCTGAAGATTCTTATTAATCTTCCTTTTGAAAGCATATATCTGAATTAAGTCATCTTTAGTGATGCATTCCTGAGTTCTGATTTCTTTTACTGTTAATATTGGATTTCGTCTATCTTGACTTTGATATGCCTCAATGCAAAAGGGCTGGAAGCCAATTGCAAAGAGATGATCTTCTTGGGCAGTTCTCTTACTTATGTTGTGTTTATTCTTTGATCAGTTTTGACTTTAATGGATCAACTACACTCTTTGACAGCTGTGTTTCTACACAGGGAAAGCAGTAATTAACAGTACTTACTGATATTTTACAGAGCTTGATGCAACTTTCCTTGATGGCAGTCGCTGTTTGGACCTCAAAGAACTGAGAGTTGACAAGATTGTTTGGGTTGATGAAATTGAAAGTTTGCTCAATGCCACAGGCCATATTGAGGGATCTAAAGTTGTAGGTGTTGATTGTGAATGGAAACCCAACTATATTAAGGGGAGCAAACGCAACAAAGTAACCATTCTACTTCTTCCGTGGGCTTTATTTTTCATCCTCTTACTTTGCATATAGTTTGCTTTTCCCATCATTTGCCATTTTGTATATCAGGTTGAAGCTTTGGTCATTTTCTTGATTCAACCATTTTTTGTAACATACTCCCATTTCTCGATGATGTAGAATTTAATTGAAAATCATCTTATCGATTAACAAGTTTAAGCTAGTAGATATTAGTACTCGGTGGGTTTGGAACTTCAGATAGATATCGAAGCTCTCTTGAAATATTAACTAAGGGTAAAAAAATGACATGGGATTTGAAGTTGGGACCTCCATGATATTGTGTTAAATTCAATACTACCACTGACTCATCTAAAAGTTCAAACAAGAGATATATGTATTATTTCATTTATTCTTTAATAATATGGATGGAGTCGATGAAGTGATGAGGATGTGTTTTGAATGAGTTTGCTTCAACTTTGACATTATAACACAATGCACGAATGTTCACAGCCTGAATGAGCTATATTATATGGCAATGTGAAAGCTGTACAACAATCAAGTCATAATTTTTTGTCTATGGATGTTATCCTTACAACATATGTTTAATTTCATGGTAATAATTTCTATTTCAGGTTTCGATTATGCAAATTGCTGCCAGTGAGACTGTTTTTATATTGGACCTAATAAAATTATCTGAGGATGCACCGGATGAATTGGATAAGTGCCTGGCTCGCATTCTGCAGTCTCCCAGCATTCTGAAACTTGGTAAGACAGATGCAAGTTTTTTGCTCTAGGTAGACAGAGATTATGAGACAGTTCATCTGGAAGAAATATTTTCCCTACTCCTTTCTCTGCACTATAGAAGAGAAAGTTAGCACCTAGGTTTTTGTCAATTGTTTATCCTTTTGTAATCACCCTTGGTTTTGGTTGTTGAGAGTTTGTTTTCTTGTCGTTTTGTTTCCTGCATGTTGTCTGTGCACAGACATGTGAAAAAATAATTTCTTATTGTAGTAGGAAGTATTCCTATAGCATGCTTCATCTCCTTGCAGGTTACAGTTTTCACTGTGATATGCAGCAGTTGGCCGACTCATATGTAACGTTTAAATGTTTTAAGCACTATGAAATGCTATTGGATATTCAGAAGGTGTTCAAAGAGCGCAGTGGTGGTCTTTCTGGCCTTGTAGAGGTGATAAAAATCTCTTTACACAGTCCCCTAAGCAATCTCTTTATGCTAACTTCTGTTTGGTTCTAATTAAACTCTTCAAACTAAGCTTCCTTGTCCCAACACCAAAAAGGAAAAATGGATATTTAACTCGAAATAGGCTTTTACTGTGAGTGACTTGATGTTTAGTGCATTTCACTGGTAAATAGAAAATACTGGGAGTTGGTTTAAACAAGACAAGGAGGAATAGCAACTGGGAGGAACGACCATTGCATCAGAAGCAGGTACCAGTTTACATTTTGTCCACCCAATTTTCTCTTTACTTGATAGAATATATGCTGGTGATTCACTTTTTATGAGATAGATGTCCTTGATGTCTCAGATACTAAAGCAAATTCACAAGTTAGTTGAATGGAAATTCTCTTCTTGCAAATTGTGATTTAGCAGGATAATGATATGCTGATGTTTATTTGCTAGGCAAGGCAAACTGGCCTTGGCTTTTTCTTCAGTCCCTAAGTATACCGAATGGTGATACCCTTAGGCAACTTTGGTTCTTTTGGTGAAATATTTGAGACAAAAGTTATTATGTAGCGTTTGGATTATGGTCCTGAAATCTACTGATGCAATAACCTTTCCTCTTTTGCAGCTAGAATATGCAGCCCTCGATGCTGCTGTGCTTCTGCACATATTTCAGCACATTAGACAGAATTCACAGCGTCCAGAAGGGACTGGGAGAACTGAATGGAAATCCTGTATAGTAAGCGGAAATGGAATTTTGCATCCTTTTGCCACGAATCTATTCTTGCTCACATGTGCTTCTGCTCAACAAAAATTGGTCTCTTTCTCCAGTTCCCGCACTTGTCTCACCTTTTTCTCCTTGCTGCTTTTGTTAGGTATCTAACTCTCTGAAAGCCAAGAAGTCAAAAAGGGATGTTACAACAAAAAAGCAGCCAGGCACTCAAAATGATGAAAAGCCTTAACTTTATCTTAGTTTGGCACCTGACAGAAGTTTATTTCTTCTCGATGACCCACTCTCATTTGTATATATTTTTTATCTCTCGTGGAGAGCTCTTCTCTCTTGCCTTGGTAATAATTGTACATATAAGAAAAGAAGAGAAGAAGCGAACCATCCGTTTAAAACTGTAGTTGTAGGTTGTTCTTGATTGATCTTTGAATTCCAACCTTTTAGGATGCAGTAGGTACTGCGGAAAGATACGTTTAGAGCTGAAATTTCATAAAATTAGCAGGCCTCTCACTGCAATTTTTAATTCAGTCTGCAGTGTTCAGGTTGCTATGATCACCTTCCTGGATGAATTTTCTTGACATGGTCAGAGTTCTTCTTTGGCTACTACACATGCATATGAACATTGGTTCGGTTACTTCCTTTTCCTGTGAAAATTGATGCCTTCGGAAAACTTGATTCTCTAAGGAACCTTTCTGAAGGTACTTGATAATGCATAACTCCAGTTTTCGTTGGTGAAACTTAATTCTTGATGTCCAAGGCTTTCTTTTTTTGTTGTTTTTCATGTGTCATGATACCATGTAATGTCTTGTATGGCTAGATTCACGTAATGATTTAGGGGCTTTTGAGGAGATCCTGTTCTGTTGAACATGTTTGAAATGATATCTTTTCTCCCATTGCAGGAGTACATCTTTCAACTTTTTTGATTGTTTACAAGCACTGCAAATATAAAAGCCGTGTTCTAAGGGGAATTATTTGTGTTAAGTCACGTATGGAGAGCTGTGCAAGCAAGATTTGGCCTATAAATTAATCCATTTGATTAGCTTTTTAAATAGGTTTGGGTTATTTTTTTTCTTTATTAGTTTAAAAAGTAGATTAAATGAGTTAAATTTGTTTAACCCATAAGGTCAAATAGGTTAGTTTGAGTCAGTTCGTTTAACATATTAATGTTTTTAATTTGTAAATTAACTCATTTAATCTGCTTTTTAAACAAGTTAAAAATGAAAGTTTTTTTATTTGTTTAAAAAGTGGATTAAATGAGTTTTATCTATTTAAGCCGTAGATTGAAATGGGTTGGATAGAGTTGATTCGTTTAATTCACTTGTCCAATTCTATATATACACGACTTTATAGATAGTTATAGTGCAAAACTATTGTGTATATATATATTATATATATATATATATATATGCACCCTTTAGTATAAACATGCAAATTCTGGTATAAATGAATAGATTTTAGTAATGATGACTTTAATTTGGATATGCATGTTTATATAAGAATATGTACGTATGTAGCAATAGCTTCATATGAACTTGTCCGTGAACGATTTCACATAAGAAAAGTCCATGTTTTAAGTTAGAGAATTTTAGACCTGGTGGATCTTTTCCTTTTTTAAACTTTTTTTCAATATTTTTTTTTTTTCCTTTCCGAGTCAAAAGATGATGCCGATACCTTTGAAAAGAGTATTTTCTTTTCCTAAAAAAGGTGGATGTAATGGGCCAGTTTTTCCATTTTTTTTTCCCCGATTAATAGGGCAAGGTGTTGCCATACAGTGTTATGAATAAGTTAACTAGAAATCACGTGAGTTAATGTCTATAATTTAATCCGATTTGACTTGATCTTATTATAAAATAGATTCGATTTAATCTCGATTCAATCTCTGTTGAACATTTGTTTCACCTTTTTAACCATTGATCCTTTTATTTGCTCGAATCAACCATTGAGGGTGCATTTGATAACATTAGAAATGATAGAGTTCGACGTTTGAGTTTAGATTTTTGTTTTCGTGTTTTTCTTGAAGTGGGAGGTTACTAATTTTAGGTAGGCTTGCAAGTCTCATTTGAGTTAAATATGATCAAAGTTTGAGTTGATTAGATGAGATTTGAGTTTAATTTGATAATTTATTGCGGTTATTTGAGATATACTCAACAAAACTAAAATAGATTAGAGTTAGAGTAAATATAAAACTAAACTTAGAAGGACTTTGTTGGTAGTAAAACTTTTTCCTGAAAAGAGACGGTCCATTTTTCGTGATTGACTGGCCCATGTTGGGATTCTTCATCACATGCCTGCCTATTACTTGTAACTCAACCACACTAAAAGTCTTTCGTAAACCAAATATGGAATTTAACTAATATATACAATATATAAATTTTCATCTATTAGACAATTTTATTAATCAAACAACTCCAATACATTTTAGTTACACTTTTAGTTTTTCAACTTTACTACTTTTTTTAATCAAGTTTTTAAACTTTTTTTTTCCTATTTCAGTCTTCAAGGTTTTCAAAAGTTTGTAAAGAAGTTATCTATTAGTAAATAGTTAGTTAATTTATTAACCAACGACTCTTTTATAAATTTTTTAAAACTTTAAGAACTAAAATTGAAAAAAGAAATTAAAAAAAAAACTTAATTTTAAAAGATGGAAAAATATGAGGATTAAAAGTATGATTTTTTCCTTTTTTTTTTCCTTTCAAGATCAACATTTTATTTGTTTTTCACGTAGGACCTATACTTTTATATATGTATTTGTTCTTTTATGACATGGTTTCTAATAACCCTTGTAATGCAAAGAAATAAAGATTTTAGTTTTGTTCATTTTTTAAGAATTTAGGTCTTGAAATGGAGAGAAAAAAAAATTACAAACATAAAATCCTAAAACGAAAAGGTAGAGAAAAAAAAAACTTTATATCCTTTCAAACTACCTTTTCTATTTCAATTGACAAATACTTCAATTTAGTTTTATTGTTTTTCACATTTACATATAATAATAGCTTTTTTTTAGCCAACTATATTACATATTACAATAATTTAGGATAGAAGTAATTTGAACATGATTTTTTCGGAGACTAGTATTAATTAAGTAATTGTATAACTTATTTGATACTTTTGCTAATTATTAAATAAAATAAATAATAGTGAATATAATTAATTATCATATTTAATTTAATGATACTATGTAAAATTAATGAATATATTGCTATACATTTGTAAATTAAAAAATATATATAAATACTGACTATATTTATAATAAGATATATAATTGTTTTGTTGACATTTCATCTACTAATATAATTAGCTGTTTTGATTCATTAAATCGTAATCCATATTTTAGGCAAAAAAAATTAACAAATGATGGGGAAAAAAATAAATAAATCTACACTTTTAGTCATAAAATTTTTTCACTTTTTCTAATTGAGTACTTAAACCTTTTTTTTTTGCCTATTTCGATCCTCAAAGTTTTTACAAGATTACTCCTTTAACCAAAAACTAATGGTTTAGTAATGAATGACTCTTTTGTAAATTTTTTGATAACTTTAAGTATTGAAATAGGGGGAAAAAAAAGTTTCAAGGAGTCGATTAGAAAAAGTGATGAAATTTGAGGATTAAAAGTATAATTTTTCCTTTTTTATAAAAGAAAATATTTGGAATTCTACCTGATAAAATATCTTTCTTTTTTTCCTTCATTCTATACATGCTTCTATCTTAGATTACCTTATTATAAACAAATAAGTATATACATATATATATATATATATTTGAGTAAACAAAATTTAATGATAAATAATACTAGCGTTGTTGTCAGCTCACGAATACAAGGAAACAATCTAAAACACTTTCCATTTAAAGAACAATCATTGCTACTATAATTATGTAAATTAAGGATAAAATAAATGATTGAGTTACTATATCATCAAATTGTTTAAGGATATATAATCTAATTGTATATATAATCGTAATATTAACTACAACTAGGATATTTATATATAATTGCTTATTAAGATAAAGCAATAACATGCGGCAACATTTTTCAAGCCTATTTCATAATAAAAAAAGAACAAGATTTATGCATATGGCGTTGCAATGTGTGACGATGACTAAAGTTAAACATATAACACAAGACCAGCCCTCTATATAGTATTCTTTTCAACACTTAATACGGACACATGGACAATGTTGTTAGACGATACTAAATGATCACTTCTTATTCAGGTAGTAGAGTTTAGTATATACGTATATATATATATATAGTAGACATTTATCCTTGTTGTCTATACAAAAATAAAGTATAGTGGTATGATAAAATTTTTATAATGATATAATGACCAAATTAAATTACTTTATTAAATTGAACAAAGATTGTATTTTTTTTTCAAACGGAAAAGAAATCCAAAGCCATCGTTACTTTAATACATATGGCTAATACCAATAAAATTTTAACTTGAATATTAATGGAATGAATAATTTCCAAATTAATTACCATATATAATTTATATACGGTATAAATGTTAACATCTTATTGGTATTTATATGCTATATATATATAACATGCGACGTGTAGCGTATTACCTACCGAATCTTTTCTCCTTGCTAACACATAACTCTTTCCTCTCTTTCTCTCTCTCTTTTTTTTTTTTTCCTTTATTTATTCAACTAATATAAATACAAGCATGTAAGATTGGGGAAGTGCTTAAGAAAGCCTCATTAATTTTTGTATTACAGTAGTGGACACTGCACCCATGTTATGGTTGCTATTAAA
Source organism: Lumnitzera littorea (assembly GCA_024138015.1). NCBI lineage: Eukaryota > Viridiplantae > Streptophyta > Magnoliopsida > Myrtales > Combretaceae > Lumnitzera > Lumnitzera littorea. The sequence goes on along the minus strand of JAMXBB010000004.1, from coordinate 2,658,852 downwards.
ATGGTAAATAATTAAATAAATAAGCCAACCCATATCATTTAATATTGTAAACGAGAGAAAATTCTCATGCTTAAAATATGGGAAGGAGTGGGAGAAATTAAAATTTTGAAAACCATTTGAGGTAGAAACATAGAAAAAGGGGGGAGTGGGCATTGGAGTTAAACCAGTGTGGAGAATGATTGCTTTTGATGGTAGGAATGAGGTGGATGGCATAATTATATATCTAGATAAAATGAGAGTGTAGTGTTTTTAAATTTTAATACATATATAAGATACAAAGACACTCAAGCAAAAGGGTTTCCTACCATAATACAAATCTAAAAATTATAAATGTTGTTAATCTACATTAAAATAGATTTAACGAATATATTATAATATAACATATTATCATATATTAAGATAGATTAACAACATTTATACTTTTTAGATTTGTATTATNAAATAGATTTAACGAATATATTATAATATAACATATTATCATATAATATAATATAATATAATATATATATATATGCATAGAGGTGTAAACTCATAATTCCCAAGGCAGACTGATCCTTACATGATTCACAGCTATGGCATAAATTAATATGATAATAAGTTAAATTGATTATTCGGAAAATCTAAGAAATTATAGATTTTTATTTGGGATTATACTTGTCTTAGATGTTTTTTCTTCTTCTTAGAAAAAGAGATATTAATTTATTCAAATAATATATTCTAAGTTTTCTAACATATAGAAGAAAAAGGTGGATTTATAATCTCTCTCTCTCTCCTTTCTTCCTATCTCATCCAATCAATTCCTTATATATATATATATATATATATATATATATATATATTAGCAGACGACATATCAGTGTATAGACTAAACAATATTAAATTTATATTTTAAAAAAGCTATCATTATCTATTATGTAAAAAATCATAATTTTTTGTTAAAATTGGTTTTTATCAATAATTTTAAATTGTAATATATATTTTTTAATGATATTTTATAAACTTATCATGTCTACCTAAATTATTATTTTAAAATACGTGAATTAGATTTTATTTTGAGAATAAATGCATTGATTTTTATTTAAGAATGCGTGCATTGATTTTTAAACTAATTATTTTAGGTGGTTTTAAGTAGTTATCAAAATAGATGTATAGAATAATAATAAAAGGAAAGATGAAGAAGCTAAGGCTATACATGCTAATTCATAGAAGGGCAAATACCTTGATAAATGATTTAAGTGAATTTACGAACTTGATGGATGGGACATTGGAATCCTATTTACAAAAGATTTCTCTCTCTCTCTCTCTTTACTACAACACAAATAGCTTATCAATCCTCCCCATCTATCTACCCAACTTTATCAGAAAAGCATTAAAAAAAAAGTTTAACTCTCATCCTAGGCATTTGACAAATAATCATATACTCTTTTAGTCACCTAAAAGAAAAACCATGTACCCTTTTGAAGAAATAAATTGTCGTATATATATTATATATAAATGAATTGATGATTGAACAGATAATTTCTTAATTTTGACAATACAACCAGGCAAAATACTTTTGAGAATAAATAATAAATGCTATAATATATTTTGAGTTGATTCAGCTTCATCTTTAGTCCTCAATCTCCGACATTTGTATTGATTCCAAAAAAATTCTCATAGTGATACTGAAAAATAAAAGAAAAATTAAAAGGAAAAAGGTTACATATAAACTCATAATAGAAACTCTTAAATACATTTCACTTACCTCTTCATTGTTAAGGATGGTCTTATTATCTATTGTTATAAAAATTTCTTTCACAACTGGTTCTCAACCATGCATGGAAAACATGATAGCCAAAACAATTTTTATAGTGATACTAAAATGTAAACTGCAATATATCATAGAAACTCTCAAATACATTCCACTTACCTCTTCACTATTTATGATATTCTTGACCATATTAAACCCTTTTACTGTCTTTCCACGATTCAATCTAGTGATTGAAATAGCTAAAAAAATAATTCAACTTAACTTAAGAATATTTTAATTACAAAAATTGAAACTTTGCATGAATTATGAAAAAGAAAATCAATTTTCGTTTTCTCCAAAAAAATAAAATAGCGAGACATTAAGAAATAGAAAAAAAATCCTCTCTAAATAGATTGATGCTAGTAATGGAATTGAGCATGAAGGTGGTGACATAAAATAGACCAAACCTTCACTAAGGTTACCTATTTGTTCCTACGAATGTAATTTGTTAGTTTTAACATCGGTTTATGAAAAATAAAATGGAAGAGAGAAAAGTCTGACAGAGAAACTTACCTATTTGATCGTTGAAGTCCAATAATTGGAGATTTCTACCTTTGACTATCAATGGGTGAGTCTGTTGGTTTGAATAACAATTAAATTCTTGGAAAAATATGGAGGGGTTTCAGTATAGTTCTTGGGAAAATGCTGATGGTGGGAGAGGGATTTAGTGGGGAGCAGATGGAAAGGTAGGAGAGAGAGATTTGTTTGGAAGGTGCATGCAATTAATAAGGGAAAGTGAGAGAGAGAGAAAATATCACACAATTAATTCAATTTTGGATTTCACAAAGAGATTATGGGAAGAGAGAGAGAGATAAAATCGGGAAAGAGAAAGAGTGGTTGAGACGACAGTAGGAAATAGAAATCGAGTAAGTTTACATATTTAATCACAGTATAATGTTTTCATAATTTTTAAAAGTTAATTTAATAGTGGTTTTCTTGTAATATATATATTAAATTATAGGCCTAAATAGTAATTCTAGAGGAAGTAGTCACATAAGCTGCAATGTTATATATTATTAAAGCACATTTTGTAGGATTTATCCCAATTTGTAGGCCTATGGTGTTATATATTAGTATTAGACAATAGATGAATTAGGTTAAGCTAAATATAAAAATGATGATATAATATACATGCTCTATTATATACCATACCATAAATAAACTGAATAATCATATACAACGTAGGTTGTCTACTCTTAAAACATATATGCTGGAAAAATTTATGTTGGAGAAACTAATCATATATATACATATATATATATATATAATGAGGAAATCTTATTATGAATACATATATAGATATTATTATGCTAAAATATTTCATTGGACTCCATATCATATTGAATGGACACATAATTATTAAATGCAATCTTTATAAAAATTTAAAAGTTTAAATACACCATTTAAAAAATAAAGGGTTAAACACACATGAAACAAACAAAACATAAGAGATGTATTTGCAATTTGAACTATATGTTAATAATAGAAATCACTATAATAATAATAAACCATCCCAATACCACATTTAGTTTTATTTAGGGACCATGATATATAGGAAAATAAACTAAGGTGAGAAAATATATATGTTTACCAAAATAATTCTTTAATTATTTGTGAAATAAGCAATTTATTTATTTTTATTTGAAGAGCAACTAAAGAAATTTATCAATAAAAGTTAATTTATGAGTAGAATGACATCAAACTAATCCTTACACTTTAATATTATAGATATTATATATTTTCTTGCAACTACTTTTGAGGGAAAATAAAGATAGTAGAGGTGGTGGTAATTTCCATTTAATTAATACTTTCTCATGAAGCAAATGTTATACGCGCATGGTAACAAAAAAGCAAAAAGATTAAACATATGCATAATTATTACATGTAGTTTTAAGTCCCTTTATTTGTTGGCCCATGTTTCGCAAGTGTACCTTCTCTATTACATGCAAAATTCATATATAGAAACAACTATATATAGAGATTGAACATTGGTTAAATTAAAAAAGGATGAAATATTTTAGTTGTTCAAATAGCTAGTGCAAGTACAGCTCTTTAGTGATCAAAATAAATGATTTTATGTAAAATGGTGCAAATAAATGATGACAAAGGCTCGAGTATTATAACGTTGCTCTTAGTGCCATGATATGTTTTATTCTCAAATAATTTATTTTTTTATGCGTGATTTTCATCCTTTATTTATATTAGTTTAATAATGTGCATCCTCTAATTTTATCAGCATAATGACATTCATTTTTTACAATAAAATGTTTTATCCTTTATTTGAATTTACCTTAAGTTTCATTCTTTGTTGTGTAGTTTTTTCCAACATATATATGATAGCAAAGGGGCATACCAAATTCTAGAAATATTATCAACAAGATACACACCAATAATCGATGGTTTAGAAATATATAAAATAGTCATGAAATATTAAAAAAAAAAATGGTTGGTGAAATAAAATTAGGGAAACTTATAGATAACTCCTTAAGTTTTGACCTAGGTTTGGATTTGATTTATCTTCTGAATTTTTAAATATTTTAAATCATTCTTTAAAATTTTAATAAATTGGTAACATAAAAATATTCCTTTTTTATTTAATAAAGAAACACTCTTTGTCAAAGTTCAGGAGATCTTATACATTCCTTGATAAGTTTAAGAAGGTGAACTAAGATTAAAGTTTAAATGAGATTATTTGTCAATCCATCAAAGTTTAAAAGATTTACAATATTTAAAAATTTAAAAAGAAAATCCAAACTGATGGAGGAATTATTTGCATTTTTGCTTGAAGTAATTCGTGTATATGAACTCAACACCTTCTCTCTCTCTTCCTCTCTCCGCGAAATGTCTCCCAATAGATCGACTTGAAAGAAATTTAACAATGTGATGTTGCATGAAGTGTCTACTGAAATCCATAGAAGAATTAAACAATATTTAAATAAATTTATTTTTACCTTATAGATAATGGATTTACAAAATCTTATTGAATTGTTTATAACTATTATGTAATCTATACCGTTTCTATGAAATAAATTAAAAGAGATTACAATATAATAGGGAACATTAAAAATTACTTGCCGGATATAACTATACCAAGGTACGAACCCCTCGACAGTTGAAAATTACATAAATGATTCAATAGCATGCCCAATACACTGATTGACTATTAGTTCATTTAGTTATATATCTTATTGGAATAATGGGGAGTGAATATTGTAAACCACAAAAAAAAAAAAAAAAAGATAAAGAGAAAGAATGCGACATAATATCGGTATTTTGGTAAATTTTTTTATATAATTTATAATTATGTAAATTTTTTTTCTAAAATCAATAGATATATATTACACTCCTAAATTTTAAATATAAATTGTTTTGATTGACTGTAAGAAATAGGATCTCTTTAATTTCTCCTAAAATACAGCAGCCAGCCAAAGATACTAGATAAAATAACTGTAAAAACGACATTACCTGTTTCTTAAGACACAAATCATGTACAAACCTAGGCCACACAAAAGCTATAACATGTCCATTCATCTCTCAACATCACTAATTCTTGTTGTTATCTTCCAATTCCTTCTTATCTAAATTTTTCCTATTATCGAAAATCACCCAACCCCCAAAAACCGAACTCTCTCATTTTACCCCTCTCTTTTCCATTCACTTTCATTGAGAGAGGTAGAGAAGGAAAAGGGAGAGATGGAAACATGGTCATCTCCATGCAAGTCTTATGGAGAGAAATCAAGACATATGGATCTTGTGGAAGTAAGGACTAATGACAATGATAATAATAATAATAATAATAATGTAAATTCGAATCAATTGTTCGTGGTTCAATCTCGATCTAAATTTTTGGAACCTCCTCCTTCTTTTAAGAACGATATCTACAAGCAGAAGAAGAAAAGTTATTCTTCGTCTTCTTCCTCCTGGTGGAATGACCCGGAAATGAAGAGGAAGAGAAGGGTGGCTAAGTATAAGCTGTATTCCGTCGAAGGTAAATTGAAGGCATCCATTAAACGAGGGTATCGATGGGTCAAGCACAAATGCTCTCGCATCGCTCGCCAATTTTAGAGAGGATTAATATTTGTTTTTTTCCATGAGGAGGAGATTGTGAAGAGGTGAATTTGAGGTGATTAAATTCGTTCATAGTCAAATGTTGATGTAATAAGTTATTCTCTTTTTTTTTTTTTATTTTCCATTGTTCAAGTTGTGATTATTGTTTTCCTTTTGTCTGAAAGTCTATACTTGGATGCTCTTGTTCATACCTTTTTCTTCAAATAAACAATTGAATACACATTTACATATATATATATATACTTGTACATGTGTTTGTCAATACATTTAGATTTAGTGTGTGTATAATTATTCTTTTATTTATTTTTTTCCAACTGCTACGTTTCAATCTTGGGAAGGGAGAATTGAACCCCATTGAGAAATTAATATTCATACTATAAGGTTGCAATAACTTTAATATGTGTACAATTTTTTTTTCTTTTTCTTTTTAAATAATCTCTAGTTCGCGTTGTTGTTTCCTTAGTAAATATTGTAGATTGCAATTAGATAAGGATGCTCGACAAATATAATGAAATTTTATGATGCAAATATGTTTCTTAAAGTTAATGCACTATGGTTATGTTGTGAATTAAGTGTAATAATCGAGCTTGTAAAATCATGCAAGAAATATAATGAAAATTTATTTCTATCTATATATCTCCATGGATTTATCTCTTAATTCCTAGGGTTTGTGTAGGTAGTTTTTGTTTTATAGTGGTGTATTTGTTATTCCACAAAGTGCTCTTTTAATAGAAAAATAATTAAGCAAGAGTTGCTTGGTTTTTTTCTATCCTCATCACAATTTGCACAAGTTTGAAAAATTAAAACTCCATTTCACTGGGGAGAAAGAAAAAGTCCCATATTAAGGAAAGTGAATAAGAAAAGGGAGTGTAAACGTGCATGTCTATGATATGAACAAAAAAAAAATTTCAAATATTCTTTATAACAAGGTAAGAGCAATGCTAATTGTTAAGTTAGGCCAAGAAAACTTCAACCCTAGACTCGCAGTAATAAGTAAGTGGATTTCTTAGGATGCTACTAAAATCATTGAAGTAATCTCCATAATTAGGAGTGCAAATCTATGAGTAAGGATTTAAACGGGATGGGTTTAAAACGTGTCATAGGAATCTAAAATTCGTTTCGCTATACTAACAAAATTCCAAACTTGTCTTAAAACCTTATAACCCTAAAAGGTTCTTAACCCTATAACCATAACTAAACTTTGAGAAGTGTCAGATTTGGCTTGCGAACCAGACCAAAATTGGCTCGTTAATTCACCAAACCAACCTAGTCCCTTAAGTGATGAGCCTTATTCATAGCTTCACTCACTAAGCTTAGTGGTTTGATGCGATTTAATGTGCTGGACTAGCCAAATTGATGGGTATAAGCTCGAGTAGAAGGACTTGCAATTCAACCTTAAAATAAATAAATAAATGCAAGTTTAGATATATTAAATGTAAGTATTTACTCTAATTAAATATATATTATTACTTATATTTATAAATCGATTTGAATACCGAATAATATATATAAGTTTATAAAAAAAGAATTATCAAAACCCGTATATTTTAGTGTTGGTAAAAATAGATAATTATGATATAAAATATATTACTTTAACATTAAAGGAGTTTGAGGCTTAAAATATCACAGGTTTTCATATAATCTTGCTTAGCTTTTGAGAGATAGATGCTTTTATAAATTAATATATTTTAATAATTTACAAAAATAAGTGTATTTATAATTTAATACCATTAAAAGTTATAAGGAATATATTTATACTATATATATAATGGCAAGTGTACTATAGATATTAGATAAATGTCGTTCTCTTTACAATAGTTCTACTCTCATGTAGATTATATTGTTTTTTAAAGTTTTCTCTGAAATAATAAAATATCACAGTGAGCATTACTAATCACAAAGCCTAATTGCACATTAATTACATTAGCAAACTTTCCCTGAGATATTACTAATAAAAATAAGCTTACTTGCTTACAAAACTATCGCCCCACTAAAAAAAATATTCTTGTTATAGGTCTTATTCCAGACTCAAGCAAAGAGGAGTGGTGTATAGGGGCATTATTGGTAGTTAAATTGCTAAGGTGCAAGCCAATTGCACAAAGGCCTTAAAAACATTCACCAATTGTGAGTATATAATAATAATTATGCATTATTAAAAGTATAAATTATTAATCTCCTATCTAGCAATTAATAGGGTGAAACGGTAAAAAATTTAAATTATTGTGATATATTAGTAGGTTTTTTTTCAAATTAAATATAAAGATAAAAGAATGTGTTTTTTTCAATTAAAAATATAAAAAAAATTGGCCAATTGATGGGTCGAGAATAGACTTATTGAACCGTCAATTTGAGTGAACCGGATCATAACCAATAACCAACCATAGCAGCACCTGTTTTGGGCTGGGTTTGACCCAATCCCTAATCTACTCAAAACTCACCCTTCTACCCTATTTACACATACATGTCATACCCCGAAGCGATAGAATTGTAACGGTCTCGCCGTACTAACCATTATAAGATGGAAGCGGTCTGTATAGCCACTATTTTAGACTTGATTTACATAAGATTTTAACGATAATCTCGCTTTGAAGTAAATAGTTCATAAATAAATATGTTATATCTATGAAATTATAAAGAATATATATTTACACTAAAATAATCTGAATATGATAGATTATAATCAAACTACTAAATTATAAAAAATATATATTTACACTAAAATAATCTGAATATGTTACAAAATTTAGTAGCCTGATTATAATTTATTTAAAGAATACGTAAATTATTACGAAAAGCTTTAAAAATAAAATCCAAACTTTAGAGTATAGTTACTCTTCAGGTATATATCCTCACTCCTTAAGATCTAGCAGATTGCTAACTTTAGGGTAGTTGTATGGCCGCTTCTTAACTAGTATTTGCAACAGCATTTATAAGGATACGAGCAACCAACCGCCTGGTAAATTGGGATGGAGACTTAAAGCTATACATCAAACACAAACAGGTTTATTAAGTAAATTAGTTAGATGCAATACATATATAAGTAAATATTATTGCATGACGTTGTCTGGCTCGCTGTGAGATTAAAGAAATTGCATCTACTCTAATCCGGGTTGAGAAGTCTCCATTTAATGAGCAGCTCGCAACTAAACTCAAGCTTGTATAATGCAGACACTGATCCTCCTACAACTATCTTTGAACCATTGACTTCACCTTTGTCGCTATCTCCTCACTTATCACTTAGTTCGATTAAAAATAAAGAAGTAACCAATTATACTATCCAATGCTATCCTTTTTGAAGAGATTGGTATTTGGTCGAAGAACCCCAATGTTCCCCTTAATTGGTTGCTACGCAAGTCCATAGAATTTCAAGTCATATATTTATTTAGATCCAGTTTAAGGTGTTTAACCATTGCAAACAAATCACATCAATACATGCTAAAGTAATAAATCAAGATCACAACATCAAGCTCAGAAATAAGCACATGCAGGCATGTACATAATCAACTATTTAATAATCACAACTAAGTATAATATCAAGCCTTCGAAATACAATGACGTATTAATCCCAACTTATCTGGACTCCCTGCTTGCTTACTTAAGGTGCAACTTGCATGAGCCATCGCCGATCATTCCTATAATACAAACGTTATTTCAATTTTCACATAACTGTCATAGATTGATTTTATCCTATAACGCTTATTATTATCTTTAGTTTAAGGTTTTAGTGTACTTAATTATTCAAGTTTTTAAGCCTTTTACAATTATTCTTAATTGAGATTGGGTTCTGATTCAGTTTTGAAGTCAATTTCTAAATTAAGTTTTAAGTCGATTTCTAATTACCGGTTCTACAAGAACCCTAAAAATTTGTTCCGAACCATAATATAAAATTATTCATATTATAATTGAGTATCCTAAATATCGTATTTGATCTCTAACTAGTATTTTAGTTTATACAGTACACCCTAGTCCTCGTTTAACTATCGAATTTACTTTTGATATGAGAAAAAATTATATTTTTTATATACTTATATAAATTTATATTTAATATCAAATTTATTTTATATTAATATTATTATAATATCATCACTTTTGGTATAATATTTTCTACTCATTAATGTCCTATATTTATATATTATGTACTATTACATAATTCACCTCTAAATCACCTAACATTTCTAGCACTATATATATCATCCTTCATCCTCCAATAACATATCAAATATTTAATCATATCCTAAATCAGAAATTATATCTAATTAACTTTAAATTACAAAATTAACTTAAAATATATTATTTACCTACATATTTAATGCATATTATGCATGATACATACAACTAATGCCTCAAACTCCAATAAAGCTACAGAAAATATATTATAGTCAGTAAATTATGGTTATTATATTATGATTATGAAAAGTACTAAGATGATTTATTATATATTATTTTTTGGTATACCAATTTTAGGTCTGATTTTGCTTAAATTAGGTAAATAACCAAATAAAATTATAAGATTCAAATTAAATATTCCCAAAATCATAATTCAGCTTTGGAAGTCATTACAAATCAAGTTTATTAAGGAATTTAATTAAAAACTTATTATTTATTCCATATGAAAAATATGGCAGATTCAATAAAATAATTTTAATAAATACTAAACATATAGTTATAAAAAATTATTTTTATGTAAATTAAATATATCATACGAGGAATATGTATACCAAAAATTAGCTTAAAATAATTTTTTTTACTATTTTTGAAAATTCATATAAAATTCTTTGGAATTAGGCCTGTTTTTAAGGAACCTACATAAGCACTTATAATTTACAAAAAAATGGTTTGATATTTTGATTTTACATGCAAAAATACTAAGGGAAACCAAATTTCATAATTTTAATGTATATCTAATATTTTTAATAAATTAAACAAATTCGCAAGGGAAATCAAAACTCATTAATCAACAAGCTTCCAACTACTAGCGGTGGCTCCACCATTGTCTACAACTCTAGACGTAGGATTCGTTGTTTGTTGGTGGTGGCCGTTTCTTTCCAAGTTGTCATCGGGTGTGAGTTCCCTTTATAAGCCTTCATTATGCTATAATTTGTTAATTTTTAGCAAAATTGTTTTCTCCCTTCTACTCACCTCTCTCTAAAATTTTTTGGACTCTAAACTAACGAAAATAAATTTTGGAAGAAGGTTTAGTATTTATAGAAAATGTTTAGGGTTTTTCTTGCAATTATTGGTTGCTAAGTGCCCCTTATCCTCTTCTATTTTCACTTTCTATTTGGCTAATTATTATTAGTTAATTTTCTTCTTTAATTTTTAGCTTACTACAACCACAATCTAGACCTTTCCATACTTTTTATAATTTTTCTTAATTTTTATGAATTTTATTTAATTAATTTGCATTATTTTGTTATATTTTGGATTTTTTTGTAATTTCGCTTATTTCTACCTACATATAAATACATATATGATACAAATAAATACTTCTAAATATTATTTATGTTATTTTATGATTTTTAATGTGTATATAATTTATCTTTATCGATTCATTAATTATCAAATTTTTTTTATGCGTTCCCGATAAATAATAAGAAATTTATATATAATTCAATATTATGGTGATTAATTATTTTATTTTTTATTTTCCTAAATCCAAACTCACGAGATCGCTTTTACTAATATTCCTATTTTTGTCGTAGAATTTGGGATGGATTGGATAATTTGCTCGATTACTTTAAATTTTACAAACCAAACCTTCAGTAGCCGATTATGAGGCTTACACACACACACACACACACACACACACATATATATATATATATATTCATCAAATGACTATTTTTTCCTTCATTAGTCATTATGTGAAAAATTGATTTATATTATTTACAAAACATGGGTAATACGATGATAATTAATGAATTTATTTGTTGTATTCTTTTCATTCTATATATTTTAGTCATGGCATTATTATACAATAACTTTAATGATCTATATAGCCTATAACTTAACTTTTTTATTTGTTTTTATTTTAAGTATACGGTCGATATTTGTATCCAATTTGTTATTTACTTAACTATTTCTTTTGATTGTAGATAATAAATATACGATAATCTTCTCTTACCCGATTAAAAGAAAAACTTGCATGAATACATATTTATAAATACTAATAGAAAATATTAAATGTGATCGAAGTTGTTATCATCCCTATTTTCATCTATTTATAATTTTAGATATTAAAAATTTTAGTTAAAATTATATTACTAATTTATATATTTATTTTTATCGAGTAATGAGTTTCTTATTGAGATTTTTTTTAATCTCCTAACTAGTTCTAAAACCCTAATAGGTTTTTAGCTTATTATTTTAATATGATTGAGCCATAAGTTGAGTTTAGAATTGTGGATAGGCATTATGATATCATTTTAATATAAACTAACAGATCATACAGCCATAATGCATATGCAAAAAAAAAAAAAAAAACACACACACACATACACACATACATACACATTAGAAATATTTTAAAACTTTTACAATTAAATTATAGATATTTCAATTTAAATAATTATTTATAGAATTCTTTGAATATTTTTAACTAGATAAAATTTTATAAACAATTTCTAATGTAATCATTAATTGAAAGTGGGTGGATAAATAGAGTAAGATCATGCAAAAGCAAAAAATATTAAAATTATAAACGAAAGTTATATTTGTATTAATGAGAGGGAAGAGAGAGAGAGAAAGAGAGAGAAGGAAAGTGGAAGAGAGAGAGATGGGGAGTTAGGTTTGAGAATTGGGAGAGAGAAGGATTTTTTTACAACCTCGTCTATAATTTTTACAGGATTAGTTCCATTTTTCATCCCATATTTAATTTAATATTTTTTAAGTTTGGATCACGATTTTAACCGTTTAAATTTAATGAACATTAAAGCAACAATATGATGAACGACGGGATCAATCTTGTTAAGAAATGGACGGGACCATGGAAGTTCCTTAAAGAGAGAGAGAGAGAGAGAGAATGGATAGTTTTGATGATGGAAAGAAAGTGAAAGGAGAGAGAAAAATATAATAAAATCAGTTAAAGTTAGTTATTTTTTTATTTTCCCTTAAATAATATAGATAAATTATTCATAACATATGGAATGAGTCTAAGCCAGCTTATTCGACCTAAAGCTTGTCATTTGATTTCACTCATTTATATTATGTTTATTAATTCGAAAAATATGCACACAATTATAATAAATTTTTATTTTTTATATTTTGCCAAATTCATAGAATTATATAGAAGTCTTGTTAAAGAGTATATTAGGGTGTCCGTGCCTTACTATTTTACATTTTGCCAAATTCATACATTTTTTTTATATGTACATATTTACATATGAAAAAAATATATACATTAAAACGGATAGTTAACTTTTTTAACCTCTTGTGGGCATTTATTACATGATTTCTCTAGAACCATAAATTTTACGTGCATTCTCAACAATTTCCATATTATTTAAATGAACTATTTCACCATGGAGAAATTTTTTTCTTTTTCTTTTTTTGCCAACTTAATTACATATACAATTGGAGAGAGAGAATTCAAACATGATCTATTCCGTTAAAAGACCAATATTCATCTTATTATATTACGACAATCTTAACACCAAGGAGATAGTTTATTTGCATGGTGTTTATAAGCTATATATTCTTTGAATCCAAAGTTTTAGACAATATGATAGCCTTAGCAATAATATAATTTGTTATAATGACATATATGAAGTTTTTTCCTTACCTAAATAGTGGCTTAATCAGGTTTCATTAGATGCATACGAATTTAATTAATACTTGTAATGAGTTTTATACGAATACGAACCCTTTTCTAGAAAATATTAGGGAAAATGGCTCGTTTAAAAAAAACATATATGAGTATGGTATTGTGAAGGTGTATGCATATTACCTATATAAACCACAATTCGTGTTGTTAAACTTTATTTTTACCTATATCAATTTCTAAAATTTTCAAAACACAAAAAAAAAAAAAAAAAAACTCATGGAAACCCATAGTTGAAATACTGAACCATTTTTTAACACGAGTATACTTCTGAAATAGGTAATAATCTATAACTTATAGGCATAAATTTTTTTTATCTTAGTAGTAATTTACATTATGCAATTTTTTTTAGAAAAAAAATTGTTACTTAATTATGTAGATTTTGTAATTGTAGATATACCGTAAGTTATATAAATTATTAGTATTTTATGAAAATTTATTATATATTGTCTAAATTTAGGATTTTTTTATATTGTGGTTCATAAATTATACGAATGTGGGTATGAAAAATGTTGTAATATAAGTGGAAATTGTTGTGTATATATTTTTTTTGGCGTTTTTTATTGTGATGGGTCAAATTAAAAAGTTAAAGTTAGGTAGTACGTAACGTAGTTTAATGAGATGACTAAGTACATTTTGTAAAGTTAATACTTAGTGTGTAGATGGAGTTTTTAATGTTATTTAAATATTCGGTTCATCGTGGCATTATTAGGGTGGAAATGACAGATTACGTGTTATTATTTATGCAAACGGAAATATAATGATTGGTAGTTGAGGGTTGAAGTATAATAAGAAGCCCATTAAGAAGTTGAAAATTAGGAAGAATTCGAACTTCTCTTATTTTAATTGGAAAATTTGTAGATGCGCTAGAGTTGACCTAAGTGGTGTTGAACTCATGCACAAGCATCCATTTTTCCATAATACTAGAGTTGTCTACAAGTTGATGTCCATTAAAAACAATGAGGATATTAATAATTTCATTGAGATGGCAGAGTCATTTGGGGAATAGAGTATTCAGGAAGTGTACATAAGGTACATTAAGGAATCGAGTACCCAGGACGAGTATGAAATACATAAGCCAGACAATTAAACTCTTTCGGATCCCAATGTGCATTCAACAATGACTGGTGCAAAGTAAGCGAATGTGGATCAGTTAAATAAATTATACATGGAGGACTTCTCGGTAGCTAGGTAGTTTAACTGGGGCAGTGCTTACTTGGCATGCTTGTATCGATAGTTATGCTCTGCCTCATTATCCAACGCGCATGAGCTTGGAGGGTCTGCAATTCTACTATAGGTCTGGGCTTGGGATACATGTTACGCCCTGAAGCGGCAAAGTCGTAACAGCCTCGCCGTGTAAACCATCCTAAGATAGAAGTTGGCCTTACAACCGTTATCTTAGACCTGATCTACACAAGGCGTCTACAACTAACCCGCTTTGAAGTAGACAGTTTGTAATTTAAATAAATCATTTACCTATAAAAGTGAGGAATTATATATATATATATATGTTATAATTCAGTTATTGCAGTTAAAGTTTACAATAATTTTTCCATAATATAATTTCTAATTATTACATTATTCAGAAATGAAAAATAAGTCTAAAGTAAATACTTATACCTTAAAAGTATGTGTTTATTCTTTAATATTTTTCCTCACTCCCCAGGATCTAGTAGTTGTTAGCTTCAGAGTAGTTGTTTGCCGCTTCTTAGCCAGTACCTGCACGACGTCTATAGGGATGTGAGCAACCACAGCTCAGTAAGTAGGGACGGAGGACTTAAAACTATACCAAAAACACAACAAGGTTTTCAATCACTTATTAGATGTAATGCATGTGCAAGCAAATGCCATCGCACGACGTTGTCTGGCCTGTCGTAAGATTAGAGAAATTGCGCCCGCTCTAATCCGGGTTGAGGAGTTACTGTTAATGCAACAGCTCACGATCAAACTTAGGCTTGTGTAATGGAGACCTTGCTCCTCCCGCGACTACCTTCAAACCACTGCCTTCACCCTCGCCGCGACCTCCTCTCCTGTCACTTAGTTTGATTGAGGATGAAGAAGAGACCATTTTGCAATCCTGCGCTATCTCTTCCGAAGGGGTCGGTATTTGACCGGAGAGTCCTAAGTTTCCCTAACGGGTTGCCATGCATGTCCAATTATGATTACTGGTCTGATATTTAATTAAGTCCAGCTTAGAGTGATCAATCATTTCATACAATTTATACAATATGTACTAGAGCAATAAACAAAATCATAGCATCACCCATAATCAAGCACATGCACACATTCAATTATCTAATAAGCACAACTAAGCATAATCTTAAGCCTCCAAAATACAGCATTATATTAATCCCAACTTACCTCGACTCCTCGCTCACTCACTCGAGGTCCGATTTGCTCAGGCCATCACCGATCATCCATATAACACGAACGTGGTTTCAGCTTTTCATATAAATATTATAAGTTCATTTTATCCTATAACGCTTATTGTTAGGTTTTGTTTAAGGTTTAATATGCCTAATTATCTAGGTATTAAGTTTTTTACAATTATTCTAGGTTTGGGATTAGGTTCAGGTTCGGTTTTCGCATCGATTTCTAAATTAAGTTTTTAGTTCGATTTCTAAGTAATGTTTTAGATTCCAACCCTAGAAATCCGTTTCAACCCATAATGTGATATTAATCACATTACTTCTCGATCTCCTAAATACCATCATTACCTCTAATTAGTATTTTATTCCATCCGGTACACTTAAATCCTTATTTGTGTACCGTATTTACTCCTAATGTGAGAAATTTTTACATTTTTTATATAATTACATAAATTCAAGTTTCCCATCAGATTTATTGTACGTTTTTATTATTATCACAATATCAATTTTTATTATAATATTTTCTATTTATTATATTTCCAATAATTACCTATTATGTATTATTACCTTTTATGTATATATTACACTTCTAATATTTCTATCACTCTAATTATCATCTCTAAACATCAATTATCATTTCAAAATGTCTAAATTCATTCTAAATCAGATTTTACTCCTAATTACCCTAATTTACAAAATTATCTTAAAATGTACTATTTTTCCATATTACTTATTTACTACATAATTAACCTAATAATTACATCTAACACTCTAATTGCTACAAGTATCATACTCCATCAGATTTTAACATCCTAAAACATCTACTTATTCACTAAGTCAGTAATTAATATCCTAATTACCTAATTAACTCCAAATTACCCATTTTATGCCTCATTTTAGGGCCTAAAAATTATCTAAAAATTTCGAAAATTAATTTTTGAAAACGAGCTTCATAGCACTGTTCTATATCATCTAAGTAATCTACACAAAATTTTTTGGCTTGAAACTACACTCCTAAGGTCATTTATTTCTAAACCGAAATGTGCTCGGTTTTACACAATTTCTTAGGGACCATATATTACGGGACATAATTTCATCAAAATAATATTTTTACTACAAACTACATACAAAAATATCCCATAATAACAAAATTCATAATTTTCTAATCATATTTACTATTTTTACAAAATTACACAAGAATCGGGCTGGAAATTGAACTCACCGATTTGGGTGGCTCCGGCCACCGCGGGCTGCCGTGGCCTTGTCGGCCGGCCTGGACGCTGCCACCACCGTGTGGTGGTGGTGGCCGTCCACTCCCAGCTCCTTGTCTGGTGTGGGTTTCCTTTGAAAGCCCTAATTGCACAGTTTTTCTAATTTTTTTTTAAATCGAATTTTTCTCTCAATTTTCGTCTCTCCCTAATTTTCTCTGATTTCTAACTATCCAAATGAGTTCCTAGATTTTTCTTGCTATTTATAGGGCTTTAGAGGATTTATTGTGCATTAAATGGGACAAGACAATTGCCTTATCCCTTGATTTTTTACTTTTTATGTTAGCTTATTCTAATTGGCCGAATTTTTTCTCATTTTTCCTAGCTGCCACAACCCAATTCT
The DNA here is from genome assembly GCA_024138015.1 of Lumnitzera littorea. Taxonomy (NCBI): domain Eukaryota; kingdom Viridiplantae; phylum Streptophyta; class Magnoliopsida; order Myrtales; family Combretaceae; genus Lumnitzera; species Lumnitzera littorea. Next base: position 2,641,196 of record JAMXBB010000004.1, on the reverse strand, counting down.
GGATGATTCATGATTTTTCCTTAATTAATTATGAATTTTATTTAAGTATTTAGTATTATTTTAGCACATTTCGCATATTTTGAGTAATTACGCGTATTTATACTTATATGTAAATTCATATATAGTACAAATAAATATTATTAAATATTTTTTAAGTCATTCTATTATTTTTAGTATACATATAATCTATCTCTAGTAATTTATTAGTTATTAGATTACACTTTTTGCCTTTTCAGTAATTAGCAATTATTATGCTTAAAATTTAAAAATTTTATAATCTCTTATTTTATTACTTATTTTCTTAAATTTAAGTTTACGGGGTCATTTTTACTAATATTCTTCTCAATAGTTTATAATTTGGGTTTGATCAGATGTTTTAACCGATAGCCCTAAACCTTGGGTTCTAAGTTCAATCATACGGTTACTTGGCTTAACTTTGGGGCTTTCAATACATTCCCACATATCAACCCCTTAGTCGATATGGGTTTATTATTGACGGAGATAGGCCATTAGTGGCCAGATGAAGGGTAGTGTAAGATACAACTCAGCATTCGATACATGTCGTAGGTGCATACTGCACAACATTTGACATGCAGCCAACGCAGTAGGTATGATACGATAAGTTATCCTCTTAGTTGTCTTTTTCTCGGTGGTAAGTGATAACCATTATTGTTTATTTCTTTTTTCTTTTTCTTGTTCCAGTTAGGTTATTTGGGAGTTTTATATGGAGGAGTTGCTGCTTCACTTTTGTATTGTCAGGCAACACATTCGGACTGCCCATGTACCGCTCATATGTTTCCATATCATTGAGCGGTACTTTCTAAACCGTATTGTCTAGCAATTTGGTGGATACTAGTATGTCCCATAGGAGGTCGATACCTCGGAGTAGCTCTATCAGTTAGACTTCTAGGGTAGGACAGATGTTGACTGGATCAACACAAGCATTTTTCCTACATCTAGGCTTGGGGATAAGGGATATAGATTCCCAGTACACATCCAAGGTCTTCAAGGGGATGACAAAAGTTACAGGTCATGGTATAGATAAATCACCTGACGTTACATTACATACCACGGAGTTATCATCGATCGATTGGTACGTATATTTAAAATCGTCAATTATTTTTTTTACACTTGTACATACTTGCTATCATATGTACTGACAACTGTTTTTTTACTTATTTCAGGTGAACTCTCTTAAGAGTGTCAGATTGGCACCTGATTATTCTATAGTGCTAGATATTGCAGATGAGGCATTTCATTTCGTTGACTAGCATGGTGGCCTTATTCTCTACTCACAACAGGAGGGTGTACGTGAGCTACTGCTCTATGTGGATTATGACAGGGAGTAGGGACTACTGTTAACGAGAATATGCCAGCTCTTTGTGTAACACCTAAAGGTAGAGCTAGAGTTCGAAGAGGCAGGGCTTGAGTGGGACATCATTAGGCAAACTTCGGTGATGATATCTCACTACATGTGCATTATTTTGTTGACTTAGGGCATATTGGTAGGAGATACAATACATACCTTGGGTTAGGTGTTATCTCCACTTTGGGAGTCGAATCTAACTTCAAGGCTAGATCTATAGCTCTTATATGACTCTCGAGTTATAGTAATATCTTGATCTTGCAACTCTACCAGTGCCTCAAAAGCGATGTTTCATCCTTATACAGTCATCCATGGGTGAGGGCATCATTTAGTTGCATCCAGCTTATCTAGTTGACTCAGTTCCTTTTAGGGAACTTAATCTCGACAATCTACTACCTCAGCCTACTCAGTCATACAATAGAAGAGAGTGTTTACTTCTTTCCCGTGTCGTGAGAACCTTTATACAGTGTAGGCGTCAATAGATATGTTTTGTCTATTGTTTTTGTTTCCTTATTTTTTTGCTATTGTATTGATTTTATCATTGACTCATTACAAATTTTGTATATATACTGATTATTCGAAATACGATTTACTTTTCATCAGATATTGCAGTTCAATGTATTGTTTATTTATTTTAGTATTACAATTTGCAATTATTTTTTCTTGTATTTAACTTATACGATCATTAGATGATCATTCTGTATGCCTATTTCTTCTCTACTTGTTATTTTTGTTAAGACATTCTACTAATTGTGATTTTATATAATTGATTACTGTATCAAACATTCTATTCAGTTAACAAGTTGAAGGTTGAAAGAACATTACTTTATCGTTTTAGATTGGGAGAAATTATTACATTTAATAACAATTATTTTTAATTACAAATTAAATTATGTGTAGAATTTAAACTGAAGGCTCATTCAGTACATGCGCTTTTAGTTCAAATTCCAACTTGATGGGTTGCTGAATCATTTAATAACATAATCTATTTTTTTTAAACGAATCATTTTCTGTAATATTTTTTGAAAAAAAAAGACTATATTCATATAAAACTCTATATATAATAGGTGATTTGATATCATGTGTACAAAATATTTTTAGGCAAGGCATTATGGGTTTTACCAAACCATTAGCTCTATGGCTTTTATAAAATTCCCAAATAAGAAAATACTTCTATATTTTATTTAAATGTGATAATAAAAAACAAGCCATATTCTTTTAAATGGAGAACTCTTAACTTTTTCAAGAAAGATAATTTATGCTTTTTAAGATGGAAAGTTGTTGTTATGTTTTATAGATCTTTTAACTTTGAAAAGTGACTCTTATTTGCTTTTTGTTTTTTCTATGTTTTGGTGAGAACCAATTTATAAATTATACATTTCTTTAAGCATGAAAAAAACTTCAATGAAAAAAAAAAAACCTTAAAAGCTTTTGTTATGAAAAAAAAAATATAAATATAATTAAAAAAGAAGTTGTAATCAAGAATGTACAAAATTTATCTATGTTATTTTATGTTTTTACTATCATATAAAAGAATTTTAATATAAATTATGATAATATACCGATGATATAATTATAATTTATATAAAATTCATGCTTAATATTAAAAATATTTTTCATCATATTTTTTAGTAGAAATACGATAAAAAAACATAAAATTCAATGGTATTAATATATTATATGGATCATGAGTAGTACGTAGATATTATTAAAATTTTGATATGTGATAATAAAAGAACATGTTTTTTAAAAATGTATAAATTATTATTTTACGTGTTAAATTTTTATTAATATTTATTACATGCTATTTATTAATTCGTTTGTTGGATTAAATTTTACATTGCTCCTTATTCCGGATTTACCCTCCACTGCCGCCAGGTTTTAAAAGGAGCAAATTAGCGCGGGAGTTTGCTTTGACTTGCACTTGCACTTGCAGTCGCATAAAATCTTTCATTCTCTGTCGTCGTTCTCAACAGATACTGAAACTTGTAATGGAAGAAGAAGATAATGATAACAAGTTGGAGATAGAGAAAGCTCGATTGTTAAGCTTGGCACTCGAGTTCGGTTTCGATGAAGATTCCGCCAATAAATGCTTAAACCGTCTCATTTCTCTCTACGGTACCTCTCCTCCCTCTTTTCAAAACCCTAAATCAATTTTCTCTTTTTTCCCAAACGTTCATATCATGTGCTTCCAATTCCTGCGAAAAGTTTACAACTTTGTTCGTTTCGAGTTTTGATTAGTGAGACAATGGTTACTTTGAGTTTATGATTGGGTAGGGTTAGCGAGTCCCACCACTTCTTATGTTTACTTAGTAATGGAATGAGCATGTATCGATACATTTGTTGAATGTTTCACTTAGAAAGATAGTTTAGTTTATTTGAAGGGTTTATTCTTTTGATTGTTAACAAGTGGCTCCTTCCCGGCATTGATTTACATTTTTTGTTTATTTATTAATACTTAGCTAGGTGCATTTCTCATTGTTTTGTTAATTTAGTGAAGAAATTATAGTTCGTAATTACAATTCAAATGGATTGAAGTGCGATCGGAAAGCAATGCTTAGTTCTAATTAGGAGCATAAATGAGTGAAATCAGACTACTATTGAATTGAGCTCGTGTCATGTGCTCGAGACTCAAGTACTCTAAAATCAAGCTTAACTAAGTTAGATTTCGATTTGAGTTATATAATATGAGTTTAGTTATGGTATACAAAAATATCAAGCTTAAATGTGCTAAGTTCGGGATTGAGTTAAATACCATGAGAGGAATTTTTGTGTACATTTGTGTAGGGTAGCATCCTGAAGGTAAATAGATGCTTTACTATTCAAAACTAGCGAAAACAAGCTTTTAACTTTTTTCTTAATGTCTAGAACTGACTTTTTTGCCTAAAAACAATCGATAATGGTTCAGGTGGATGTATATGAATTCAAGTTTGTAATATTTCCTCTAGTTGTTTGAAGCAGTAAAGCAAAAGATAATGTTGTCTACTTTAAAAATCAGTCCACCGTTACGATCTTAGCTAATCATGTTCCCATGGGAATCGTGGCTACGCAGGTGTCCGTTTAATTTTTTCATCTCAGGACAAAATATGGTCCGCAGTTTAGATAGGTCTCTGTAAATTCTACGATGTCAGCTCGAGAATTAGTTAGAGGTATTCATGTATGTTGCATTTACAACAACCACCATGATTTTCTTACAAGGCAGTGATGCATCCAATTATTTGCTTTATCTTTGTGATTTTGATTGTAACTTTTGTTTCCCTTTTGGCTGAGTAAAGGCGACGATGGTCAGGACTTTATCACTGTGGAGTATTGTGGTTATGATTTTTTAGCAGCGCTTGCTGAAAGCATCGTGGATGCCGAAGAATGGGATGATTTACAAGCTGCTGAATCAGAAGCTTGTGGAGCTTTGACTGGTATATTAGACAAACAGGCTTGCAATGGCCACGAAACAGACAATAAAGATACCTTTGGAGGCAACATATTTGTTATAGAAGATTCGCCAGAGCGACCAACAAATCAGAAGTATTTTAATGTGGACTCTTCCAGTGAAGGTGAAGAAGATCTTCTATCTCCAGAGGAAGCGTGTGCACAATCTTGTTTCTCTGACCTGAATAGCAGCAGAAACAGTCAATCAAAACTAAGTGAAAGTAAACATTCTCTTGAATCTGTGGTAAGCCCAGCAAAGTTCTTAACTATCAGTGTTTCATCTCTGAGCAACTACTGTGTCTAAAATTGTTTGATTGCATTGAAGGGATGGACAAGCAACAGTACTATAGGTTTTGCGCCCTCAGTTTCCAACAAAAGGCACTGCTCGCGTTGGTCAGAACATGAGGCCAAGACTCTGAATTACAAAGAATTGCAGGCTTTGGATGACACGGAATTTGCAAATGTTGTCATATTTGGTAATAAGGCATTTCGACCAATGCAGCATCAGGTGTGTAAAGCATCGGTGGCTAAACGTGATTGCTTTATTTTGATGCCAACAGGAGGTGGTAAAAGTTTATGTTATCAGGTTAGATCACTTAAAGCTTGTTCTCAACCAATTTGTCACTATAAAAATAGAAACTCTTTAGGAAAATGTTAACCTTGTTGTTGTAAGGGGGATCAGGTTTCTAAAGAATGAGGGTACATGTTTTGTCATTAAAAGAGGAAGGCTTGACTGCTTTCTCTTACGGGGTTAATGGATGAGAAAAAATACGCAGAAAAATAAGGTCCTTTCCCTGCCACCCACCCATCCTATGTTATGAAATGAGTGAAGTAGGGGGCTTAAGAAATCTAAATGGCAATACTAGTGCAAAAAAAAACAAGTTAAGGATTTTTTTATTTCACATTAATGTGAATTGTTTCTAGATTTTCTGCTGTCTTTTTTTAAGCTTTGCATTTAGCAAACATCGAACACTTAGTACACAATCTCAACTCATACTTGCAAATAAGCTTCAATGCATAATGAAATTATATATCTGCCTGAGTGATTTGATATTTACAGTTTCATAATCGAGTACAGAATTTCTTGGCAACCCTTTTAGTACTGTTTAGTTGGGTCCTTCCTATATATATAGTTTCAATTGAACTTATTATAAAGCATTAGCATGATGATTGGAATTTGATGTCTTTATGAATTAGAGACCTTGGTGACTCCTGGGAAGTAGAAGGCAAAGCTTACATTAGGTTTATTTAACTGAGTTTCGCATGCTAAGTTATTCCTATAAAAAGAGGAGTTCTTTAGAAACCTGAAATAATTATTTGCCATTTGACTGAAAAGTTAAGACACAAATGATTATGGTGATATTTTTTTGTTGATTGTGGGCTCTTTTGGAACACTATTATATCATTAATCTGTTTTTTTTTTTTTTTTTTTTTTTTTGCACTCTTGCCCCAGCTTCCAGCAACTCTGAAACCAGGGGTTACGGTTGTTATATCTCCCCTACTTTCTCTAATCCAGGATCAGATTGTTACTCTAAATGTCAAGTTTGGAATACCATCTACCTTCCTGAACTCTCAACAAACTGCTTCGCAGGCAGCAGCTGTCCTCCAGGAACTAAGGCAAGGTTTATCTCTTCCTTTACCTTAGGCCATGATGTTATTTCAAACATTGTGAAGATAGTTATATGTTCACTGAATTATAGTTCAGTTTTAAAAGATAAACATCTTTCCTTCTGAAAGGCTCGGTGTTTTTCCATTATGTTGAACATATTTGTTTATTCCTAGTATCTTTTGATACTTTTGCTGAGTGCATATTTTATTGCTCTTCTAGAAAAGATAAACCATCATGCAAGCTGTTGTATGTGACACCTGAAAGGACAGCGGGAAACCCAACATTTTTTGAGGTCTTAAAGTGCTTGCATAGGAAGGTAACCTCAAAACCTAACAGCCTTTTTAGAAATAGCTTTGCAGGAGAATTTTGTTCTAAGGATTCTTTGTCATGTATAACAGGGGCTATTAGCAAGTTTTGTTGTCGATGAGGCACATTGTGTGAGGTATGTCTCCTTCAAGTTCATGAATTGATATGAGTGAAAACATTTGTTACATGCTGCTAATGCAGAATATCTTCATTGTGAATGTTGCTTCTTTATGCATTAGCACCTTTCATTTTCACACTTTTCTGTAACTGACTACTGGAAATTAAGAAACTTCTCTTTCAAAGCTAAAACTCTTTGTTTTGGTCCTTTCTTATGGTAGTTTCTTTATGATTCATTTTCAAGGCACAATAAGATCGAACACATGATTGAGGCAAATGCAGGGGCAATGCTTAGGAGCTTCTAGTTTATAGTTGAGGGATGATATCTTCTGTGAGAAGTTTGTGAAAAATTAAGTGGTAAGCTTAACTGTGAATATTTAAATATCCTGAGATGAACTTGAGGTCGAATTTGTCCCAATTACATGGCAGGAATAGATCTATTGCAGAGCATCGCTCTTGTCCAGATTCTAGATTGGTCCAGTTGATATCATTCTTCTGATAGAGGGCCTTTGACTGAATTCCTTTGACTTCAGAGTCGTGAGGCCTAAGTATAATTATATGATCTGATATGGTTTTGGCCAGGAATGTCATTTGCCAATGTTCATTAGATGGGTGACAGGGATAGCTAATAATTTCTTATTCAATCTGCAGAAAATTTCAAATTATATAGGTCTTTATGAATCACCAACATTTTTCTTCCCTATCATCAATATAGGAAGAAATTTAAAGAGCTTTCTCAATTCTACCTCAGTTAAGGAACATCAGCTCACGTGGCATGTGTTTTCTCAGCTTGACAGACATGCTAGAAAGAAAACATGATTATACTTTGCATATATAATTTGCTTGTTCTCTTTCTTAGCATTGTATTTGCATCTTCCCCAGTCAATGGGGGCATGATTTTCGTCCAGACTACCGGGGTTTAGGATGTCTCAAGCAGCACTTTCCGGATGTTCCAGTGATGGCCTTGACTGCAACCGCCACTAAGTCAGTTCGTGAGGTAATTAGTGGAAGTGGTCTTCCTAAATGCTTGTTTAGATTGTTGCCCCCCTTTTCAGGGTCTTTTTTCACCTTTAACTGCAGGACATCTTAAAGGCTCTTAGGATTCCCCATGCTCTTGTCCTTGAAACAAGCTTTGATAGGCCAAACTTGAAGTATGAAGTTGTTGCTAAAACGAAAGAAGCTTTGAAGCAGCTGGGGAATCTCATAAAGGACCGCTTCCGGAATGTTTCTGGAATTGTATATTGCCTTTCAAAGAATGAATGTGTCGATGTTGCAAAGTTCCTAAATGATAAATGCAAAATCAAGTCAGTTTATTACCATGCTGGTTTAGCATCCCGCCAAAGAGTAGCTGTTCAAAAGAAATGGCATGCAGGCGAGGTCCAAGTTGTATGTGCTACAATTGCTTTTGGGATGGGAATCGACAAACCTGATGTTGTAAGTCCAGATATATTTTGCATAAATCACTTAAATCTCTCTATCCCTTGCTCCTCTCTCTTTGACAATACTTCTTTTTTCCAAATTCTTAATTCCATGAGCTTCGATATGCAAATTCCAGTCTAGATCTTACATTGAGATAGTTGTTGACAGATCTTTCTTTCATTTACAAGCATCCTTTTAGCACCTTCCCGGTGTAGATGCATTGAAGTAGAAGCTTTAGATAATATTTCCTGGGAAACTTTGAATATGGTATTTCCAGTCTAGATCTTACATTGAGATATTTCCAAATTCTTGTAGCTTTATGTTTATTGAAATGAAATCTGACTAGTTAGAGAAATATTGGTGTGATTGTCCTAGGTAGAGTAGATAATACTAATCAGCCTTATTGCATATTTTCAGCGATTTGTTATTCACAACACAATGTCCAAATCAATAGAAAGCTACTATCAAGAATCGGGAAGGGCTGGAAGAGATAATCTGCTGTCTGTGTGCATTGTGCTTTATCAGAAAAAGGATTTCAGTCGTGTAGTTTGTATGCTACGGAGTGGCCAAGGATGTAAATCTGAAAGTTTTAAGGCTGCTATGGCACAAGCTAGGAAAATGCAGCAATACTGTGAACTAAAGGTCGGTATATGTTACCATGAAGCTAGCAAGGATGCTACTGTCTCGCATCTTCAATATTGTTTTGCATATGCATATCCTTGGGTTCTGCATATATGATTATAGTCGTATTCAGCTGATATTATTTAAGATGGTCCAAATCATCATGACAGACATTTTTCTCACCGATCTTATGAGAAAATTCTCGAGATCATGAATGGTGGCAGTTAATCTGTTTGCGCAATTCGTGGATATTAGCCACATCTGGTCTGACTAACTTCAGTTTGCGAACTTTCAGGCTGAGTGCCGAAGACAGACTTTACTTGCACACTTTGGAGAGTCCTTCAACCGTAAAGCCTGTAAAGATGGTCCTAATCCTTGTGACAATTGTCTGAGGACTTCTTCTTCATCTTCATGAGGGTATGCAATATGGAATTTCCCTATTTTGAGTTTTCTGATCCATTATGCGCAAATTAGTAAATTACCCACATTTCCAATGAGAAGGCCTCAGAGTCAGATAAATTATTGTCTGTCGTAACATTCTTTTTTGGGGTTACAAATACAATACAAATATTGTATCCTTTTTACTTTTTATTTTTTTTATTTTCCCTTCAATTATTTTTTTTCAAACATAATATACTAGTGTATTGGCACTATACAGAATACCTGTCATAGATGAAAAGGGATGCATTCCTTACATATCCTTATTTGTGTTTCTACCAATCAAATTCTGTTAATCGAAATGATCTGTTTTGTTTACAAATCTTATATGCCTGCTCCCTTTGATCCCGGAGGAACAGTTATCATTATGAAGGTGCTGATCTGAGCCCTTAATTAGTGCACATTTCACGTTGGTAACAGACATGAAGCATTGTCAAAATTATTACACTCAACTCCACCCACCATTTCGTTAGCTTAATCTTTGGTCATACAGCCGGCTTGTAGTGAATAAAGGATTGGTATTGGTGGATTATTATTAATCATAAAGTGGGATCTAAGATCTATGAAATCCATTTAGAATATTGAGGAATATTTTTAGAGAATGGCACATGCATCTACCTTGGAATTTGATGGCTAATCAACATTTTTTATTTTTTTAAATTTCTTGTTAAAGAAGTAGGATTATATTTATTTTGACTTGGACGTGTCAACTACCTATTAATAATGTAGTCACGTGGCACAAAGTCTTTTCGGTTAAGGCAGACTTTCATTAATAAGACATAAACAGAAGTAAAGTTATAATATGGGGATCAGCCCATATTGTCAAAAGTGAGCCTTAGGCTAAGGCCATGTGGCACATAAAGTTTCCATTTTTATTGTTGTGGCTGAGTAAACAAGAAGAAAGGCCGGAACTCCAAATATAAGGCCATTTTTTTTTTTTAAAGTTATTATTACTATTGTAAATAAAATACACCCCGTCAATATTGGTGCTCATGCTCGTTTAAAGGATTCACATAGGAAATAATCTCTTCTTATTTTGTTAATGGGTAAGTTAGAGTTGATATTTTTTATTAGGTATTGTTGCAAGCCTAAGTTAATTTACAGTTTTAAAGTATTGAATGAATAATATATTTGCATGTATATCTGAATGTTTCAATTAATTTAGTTTTATAACAGTATTGTTGATAATTGGAACATCAATTATTTAATTTGAATACATGCATCGTAAGTACATTGTTAGCTAGTCTATGATTAAATTCGAACAAAGTGTATTAGATTTCATATGACCTTTACGCACATTTTCACATTTGTAACTTCCTATAATTATCTTTTGCGAGCGATATTGCTTAAAATACCAAAATTTCTTGGAAGAATCTAGTGGTACGAAGAATATTGAATATCTACCTTTTATATCAAGTGTATCGATTTTTACATACGGATATATATATTGATTCTATAGATACTCAAAAATCATGAAAGTATCTTGAAAACCATAACTCGAAAATCATGGTAAAAGTACAATTACCTTAAATCAACTGCTATGATTTTACATAATAGTAAATTTTGTGGATGTATGGCCCATTTAAGAATCAATATTCTAAAATGCTATTATTTTAGATTAGTAAATTTGAAAAGTATTACATTAGAGTTTTTACCCCCTCCCACAATTGTCACCTATCTATATATGAAAGTGGTTGCCGAGTCTTTTTTATTTTGATGGTTTCACAATTCATGAAGCAAGTTGCTATTGTCAATGCTTTATTTGCTTCAAGGTTGTTGAAGAGAATCCAAAAAGTGGGATCATGAATCACGACGGTTGGAGTGAAAAAAATCACTACGTTGGTCTTAGGAAGTTATATCATTTGTCATTTATTTTTTTCCTGGTAAGAAGACAAATTTGTTTGCCTAATGAAGACACCTTTCTTGACAGGGATGATAATGATGGGGTTTTAGAAGCATTCAAAATCCCAAATCGTGAGTTTTTGTCACTGGCAACCCAAAAAGCCAAAGAACTTGGAGATGATTACGGTGAGACATTCCCTGAAGGATGTAGTTTTGATTTTTCTCACCCACCAAAAATCTAAATAGAGAAATAGATATAATATAAATAGATAATCATATATCTAGATAAATTAATTAAAAATAGATCAATGAAAAAAAAGAATGAAATTCGATAAGTTTAAGTATTCTTATATATTTTATTTTGAACTGAGTTTTCTATATGGAAATTCAAGTTGATATCTATATGTCTATATCTCTTTCAATACAAGTATCGCTATGAGAATAATCTACAATATAAATCTTATTTTTTACATTTTCTACATATACAAAACAGCATGGACTATATTAGGGTTGGTAATTACTTACGCGATAGGATAACACGAAATACAATATAAATATGTACATAATTATAGAAAAAAAATATAAGATATGATAAAAGAGATACGATTATAACATAAATAAATACAATTATATTATAACTTAATTATTTTTTATCTCTACTTAATTTCACGTATTTTTAGTATTAATACGATTTTGACGTGATTAGAAATACCGAACATAACTCGTTAATACGAATTGACAGTCTTACCACAGAGGATGGAGATCCGGAATAAAAAAAAAGAAGCCTTTGTTCCCTTTTTACTGTACGTGTTAAAACACAAAAAGAAAGAATTTCTTGGATCATTGAGCTTATGAGTACGTAATTGACTGAGATATATGAACGGGGCATCGGACGAAATTAGATTCCAATAGAAGAAGTGAATATTTATTTGGTAAAAAGGAAGATAACAAATTTGCACTAAAATTGATGAAAGGAAGGATCTTATCAAAACTGATTTTTCACACCTATTGTGAAATGACAGATGAGCCTGCCTGTACAACAAGTGCCAAAGGATGAAATTATTGCATTAGGAATCTTGAAAAATATGGTCCCATTTTTATCCTTGAGAAAAAAAAAATTTATTTAAGAGGGTGATGGATGCCTAAGGTTGTATTTTAGCTGGAATTAACAGACCCACCACCAAATTTTAGAGTGTGAGAAATTTGTGTCTGTGTTTGTTTTGTGTTCTGTTTGTTATGGGACCATGGGCATACGTTTAATTAGGTCCACCTCTTGTTAACTTGGAGCTGCTACACCATTTTCAATACTAGTGCTTTCTTGCTCTTGTCGCATATGAGAGTACTGGGGAGGTCATCATGCCAGCCAGCCAGCCAACTGGTCATGTGTACAGAGACAGAGCTGCCGGTGTGGCATTTGGCCCTTTCCTTAGACAAAAAGCATGAAAAAGTTCTGAAAATTTTTACGATTGAATTTTAGAATTTTCAATTTTAATAATTAGTCGATATTATTTTCACTATTGGTTCTTAATCGAGATATATCTGAAGTCGAATTCTTCATCCCCAAATTGTAATAGAGTTAGCGAATATATATTTTCAATAATTGAATTCTAAGCTTTTTGTTTTTTTAATTTACCTTTTTAAACGTTTGTAAATACAAAAAAGGACTTTTAAACATTTACTTTTTTCTTACATTAAAAAAAAAGAAAAGAAAAACCAAAAAGTATTAGTAAATTATTATGATTTTAGATATTAGTTAGATAAGTTAATGAAAGTTACAATTATTAGGATTAGTTAATTAATAAAGATAATAAATAGTTGTAATTAGTAAAATTTGTTAGGAAATTCGTTACCATAGGAAACATGATAAATACTAATTGTAAAAGATAAAGGATTATTTTTTCATTCATAATCAAATTTAAAAATTATTATTCAATAGTTTTCTCTTTTTTCTCTCTCAAATTTTTAGGAGTTTATCTTTAACTTGAATTAAAGACAATTTCATTTTTTGTGTTCATATTGATGGGTTTTACGAGATTCTAGCACAAATCCTTATAGAGTATTGAAAATATTAATTTATGTAAAAATGAATGTCAATCGTAGATTGCATAAACAATGCACAAAACTAAAAAATAAAAAAAAAAAAGTTATAATCTCGGCATATAAACAACATAATTAATCACAGTAATTCCATCACATGAATCGCGATCCTACTATAACTCATGGATTCAACAAAGGAACACAATAAGTACAAGGATTCTATCAAAGAAAACATAAATATATGATTAAAATTAACTAGAAGATGAATAAAGGTAATCTGAATCCAAAAACTTTAAGTAAACCTGAGGAATATAAGCATTCAAGCACTCGAAATACCTTAAATCAATTTTGACCTAGCTAGAATACTATTAATTAAACCAAATTATATTGTAAGTAAAGGAAAGTTCGAGAGAAAAATGTAAATGAGTGGATTTGTGCAGCAAATAAACTACAACATTTTATATGGCAAACACGCGTTGCACTTAAAACTGAGTGGGGTTTAGTCACACTCCCACAGTTTGAATGACCAAGACCAAGACCAACTTTAACGGCGTATCTCCAATATTTAAGCAACATAATAGAGTTCGTTTGCCCGTTGTAGCGTGTTTCTTAGCCTAAAAGCGTTTCTTGTTAGAGGAACGTCTAAAGCTTTTCTTTCTTCGGTTTTTTTTTTTTTTAAATTCTAATACAAATATGAGATTTTTTATATTTATTATTAATATGACAATAGTCATGGGGTAGTGTAAAAATTTTTTCATGTTCCTTAAAAATAAAATATTGAGTTTTTTTTAAGGAAGAGGATTTCTTAAGAAGTTAATGTTTTAATAGTATACTCAAATGAAGCAACTCACCATTTGAATAGCCTAACTCCCTACATAACAAAATTACACGAATTAGGTCCATTTAAGCTTGATTATGATTCTTTTTTCTTTGGCAGTTGATCATTTTAAACATATTTGTCATTTTCGTTGATTATAACTAAGTTTATTCAAATAAATACATGCTGAGTGTGACTCTAAGTTGAGAATATCATGTAATTTTCTATTCCATCAATTGTGAACTTATGCATGTGATTATATTTCTCTATTTTAATTTCTTGATCAATTTGTGCATGAATTCACCATTACTAATTTATCCCCTTTTCACTTGGTTTTCTAGAGGAACTTAGACTCTATTTGATCTTTCATAGCCACATGCTTTCGAGTAACCTATAATCGGGTAAGTGACCTAAGATATATGATCTATTATTTAAAGATGATGGATCCCATCTTAAATTAATACTACTGCTTAAGAATGCTTTAAGCCAAACTTAATAACCAACTTGATAATGAGCCCCAAAATAGTTGCATTTTATAAACATCTGATTATGATAGTCTACACATTATGTGCACAATAATAATAAGACTAAAAAGTAATCATATTAGTTTATGAAGAAAGAAACCAATGATGTTTAAATGTGGTATTCTTTAAAAGTGGATTGTCTTAAGTTACCCATGGTCTCGAACTTCCTCATGTGTCTCTTGTTTGATCCTAATTCCCTTATATATGATGATCTTGTGCTCATGTCCACTCTACACACTCACTTTGTCATAGACATTTTTGAGAGGAAGTTAAGGCTAACAAATCTTTGATTGATTTACATTTGAACACTAATATTGTATGTCAATCTCATGAAGTTTAATTATAGGTCAATACTAGCACCAATGTATATAATTTGTAGCAAATATGCCTTTACAGACGAATATTCAAAATCGGTTATTTAGGTAGCGTTTGGTTGTAAAAATTAGATTGGATAAAAAGATTTGAATCAGATGAGTATAAGGAGGATTGAACAGTATAAGTTTATTGTACCATATTTAGTTTGTACAGTATTAGATATAAAATTTATAATAAAAAATTAATTATTTATGTTATAAAATCATTTTTTATAATATTTAATATAAATAATATTAATTAACTTAATATTATAATATAGAGGGATATTTTTTAGAATGTAAAATATTTTTATTTTTATATCATGGTATAGATATGATAAAACTTAGGTCATTTGTTTAGTTTATCAGCTCAATTTTTTGTTCAATCACTAAATAAAGTTGCAAATCAAATATGAGATAAAATTTTTTATTTAGTCTAATGTTATAAAAAATTATATAATTAAATGCTATCTTAATATCTTAGCATTAGCATTATGTACGTACAATAACAATTATATTTTAAAATTAAGAAGAGAAATGCCATCTTTACCCAGTTAACTTGTTCAAAAGATAGTCAAGCGACACGCATAGGATGGAATTAAGGGGCTTAGTACAATTGAGTCCTCTTAGAAACTTCTCATCTTCCCAATTATGCTACTAATTCAATATATTATTTTCTAGCATGATTGGACTGCAGCATTGCTGACAAGATCCAAGTCAAACAATACAGAGCTACCATACATTTCTCTTATATATTATGTGAATTATTTAAATAATGATATAATAATTATGATTAAATTCAAATTAATCCATACCATCGAATTTCGTTCAACGTAATCTTTCCATAAAATCGATCCTGATTAAATCATGATTTAATATTTGATTCAATTTGATTTATTTTTTAACTCTTGATTTTATCACGTGTCAAACTCAATTAATCGACCGGATTTAATAACACTTGATAACACAATAACCTAAATAAGTGATTTTCTTAGTAGAATACTCTAAACCAAACTTCTGGTAGACTAGCCACATGGCAGTTAAAGCAAGAATGGTAGTAGTCTTTACTATTTAAGGGACTGTCTTCACATGGAAACTCCCTCTCCCTCGCTTTCTCTCTCCTCTCAACTCTCAAAACTCCTTTATTATTCAACGGCAACATCGGCGTTTCTTCTTGGCCTCTTCTGCTTTTCTTTCGATTTAAAAAAAAAAAAAAAAAAGATAAAAAAGAACAGCCTTAAAAATCATATCTAGAATTTATACATATGCTATATTTACAATCTAAATTTTTTATATAGTATATATTTATTATTTTTTTCACCTAACTTATAATTTAAAAAAAAAATTCAAACACCATAATGATGATACTATCTAATTATAATAATTTAAAAAAAAAGAGAAAAAGATTTATTTCTAAACTTTTTAATTGGTGAAAAAAAAAAAAAAATTCATGTATCTCTCATCCATGCATGCACTTCCACGTTGACATGACTCTCTCTTTCTTCTTTACTCCTTTTAAAATAAATGCTCTCACTTATTTTACTGCCATTTCCTTTCATCTCTTAAATACATTTTGTATCTGTACACACTCTCCCTCTCTTTCTCTCTCTCTCTCTCTCTACATTATTGCCATTGAATTTAAAAAAAAAACCAATACAAGATAGCTTCTTTTATGAATTGTGACCGCAACCCATTATTTCTTTCCCATTTTTATAGATTACCCACTTTTCATAATTTGTTTTAGTGCTGCAAGTTCAGATCTTTATGTAGATACCACAATGTGCTTATGGTTATTATGGCAGAATTAACCAAACAAGCTTGTAAGTGAAATGGGTCGACTAACAACTCCCTAAGGACCAGAAATCAAGGTAATTAATGATTAAATTTCACTTTTTTTTTTGGGTAGTTATTAATGTTTATACTAGTGTTGTTTGTGTAATTATGTATGTGCAGTACAAACCAGATCTTTTGTATTGTAAAGTTTGGAATTTTGTGGAATTTTTGTTCGTGTTATCTGTGAAATGCTCTTATTAAATGAAGGTTATGAATCGCATTCTAATTAAGTATACTTTGGAGTCTAATTCCATTTTGAGACTAGATTTTCTTGTATTGATGCGCTTAGCTGCTCCACAAAGCGCTTCCGGCTAATGTGGGGTTGGAGGGAGAAGAACGCATCTATATGCTGCGTTACCATCTCATTTTCATAAAGAGGGCTGTTTCCGGTTTCGAATCTGTTACCTATGGACTCCGGTGCACATAGTGCTTCCTGCTAGATGGAACGTTTTGTATTTTCCTTTTGGTCAAGGAGACTCTTGTTCTGTTGAGTTGAAATTTTGGGGATTTACCGGTTTATCCATAATTGGGGGTGTACTTGTGAAATGCTAGTGAAATCATTTTTGGAAATCATTTATGAAACAACATTTTTGGAAATCATTTATGAAACAATGTGTATGTTGAAGGTTCATGAAAAGAGTTGATCTAACCAATTGTAGCTTATTAATTTTGATAAGAAAGTGGTATCTACTAGGTCTTATGGCATTAATTATGTTCTTGGTTTGTTGCCGGGCTGCTAACTAGAAGTACGCTTACTCTTTTTCTTGACTAGTATGGTAAGAAAGAGAAAGGGTAATGTCTATTATTGGTTTGACCATCATTCTTGTTTTTGTTCAATTCCTTTTAGTATAATATTCTGATATTTATTTTACTTGTTTTAGCTTCGTAAGTGGGCAGATGGAGGTCGAGAAGTGGAGTTTGAAGGGAGGTTTCCTTAACTTATTTGACTGGAATGGCAAGTCCAGGAAGAAGCTATTCTCAAACAACTCCGATATACCTGGTATGGTTTTTATTAATTTCTACCCAGTCTTCAAGTTGAATCAAGTTAGGGGCATCGTGCCGTTTTCACGTTGTAATCTTCTGGCTTTTGGCTTGTAGATGGAATGAAACAAGGAAAAGAAAACATGGAGGTCTCAACTAAGTCAAGTCTTCAAATGGTAGTTGTAAATTCTTATTTTACTCTTTTTCACTTCTTTTTGACCAATAAAGTTTCTGATTTGTATGCTCTTGGATTGCAGAATTTGGTTGATAACCATGGAGTAAGCTTGAGTAACAATGAGAGCAGTGATTGGAACTATGCCTCTTCATTGACCAGTGATGAAGAATATGGAAGTAGAGCCCCTGGTGTGGTGGCAAGGCTCATGGGTCTCGATTCATTGCCCACATCCAATACTCCTGATCGTTGTGTCAACTCATTTTCTGAGAGCGATCTTCCTAGAGATTTTTGTTATGATACCAGCACCCCAACTTTGAAAAGCATTTACAATGCTGCAAGTAGTATCAATCTTCCAATTGCAGGGAATAGCTATCTGTATAAGGTGCCAAATCGACCAGTTGAGAGATTTCAAAGAGAACTTTTGCCTCCAAAATCGGCGAAACCCATTTCTGTTAGTACCAATAAGCTGTTGTCTCCCATTAAAAGTCCTGGGTTTGTTCCATCAAAGGATGCTGCCCACATTATGGAGGCAGCTGCTAAGATCATTGAAGAGCAGCCTCGGGCTGTAATGAGAGGTAAAGTACCATTAGTTGTTTCACCACCAGTTCCATTGAAGTTGTGGGATTTGAAATTGAAAATGGAGGGTGCTCGTGAGATTCATGCAATGAAGCCTCCAAAACCCAAAAGGCGTCCAGCTGTTAAGCCTACTAAAGGGACAAAGTCAACCAGGAATTCAATGCAATTGGGAAAAGATTGTTCCGATAGTTGGAAAACTAAGGGAAGATCATCCTCTGTTGCAGATCAAGCAAAAGTCAATGCTCGAAAGGGGGAAAGAAAAGGTCTGGTTAGCAATAGAGATCTTGCAAATGATAGGAATGAGGGTAACTCCAACCGGATATCTAATGTGTTGCAGAAGAGCAGCCAAATGAGAAGCTCGGGGAACAGGAGGCATGATGTGCTCAAACAGAATAACCAAAAGCAGAATTCCATAACTGATAGACGAAGTTCAGTTTCAAAGGCTGGTATCAATGAGCAAGCTAGACAAACTCATTCCACCAATGGTACCATTGGGCCAAGTAAAAATGCATATAAGGCTTCAGGAAATATTAGGTCAAGGTCCGCAAAGACGGCATCAGTGAAATCAGCAAAGGACCTTTCTTCATCTAGATCAAGGAATTTGAGTCAAAAGAAAGGTTCTGCAAGTGCTGATTTTTCTTCAAAGCGAAATATCGCTACTAATGTTCTAATAAGTAGTGACAATAGGTACACAAGATGCAATGTTGATGCCGATGGACATGTGGATTGGGGTCTCAATAGTAATCGGAAGCACTTGGATGTTATTTCATTTACTTTTACATCCCCTATAAAAAGAGAACTTTCTGAGGCCCAATCATCAAACCAATTTACGGGAACTGATGATGGCACAAGTAGTACTTCTGGACAATATGATACTAGTGGTAAAGAGTTGATCTTCTCATCACCTTCTGGGAATTCTTTAAATGTTCTATTGGAGCAAAAGCTCAGAGAATTAACAGAACGTATTGAATCCTCTAGTTTTGAAAGTTTCCAAGAAGATGATTCATTTAGTTCTCCTTCTAATATCCGGGGTTTACTATCCACGCTTGATGCAGTTAGCTCTGTTTCAAGGGAAAATGAGGGTAGCTTACACATAGGCCAGGATAAAGAGTCTCCAGGTGGCTTGCATGATTTTGATCAGTCTTCAGTGGGTGGCTCAACAATAAGCACAAAGCAGATGCACCAGGTTTGTTTTTTACCTGGAAAAACCTATTCATTATCCTGCTTTCCAATGCTCCAGTTTCACTTGTACATGCAGATTTTGTACTTGAAAGAATAGTAAAACACTAGTAGTTCTTAAGGAAAGCTGTTTGTATAGGTTTTCATTTGCAGATATTTTGCAATTGCTCAAGAAAATTTAGTAATGTGCCTTGTGTCCAACTCTTTTTGATTCCGTCTTTTATATGTCAGAAGAGTCAACCTTGACCTTCTCTTCCATTTTCTGCTTACGAGAACCCAGGTTAAGCAATAAGGAAATCATTCTCTACTGAATCCGTGCACGTTGCAATGCACGATAATTCTCTTTATCAAGCATATTCATCTCCAAAAGAGAACTATTTCTTTGGTATCTAGATGTTGGCCATTAAAAGTTTGAATGTCGCTCTTCTATAAATCTTGTGCTGATCAATTTTCAACATAACTTGTATTCTTCTACATTCTATCAGCCACAAAAAGAAGAAATGTCGTCTGTTCTTTCATACAAATATTTGTAAAATTAATTACTTCAAATCCATTATGCATTTCACTGTTCCAGTAAGTACAAGAGCATCTTTTAGGCTTTTCAATGTATACATTTAGTTCAAGTGTTGTTCTCCACAGAAATCAAGGTTCAACATCTTAAATGTGATTGCACATAAGCTATGTTAAGCATATAATTTGCTGCTCCTTTATATGTGCCCTATGGGCAAGGCTATGGCAAGACTACATATGTATTAAATGGACATGTCCTTTGAATTCAGTATTAAGAGAACAATGATATACTCATGCTAACACTTTGAGTACTTTTCTCTTGAGCATAATCGTTAATGCATGCAAGATATTTTCAGCAGGTTCTAGCCTTAGAAGCAAGGGAAGAATGTGACCACCATGGCAGTAGTAATGGAACTGTAAAAGAGCTGGACTATCAGAATCCAAGTCCCGATTCAATCCTTGAACCTTTATTTTGTAATAGAAACTGCCAGGATGGCATGAGTACTCAACAACGTAAGTGGGCACTCTTTCTCCCTCACTTGATGCTTGTGTCTAAGAATATTCATGTGCTTTTGCATATGGATCTGGTGATGTTGCACAAAGTCTATTACTTTAGAAATTATTTTGTTGGCTGCTGAAGAGAAGAGCTCAAAGGCTGATTATTTTGGAGATGTATTATTCAACTCAACATCTCACAAAAAGAAAATAAAATAAATAAATAAGAATCTCATATCAACTTCTGAGTTGATAAGCTTCTATCTATAAACTCCTATTTGTCATTACCTGCATCTTTACAGTATTATTTTCTTCAATGCATGGTTTCTGTTAAAGTGCTATCTTTGAGTAGAGTGATCTTCATTTACAGGTGATGAGGAAAACTCGTATGCTCCATCTCCTGAAGTCTCAGATTGTCTCTCTACAACTGAATTTCCAACATGTGAAGATGATGCTGAAGTGACATGCTCAACCTCTTCTTCATTTATGACAGACCCGGAAGAAAAGCACATCATTGAAGCATTGTTAGATCCTATATATTCTACTCAATCAGGCAACTGGGAACTAGAGTACTTGAGGGAAGTAATTCAAAACGAGAGGTTAAATTTGGAAGATTGTGCATTCAGGGACAAGATCATAAGACCAAATCTCTTTGATGAGATGGAGAATCGAGGTTACAGACCGAGTGAAGACAATGACTACTCCAAATTGAGGCGGAAGGTCTTGTTTGATTGTATGAACGAAATCTTGGAACTAAAATGTGGCGGCCTCTGTGTTGGTACCTACAAAGCATGGACTGCATGTGCCTCAATGGTTCAAAGGAAAAGATGGCTTGCAGATGAGGTCTATAAAGAGATTTTGGCATTGAAGTGTGTTGGAGATATGATGGTGGATGAGCTTGTGGATGGGGATATGAACACTCGGCATGGTAAATGGATCGATTTTACAAATGAAACGTTTGAAGAAGGTGTAGAGATTGGGAATGAGATACTAACTTCTTTAGTTGACGAATTAGTCGCTGACTATTGATGTTGATAATTCAAAATCCCCGTGCCACTAAAGCGGAATGCAGGATATTATGGATTGGGGGAGTAGATTCTGTATTACAGTTCCCTTTTCTGAATTGTAAACAAGGGTAAGTTAAAAACTACAGAATCATGATGTTGCATTAAAGAACCTTTCCTTACCTGGGTTCTGGATATACAATTTTATTGGTTACATCCAGGAATTCTCATTCTAAAAGTCAATGCACAGAACAAATGTTCTTCTCTAGATGATGGTTTCTCTGGCTGCTCTTATATACTTGTCTCTAGATGACTTTGCATGGTGGATTCGGCGGAAGTGTTTGCTGTAGCACTAAAGGAGAATAATTTAGAGGCCTGGGTTTGAATGGCTAGTAATCTAATGCTGAACTTGCAGGTCTATAGCTATATCTGTGTAACCAGAATGCTAGAGTCAGGGGCAGTACAAGGGAAAAATCATTAGTTAGGGCTGTCCCGTTGATTTTTTGCATCATTACTTTTACATTTGTAGGGGTATGTAAGTTTATTGAACTCGCAATTCTACTTAAAAAGCATCAAAGGGTTTTGGGTTCAAAATATAGAAACGTATAGCCTCTGTAAATTAGCTTTCAAAATTCTAAATATGCTTAGGATAGTTATGAAAAACACTTGAAATATATGATGAAAATATATAAATTCAGCATAAATTTTAGTTACAACACTAGTTAATAATACAAATAATCAAGCATAAATCACTATGCTAATTTATAAAGTAAAAATATAACAGTAATATTAATATAAATTATATTACAACATAAATCATTGTAAAGAATTACAAAATTAAAAGGAATCATTAGTTATCAGCTGTTTTGTTATTATTAATTCACTATTATCATCATTATTTTTATCATTGTAGCATTACAACCCCTGACATTGGTACTACTACAGATGATTTTATTTTTACACTCCAAAATGGCATAACAAAAGCCAACAAATATAAAAAATAGTAGTAAAGGACAAGTAGGCTGCTAGTGGGTCAAACTATATAATAAAGGACTTACAGGGTTAATTTGCTAGTACGAGACATCCAATCGATCTTTTTAGAGGTGCTTATGCTGCAGGCCTCCCCCTTATTATGCTATTTCGCCCTTTATGTATATGTATTCTTTCATTGATACAGAGTCGGGCCAAGATCTAGCTTATATGCCCAACAGCTGGCTTATTTCCTGGATTGTTTTAGACTAATTCATTCAACAATGGTTTCGGTCATTTAGATTCGTGTAAAGATTGGTTTTGAACCATAAACTAACCCGTTAGACCATTGAATCACCTTAATCTAGTCATGGATAGACTTGACCTGACCGTTGAACTGTTAAGTCTTTAAGGGTCCAGTGGCTCTATCTTACACACCTGAGATGATAGAATGGCTGGCCCTTTTGTTGGCTATTAACGTGGTCAAGAAAGCAGGTTGGGTACACGTTTGCTTCGGGACAGATTGTTTGAATTTCTACCATGCCACTACGGGCCTTAAAAAGGATCTCCATTGGGCCTATGTGTTAAAACCGGTGAGTTGGCTGAGCCCTGAAATTTAAAAATATATATATATATATAATTTACTATACATATGTATTATATATATAATGTAAACATACATGTATATACTATATATAATATATAATATACTATATATATACAATATATTATATATATAATATATTGCAAACAAGTATGTGTTATAAATAATATATAATAATTAATATAGTATATAATCTACTATACTATATATATACTGTATAATATACTGTATGTAATATTTATATGTATTGAGGAAATTTGATTTATGAGCAATTTAACATATTGACATCAAGTTTTAAAACTAGTTGTGAAAAGAGGAAATAGGGAATAGGCTACAAATTATTTATAATAATTTACATAAATTCAAAAAAAGAAAAACAGATATTTATAATAATTGAGGAAATTTGAAAAAAAAAAAAAAAAAAACCCCACAGTTCAAGAGTTATGGAATCGACCCTTCAATCGCCAGTTCAATTGAATTAGCCCGGGCTTGGCTCCTTAAGGGTCAATCTTGGTTCACTCCCTAATCAGCCTGTAAATCGGTAGTTCAAGTTTGGTTTTGGACCGAGTTAATCCATTGCATAGGTTTAGGGTCATTAGATATATTATATAGATTATATGAATAGATTGAATTATTTATTTTTGGAGGCCTTATGTATATAAATAGGTTTTTCCTCTCATTTGTAAAGCATCTAAATATTTAGGTTCATTATTCACCATTGTAGTGCTTCTATACTTGTTTCTCTAGTGAGTGTCTTAATGACTGTTCCTTAAAGAAAGGTTAATGAACCTCTCAACAATGATAAAGGAGAGTATAAGTACCATATACGATAGTATCAAAAGCATTATGTATATGTCAAGTGGTATCAATACAACTTTTTAATTGAAAATGGAGGGAAAGAATGTTACAAAAATTACTACTAGGTATAATAGTTCCTCACTTCTTTTATAGCTAAGGCATCAATGACTTAAGGAAGATTCATAAGGTGAAGCACTAGGTTAAGGTGTCTAAGGTGGAACTAGCCACATTTGACATTATAGATGATTGCCATGAAGGATATCATAGGTAAGCTCAAGGTGGAGCTATCAAGGTAAAGGCCATCATCCTTAAATCAATAAGTGATATTTAGAAGCAGGATGGGATTTTACAGGAGATGGTGGTTTCCTTGAGGGGAGATTAAGAGGATATGAGGTTTTTAGGTTTAGTAGTGATTAGAGGCTAGATATGGTGAATTAGATTGAACATGTTGTTAAAGTTGATTTAGCAAAGCTTGGGTATAGGATTTAAGGGAAATTGATAACTTGCTTTAGATTATGGAGTGCTACTTTAATATGACTAGTGTATAAGATGATAAATTGATACTAAAGGTAGCTCTTATGCTCTTTGGTCATACAATGGTAGCACAAATAGTCTAAAAGCAAGGGTATGACATAATAAGAATAATGAAAAAATCAAGGCTAAACTAAATGCTAAGTTCCACTCAAAGCAATGCTAAGGGAGAAGCTATCATGCTTCGAAGTGGCAGAGTCGTAACAGTCCTGCCGTGTAAACCATTCTAAGATAGAAGCTAGCTATACAGCCGCTATCTTAGAGTTAATTTATACAAGGCGTCCACGACTAACCCGCTTTGAAGTAAACAATTCATAATTTAAAAAAAAAAAATTATGTACTTATGAACTTAAGAAAAATACATACTTACATTAAAATAATCTAAGTATCTTACAAGATTGAGCGATCTAATCACAATTTGATTGAGTAATTTGTAAACTAATGCCAAAAGCTTTAAAATAAATCTAACTACAAAGTGCATTTGGTCTTTAGTTTACATTCTCACTCTCCAGGATCCTACAGTTGTTAACATCAAGGTGATTATAGGCCGCTTCATCATTAGTACCTGCAACAACGACTATAGGGATGCGAGTAATCACAGCTCAGTAAATTAGGATGGAAATTTAAAATTATACCATAAACACAAACAAGATTATTAACTAAATCATTAGGTGTAATGCATGTTCAAGCAAATGCTATCGCATGACATTGTTCGGCCAGTCGTAAGATCAGAGAAATTGCGCCCGCTCTAATCTAGGTTGAGGAGTTACTGTTAATGTAGTAACTCACGACTAAACCTAGGCTTATGCAATGAAAACACCGCTCCTCCCGCAATTACCTTCGAACCATTGACTTTACCCTTGTCGCAATCTCTTCACCTGTCACTTAGTTCGACTAAAGATGAAGAAGGAACCCATTATACTATCCAGCGTTATCTCTTTCGAAGGAGTTGGTATTTAGCTAAAGAATTCTAGATTTCCCTTAATGGGTTGCTATGCAGGTCTGATTTATGGTTACAAGTTATATATTTATTAAGTCTAGTTTAGGATGATCAATTATTTCATACGATACAAGCCAGAATAACAAATAAAATCATAGCATCACTCATAATCAAGTACATGCACATAGCTAACTATCTAATAAGTACAACCAAGTATAATCTCAAGCTTCCAAAATATAGTAACATATTAATCTCAATTTACTTCGACTCCTTAATTGCTCACTTGAGGTGGGACTTGTTTAGTTTATCGCTAATGATTCCTATAATACTAACGTTGTCTCCGTTTTCATATAATTTTTATAGGTTTATTTTATCCTATAACACTTATTGTTATATTTAGTTTAGGATTTAATATGTCCAATCTAGGTTTTCAAATCTTTTACAATTATTCTCGGTTTGGGGCTAGGTTCTGGTTTAGTTTTCGCATTAATTTTTAAATTAGGTTCTAGTTTAATTTCTAAATACAGTTTTATACCGAATCTTACAAAATCATTTCAACCCATAATATGAAATTAATCGCATTATTTTCAAGTATACTAAATACCATAATTACTCTTAATCAGTATTTTATTCTATCCGATACATTTAAATCCTTATTAGTGTACCAAATTTACTCTTGATGTGAGAAATTTTTATATTTTTCATATAATTACCTAAATTTAAGTTTTATATCAGATTTATTATATATTCCTATTATTTATATAATATTAATTTTTATTCTAATATCTTCTATTTATTATATTTTCAATAATTGCATATTATGTATTATCACCTATTATGTATATAATACAAATCTAATATTTCTATCACTCTAATTACTATCTCCCAACATCAATTAATATTTCAAAATGTCTAAATTCATCCCAAATTAGATTTTACACCTAATTACCCTAATTTACAAATTAACTTAAAATTTACTTTTTTTCCCTATTACTTATTTACTACACAATTACCT
Source organism: Lumnitzera littorea (assembly GCA_024138015.1). Classification (NCBI taxonomy): domain Eukaryota; kingdom Viridiplantae; phylum Streptophyta; class Magnoliopsida; order Myrtales; family Combretaceae; genus Lumnitzera; species Lumnitzera littorea. Next base: position 2,614,711 of record JAMXBB010000004.1, on the reverse strand, counting down.
TATTAATTACATCTAACACCCTAAATATTATAAGTATCACACTTCATCAGATTTCAATATCCTAAAACATATAATTATTTACTAAATCAGTAATTAACCATTTAATTACTTAATTAACAAAAAATAAGCCATTTTATGCATCATTTTAAGGCTTAAAAATTTCGAAAATTCACTTTTAAAAAAAGGTTTCGTAGAACTATTCTATATTACCCTAATAGTTTACAAAAAAATTTTGAGCTCTAAATTACACTCCTAAGCCTATTTATTTCTAATTCTAAACATACTCGGTTTTTTTCAATTTCTTAAGCACCTTATATTTACAAACATGATTAAACTTAAACACTATTTTTCTCTAAATTTACATACAATAAAACATCATAATGACAAATTTCATAATTTTTTGAGCAAAATTAGTAATTTTACAAAATCAGGCTAGAATCGGATTCACTTGGCCGTTAGGATTACGGCCACCAATGGTAGCTCTAGGGGTGTCGGCCAAGTTGGGCGGTGGCGGTGGAGTGGTGTGGTGGCAGCCGTTCATTTCGAGATGGCCGTCAAATATGGGTTTCCTTCCAAAGTTCTAATTGTACAGATTTTTTGTAAAATCCTAATTTCCTCTCAATTTCGCTTCTCTCTAATTTTTTTTTTTTTATTTTCAAACATAAAAAATGAGCTTTTGAAAAATTTGGGGTATTTATAGAGGTCTTGAAAAATTATTGTGCATTAATTTAATTAGATTTGCTTTATCTTCTTCCAATTTACCTTTTGTGTTATTCTAATTTAATTAGCTAAATTTTTTCTTCTTTTCACCAGTTGGCACAACCTAAATCTGGATAATTCCTTATTTTTTCTGATTTTTCTTTATTTTTTCTTAATTAATTATGAATTTTATTTAATTATTTAGCATTATTTTAGCACATTTCGCGTATTTTAACTAATTACACGTATTTCTACTTATATGTAAATTCATATATAGTACAAATAAATATTCATAAATATTATTTAAGTCATTCTATGATTTTTTAGTATATATATAATTTATCTTTTACGATTCGTTAGTTATTGAAATGCATTTTACTTATTTTCGATAAATAACTAGTAATATACTTAAAATTTGAAAATTTTATATTCTTTTATTTTATTACTTATTTTCTTAAATTCGAATTTACGGGATCGCTTTTACTATTATTTATAACTTTATTTGATAATTTAGGCTTGATTGAATTTTTTAATCGATTGTCTTAAATTCTATGAACCAAAGTCCGAGTAGCTGATGGTAGGTCTTACAGAGGCTGAGGTCAATTTAAGATAGTTAGAGCACAAGGGGTCAATTAAGGGCTATAGGAGTTCTTGAAGCTATTACTAATTACATCTAATATGAGTTATAGAAATTATGTGTTCTCATTATATAGCAGCTACAAGAATAGGCCTAAATAAAGTTAGAGCAATAAATAGGTTAGACATTAACTAAAGCTATGGTAAAAGCAAAAGGCCTAATAAAGTTTAAGTTAACTAAATATTTCAATAATAAGGAAGAGAAAGATGGCTATGACGAAGGTAAAAGAGCTTATGGAATGTTAGATTTAAGCTTAGAGAAAAATGGAATGACCTATGCTTAAAAAAGTAAAACACACATGAATAGGAATAGGTCACCTAAGAAGAAACCTTCTTGCTTCCTATACTTTTAGGGCATAAGGCTAGGGCTTATCTAGTATAGAACTTGTAAGCAACCCTTAGTAGTAAAGGAGAAAGAAAAGGGATCCTAAGGAGTCATAGTTAGAGTTTGAAGTTGTTAAGATCGATGTAATGGAAGCCTATTATGAAATTTAAAGGCTTGATGTATGTAAAAGCATCCGTCAAGGGCTAAGGGATGAATACCTTAGTGATATTGAGCCTTCTGTTTGTTCACTTCCAAGAAAATAGCTAAGAAGTTGGACCTAAAGGTTGAGAAGGATAAGGGTAAGCTTAAGGCATTGAGCTAAATGAAATTTCTACACATAGTGAACCTAATGTTGGTAATTCATGTAAACCGGTCATGTTTCCTCTCTAAGTCTAAAGGGATATTATCTAAAGCATATGTACATGACCAATCATTTATTGTATTTGAAAACCCAAATCCATAACTTGATTGATTAATGTGTTTTATATTTGGCACAAGTAGATAAAAACTTTTGTTAATTAATATCATATATATTGAGTCTCTATATGGCATAATTTCAGTATTGTTTCTAATTTGTTAAATGCTTATAATGAAATATACATTAAAAACTATGAAAATGCTTGTAATGGTAGCTTTCCATTTTTCAATTAAATGCATGGATAAGTTTGTTAAAAACTTGGTGGATCAATAATCTAATCACAGATTTAAGCTTCAAGTGTTATCTAATTAGCTTAAACGAAAACTTATATGGGATTAGTTCATTGCATTTCGTAGTTAATTTTGGTCGATCCATAAATTCCCTTTTTACTAACAATATCAAATAGTTTCACTAATTATGTTGGGATTTAAGTAAGGTATGCCTTGTAAATACATTTATATCCAAAAGAAATACATTTACTTCTTACCATAAGTAAAGTCAATGGATAAAGACAATAATAATAGTTAAGGGATTAGAGTAAATAGATGAATTAAATTATAGATATTAGAAATCTTAATCTTAAATAGGTTTATAAGACAAATTTGGACGTCTTTATCGAACTTGTTTATTAAATAGGTTTATAAACGAGTTTAGGCACATGACCTGAATCTAAACAAATCTATAAATGAGTTTAAAAGAGTTTGTTCCATTTATTAATCGAGTTCAATTTTCCTTATACAAACTCATTTTTAATCACATTGTACCATATCCAGGTAAGATCAAGTATCAAATTGCTAGTATTAGGTACACCCCAAATGATGAGTTTAAGGTAGGTCATTGGTGTAAAAGGGAGAAATTTGAGGTGATCTTCTTGAATGACTACAAGCTTATCATCAGATTGAGCTTCCTTAATATGATAAAGACCAAAGAAACTCACTGCTTAGACAATATAGGGTGACAATCGTATGGTACGAGGAGCAATCTTGCGTTGCTAACTTAGTTCATCCTTTTCTTTATTTTATGTTATTATATTTATTCTAATTGGTTCCCTTTTGAGTAAATTGTTTTATACTTATTAGTGGTTAGAGCTATTTATTAGATTCCTTTTATGTTTAATTAGAAAAATAGGTATTATTGTTTTTGCCTATATAAATAAGCCTCTAATGTAATAAAACGTTTAGTATGCAAAATATTCCTTAGACATTATTGTCATCGTAAGATGTAAGTCTTTTATAAAATATTGAGAATCTTCTATCTTTTCAAATTGTTGATTTGGATCCATGAGTTACATCGAGTTTCTTGTAGTACCTATGAGAGTTTCACGTATCATACATGATATTGATAATCGATTCAATCAAAATCAGTTAATCTTTAATATTTGTGTGTGATATCAAATATTAATTTCGTCTATATTTTTACTTTTTATTATTGCTAAAATACAATAACACCTGAAAATTCCCTTTTTGTTATTATTTTCATAAAAGCCCTAAACATATTTTCGATATTTAGCCTTAATCTTAATCGGGATCGACTGGTGAGTTGATCTGCATCATATTTGGTATTAAAGCAGAGGTTACAAAGTATATCGACAACATGTGATTTGTGAACGAAAATCTTATAGATCTGGATATAACAGTATTGTCTTTATTGATATGTATCCGATTCTTGATCTTGAAATTTCATATCCAAATATAGTTTTTGTTGTTAGTTGTGGTGTACTTGCAATTGAGTGTTATGGCTCATTAGATTGTGAGATTTGGTAACTAAGGTTATTTATTATTACTTAGAGTGTGGAAGGAAATATGCTATTTTGTTAAAATTAGCTTGTTAAGAAAAATAAATTAATGATGGGTCAATGGGACACTGTAGGTGTTGAAATTTAATATTATAAGAAAAGTGTTAAGAGGTTTTAAAGAAGATGGTTGAGATCAAAATTGAGAGGGTGTGAAAGGAATAACTTTCTAGAGAAGCCAATATTGGGGAGGGCACGATGATGAGGCATGCAAGCTATATATTATGGGTATTGGAACTCCTACACCATATAGAATAGTGGTCAGACTTATATATCACTTCCCATCTAAAGTGATACAATAACAAAGGTTCGGGTTTGTCAAGAGGACCAATGATCAAAGGAATTTGTTTATATTCCTAGGAAATTCATTTTACTAAGCCACAAGAGAACCCTAGCATTCAAAAGAGTTAGAGGTTCGAGAACGAATCCTAGGTTATTCTGGAACAGTCTCAATACACTAAACATTGGTTGGTGTGGTAGTTGGATAAAGGAGTTCTCCTCTCATTGTAGAGAATTACATATAGATCTCATCCGCATAAGTATTTTTCAGAGTGGACACTTCTTAGCAATAATTGATGATTCCATATCAATAATATCTACGAGAGGATATGGTAATGGGCTTAGCCGTTTCACACGATTATTATACTCATCAATCCGTGTGCCTATGATCTCTAATCAAATCGTTGACCCACTTTTGTAATATTGAAAAGGAAAGCTAAATTGCATTGAAGTATCAATACTTGCCATCTACCCTTTTTTTTTTTTTTTTTCCGTTGTCTTCATTCACAAAAGATAACGTTTTCATCAGACCGGTCGGCCCAACCGCTTTATCATTTTTCTGCCGACGTGGTGCATATAATTCAACAACGTTAGGGATCCACAGACTCAAACACATGGATGCTATGTCTCAATTCCATTTGGATCTTCTTTCTTTCTGCTTTATATGTAACCTGATGTAATTCGTCTTTAAATTAGGAAGAATTTGACTTAACCTATGAAGTTGATTTATAAGTTTACAAGGTAACTAATGTGTTGCAAGGTTTACAAATGAATTGAATGGCCTAACTCAACTCTATCTATTTTGGTCCATGAGTTAGAGAGTGAGGTTTATTTTGGCTGTCTTTTAAATGGATAAAAAAAATCAATCTTAACTTATTTAAAAAGCGGGTTAAATGAATTGATCCGCAGGTTAAAACTTATTTACATATCTCTAATGGCATACAAGTGCAATAAAATTTCAATACCTGAAAATCAAGTTATAGTCTTTTAAAAACAATATATTATTCTGGTAGTCATTCATCTAAACATTGGGTATTGATGCCAATGAATCTTTTTTCGTTTACAAGACCATTCATAATAGAAATTAACCTTTGTCTCTCCTTCACTGGTTCATGTAATAATATCTAGCCCTATGTTCAAAATATAGGGGTTGGTGGCATAATATCTATCCTTGATGGTCATATTTCTGTGCGTCTATTTAAGCACTTCGTCGATCTTAGTACATTTTATTTAAGGAATGCGAATGAAATTTCATCTAATCAAGCAAAACCATGTGTTCTCGTAAGGAATTTAGATAAGCAGTGAAAATAACAATATATCATTCACACCGAACAACGAAAGAGATGTGAGAAAAGAGATCAAAACATGTATAATTTTACATCCAAAACCCAAATCTGTTTAAAAAGACCATGAGTGAAGTAGGAGTTGCGTTCGCTAAATAATCAAAGATAGTACAAAGAAGTGATATATGCAAACTATACTTACAACTTAACAAAATATCTTGTAAAAGATTGAACCAAACCTACTTATTAAAAATACAATACATGTCTATCGACTTAAAAAAAAATTACACAATTATAAATTTTATAAATAAAATTACCAAAATACCATTATTATGTTGTAAGTTCAAGTTACTATTTATAATAATATTGTATTTTTGAAATGTGATATTAATATTTATATACCGTGATTATATCACATCTCTAAAATACGATATTAATATATGTATATATTTATATCGTATATTGAAAATGCGATATAAATACAAATGCATTAATCTTGTATTTTTAATATACGATGTTAATATTAATACAAATAATTATATCTCATTTTCAAAACGCGACATATTATACCACAAATTATACTAAAGAATTCAATCCATAATCGACAATGTTGAATCCATCCATAACTTTTTTTTCTTGATTTTGTAGAACTATAACCGAGACTAACACATCAAATACCCATAATACGGCTTTGGTTATCTAATATGACCCTACCATGTTAATTTACATACCCTTAGTCAAATCTAACATTAACCAATATTAACTATCTATATGATTCTATAATAGGTAATAATTCCATTACATCATGATGCATGTATTATAGTTTCCTTTTAATTTTGGGAATCGCAGGTGGTTGTGGCGTAGATGCAGTGTGAAAGTTCACATCACATGGCCAAGCTATATGGGAAAAAAGGACAAATCTATGAAAGAACATAACATGTGATCTCTCCTATATTTTTTATCTTCCTTTTCAGAGTGTACTCAGACATTTCTTCTCTGGGCCCCCCTTGCCGGTCAGATCGAAGCCCAACACTCCTTCGGCTCTTTATTTATTTATTCTTTTTCCTTTTAGTAAATCTAATAATTTGGTTGATTATTCAACGGAAAATTTTTTAAAAAAATTGTTACATTTTATGGTGATCTTAAATTGATTTGGTTTTATATAAATACCAAATGAATCCACATAATAATATTTTGTTCTAAAAAAAGTTATACTATTAGTTGATTGTACTAATATACATGGTTGTAAAAAATTTCTAGAAGACACAAAATGGAATTTCACCTTAAATATGATATGATATAAATGGTTGTAATCCATCATTTAATTTATAATTTTGTTGGATGAAAATATTGGTGAAGCTCATTCCATTTGAAAAAATAACTATTTTAGGATTTGTTTAACATATCAATCGATCCTATATTTGTAGTGATCAATGGGTCCATAATAAGCGAAAAGTGAATTTTTTTTATTGTACGTTAGTGATAGTGTAAAATTTTATTTGTTGTTTTGATAGTCTAAAATTGCATTTTTATCTAATATGTAAATACTAGTTCATTTTTTTGGAAAAAGAATCAACTACAGGGTTGCATTTCTTGGTACTCGTCATTTTTATTTTTATCCACATTTCATTGATACCTTTTCATGTTATTTGAAGTTCAGTTTATTTTTACATTTGTTAATTTAATATTAGAGTCTTAATATTTTAGTAGAAAAAGTAAGACAAAAAGAAAGTAATAAAATGAGAAAAAAAAAAAAAAGAACACCCAAGACAAACATGCTCTAATTATATGCATTATGATCTGGACGAAATGAATAAATATATAAATAATCAACTAGAAAAATGAAAATCTTAATTCACACCTTGAAATCCATACAAATAAAGTATAGACTAAAAGGATGACTTGTCAGATTTTTTATTTGTGATAATCTTTTCTTATCCTGCAGACAAAGCAAAAGGATGGTTACCCAATATTCTGCTTTCTAGGAATATGAGAAACTGGAAAGAAACTCTGTGTATTGCAGTGGTCCAGATTAGTATGCTATGTTACTTTTGGATTTTACATTCTTAATTACAATATAGATATTATTGTTAATGATTAAAACAATTATATAGTTTATCTTCTGAAAATTGTATAATTAACTTTGAAAGAATAATAAATTATTTATTTGGGACTAATTAGTTAGCATCTCCCATTTTTCCTTATCAATAAAAATTTTAAAACTTACTCATTTTATTAAAATATCACTATTTTTAGAAGTAATAGATATATAAACCGTCTATCTATTTTAACAATATTTTATTAAAGATGTAATATATAAGATAAATAAGATTGAGTAAGAAATGAGATAGAGAATTGCATTTATAACTTATCGGTTTTTTTTTTTTTTTTACTTTTCTCTCTACACTTATACAATTACATTATCTCGAATTGACGCAATAACCTCTTAAAATATATTGTGGATAGCAGGTCTCTTAAGGCAATGATTAATAGATTAATTAGGGTTAGGTTATAGATGCTGAAACCCTATTCCTCGTAGCAGCTGCCAAAAAGTTAGGATCCTATGAAAGGGCTATTTCATTGTGTTTCCAAGGTGTACCTACGCCTCAACATCCAAGACACTCGAACCGAAGCAAAGGGGTCGATGGATTAGATTAAAGTTAGTAAAATATTCTTGGAATTCTTTTGAGGAATTAGCCTATTCCAAAGTGTTTATAATGATTATGACTGAATAATATGATAATATATTATTAACGAAGACATAGTTCCCTATGGACGTAACCGGTTCGGATCAACCGCTGGTTCCGATTTTTTGACCAGTAGTTGATGGTGCCAAATACCTTGAACCTAGAACGGTGCCCACGGTTTAAGAGACCATGATTGAAGCTAGCTCCCGTCAAATTGAGATCATCACTAGAATGGCATTCGGCTCTGATTCCTTAATCTGGTACATGAACCAATTTCTAGTCAAGTGCCATTTCTGATTGAGGTTGCTTCCAGAATGAACTTTTGTTTTTTGGGGTTTTATTTTCTTATATTAGAAATCAAGCTAGAACTACTAATCTATTGAGAGACAATAAAAGATTTAAAATATTATCAAAAGTCATACAAGATAAAGAAAAACAATTTTTTTAGCAAAAAAAATACCTTTTTTTTCCTATTTTTAATAGTCAAGTATTACGTAAATACCATAGGAGATAAAACCTCCGTTGCCACAACAAGTGGTATTAAAGATAATATTTTAACTTTATTAAGTTGTCTAAATATGCTTTGCAATGTATTTACTATATAGAAAAGTTCTTCCTAGCAAATGGGGTCATATCAATTAAGCTCAAGAGAACAACCGGCCACTGAGGGATGATATCATTATAAGAGAGGTAACTGTTCACAAATTAGATTATAATAAGTATTACATAAATCTTTATAATTATGCTTTAATCAAAAACCCCATCATTGGGTAACTTAGTAAAAGGAGATTTCGGTGGATGGAGAAATGAGTGAAGGAAAAAAGAAGCTTATAGAAGCTTGATGTTTTATTTGGCAAAGATAATCTTGTATGGAATTAGATAATTAAAAATATAGATTTAGTGATTTTTAGGTATGAATAGTGCCAACACACTAATCTCACAATGAAACTGTTATAAATTTTAGTAGAAAAGTTTGGAGTCAATTGAGAGGTATTAACTCGAATATATAGCATATTAGATGACATTAATTGGGTAATTTTTATAAGTGGTTATACTTTGAAGGTAGGTTTAAACTTTTGTGAATAAATTCGTCAAAAAGTTAATAGGACTCCCCTAATAGGGGCATGATAAGCCAAAATTAGTGGGACAAGTTGATCCTCTTAAATTTGCGTAAGATAGTGACAAAATTGTGATGGCTCTCCTAATGGGAATGATGCACTTGGAATGGACTTGAAAAGACAGAAAGAGAAGGCTGGTTTGTCATCCATTTGAGTAAAGATGAAAATAGAAGGGATGATTAAGCAGTATACGAGTAATTTCATGGTTAGTAGAGAAATAATGGCAATTCCTTTTTGTAGAGCTATTGCTATATTTTGTTTATAAAAGCTATTCCACATAATTCATATTACTATTTAATTTGGAATAGATTTTCTTCTAAGGGAAATGCTATTCTTTAGTTTTTTATTGCATATTTCCATATTTAATTCATAAGACCTTAATCAATATTTAGGTGATGACTTAAGGAAAGCGTATATTGGTATTTTCAAATATGTTTATGATATGTTAGTAGCATTTATTTTTAAGTGTAATCAAGTATAGTATCACTTATTATTATTTTATTCTATTTCTTAAGAATTATAATTTTATTTTTAACTAATTCTACTTCTGCGTTATGTTACTAATATACTTAGTAATTTTACTAAATTCAAATATTGTTGGCATGTATTAATGATTTTCTATAAGATTGCCATATGATTACAAAGAAAATGTTTTATTTTTCTAATGTTAGTTACATACTTTAACAATACATAAGGATAAATTGCACAAACCAATTTAAAAAGTTTTGAACTTGCACACTCCCTCGGTCTTTTTAAAAGTTAGCATTCGCCCTTTGCAACGTACATGGACCCCTCTTTCATTTCCAAATAAGATGTGTGAATTGTAGTTAATATGGAAGCTTAGATGACAATTTATCTTATATCCCCTAATTATATTTAATTAATTAATTAAAAGCAAAATATCATAGAAAATAGAAAAAAGAAAATTGGGTCACTAGGGCAACTACTACTAGTAACCACCCTTTTCCCTTGGGTAGTTGCTAATGACCTTACTCTAATGACTCAATTTTTTTTTTTAAATATTTTGTTCTTTTTTTCCTTTTTTAAAATTTTCTTTATTTTATTTTTAAAAATTTTCAGTAGCTTTGGTATTTCTTTACATTAATAAGTCATATATATTCATCAATTGCCATTTCAATATCCATGTTGACATTTTACATTTAGGTAATCATGTTAGCATTTTGATAGATGAGTTTTAATTAGGGTTATAAACGGATTAAGTCAAGATGATATGATTTTAAGTTTAAACACAACGTGAATGAAAAAACTCGAAACTCGAACTTAACTTGAATTTAATTGAAGTTTAATTTATAAAGCTCAAATTTGACTTGATTAAACTCGTTTATATTCAATAATCTTAAAAAATATTATAAATTTAAATATAATAATAATAATAATTTTCAAACTCAGCTTGAATTTAACTAATACTTGAAATTGACTTGAGTTCGATTAGACTTGTGAACTTATCAAGCAGAGCATTATAAAGCTTGAACTTGACTCAATAAGTTGTAACTATGGTTAAGTTGAACTTAAGTAAATTGTGAGTTCAATTTGAGAAGTCTGTAAATAGGTTTATTTTATTTATGCTTTTAGTTTTAACTTTAAAAAAATGTTAAGTTTTTTAATAATTTTTAGAGTCTTCAAGTGTGTCTGTATAATTTTAATAATAATAATAATAAGTTCGTAAAAATATAAAATATTTTTATTTATTATTATTATTATTTTCCCAGTATGGCCTCTTGCATTAGAAAAAACTCGGAGAAACGAGCAAAACAAGAATGCATGTTCAGAGTGTTCTGACATGAATAATGCCTAATGCATGTGTAGACGAGGAATGGCTATGGTGGGTTGACATCACAGAGTAACAGAAACTCACTGAGATTAGATTATATGAGAATACATCGGTTGCCTCAAAAATCGAAGCAAGGCGAGGCAAGTGAACGTGCGTCCCTCAACGTCATCACTGTTTCTATGTATTCTCTCTCTTCTCGCGTATCGATGTATAACGTGTTGTGTGAATAAATATCATGTAATATAAAAAAGGTAAATAATAATTTTTAAAAAATTAAATATTATTATTAATATTTATACATTATATCATCTAAATCCATAATATATTAGTACTATTAATATTTTTTTTTTCCCTTCGATGTCCATGACCCTTTCCCATATTTCCACCTTGATCCCTACACTACTCTCTATGCTACCCTCCTTTTTAATTCTTTTCATGTTTCTATTCTTTATTTGCAAGTTGTACGTACTTATTGCGATTTCTTAAATTTACCCCTTACATTCACACTTGGCATTCCACGGGATTAGTTTTAAGCTAACTCTTAGTAGGATCCCTGTTTAAAGTGCGTCGGATCACATTTTAATACCCTCAAAAGAAAAAATTTCTCTCTCTCTCTTCGATTTAGAAAAGGTAGGTGTAGAAAATGTTTTTTCAAAAGATGTTTAATTTGGCATCTTACATGTGTCATTGGGACATCCATTAACATTTTATTTTTCTTAAAATTAGGATTGGAAAATTTTTTTTCCAACTATTACAAATAGTAAAACTTTGGAAAAAAGAAGAATCCAACTCAATCTATTAAGCGCTTGTTTTGATTGCATTTTTTTTATCTATATCTAGTCTATATCAATTTAAATTTTAATGTTTGAAAAACTGATTTATTTGTATTTTATTTGTTTCTATTTTATAATTACGATGAAAATAGTCATTAGAGTGTTATAATTGAAAAATAAAAATTATTGTATTTTTAAAAAAAGTTTAAAAAAAATATTTTATTAATTAGAAATAATTATTTTAGTTAATAATTTTTAAAAACATATTTTTATTTTTTTATCTTATTCTTTCCGAATACAAAAAAATTCAAGTAAATAAGAATAAGATATCAATAAGATAAAACAGATGAACCAAATGGAACTTGGATTGAGAAATGAATGTTTCTACTATTATATTATAATTGCCTTAGCAACTAGATTTTGTATTTATGTATTGGATTTGTAAAAAACTAGCAACCATAACAATTTAATTGGAATGGTATTCGTCTTATTTATATTGAGAGGTTGTATCATATAATATATTTGTTTTCTTTTTTATCTCTACTATCATATGTTTGATTTTGGATAAATTGTAAACACCCCAGTTATATTTGTTTAATAATTAACTAACCCTCTAAGTACTTACACTCTCAGATCTTAAGGGAAAAAAAAAATCCAAAAGTTAAGAGGAAATAAATCACTCTTAAGAATTTACAGGTTTTATAATAATTTATTAATGTATTTGCTTACCCTTTTTATTTTGTTAAGTTGATGACAGAGATAGTGTGACCAAAGACATCTAGTCAAGACTTCAGTGCATATCTGCTATTACTTTATTGCTCTATTTGATTGATTTATTTATTGTATAATTTTACTTATTATTTTTATAGGAAGAAGTTTGTGTGTATTCGAGTGTTGACTACAGGTTAAAGAAAAAAGAAAAAGCATTATTTTATCCCGGAAAAATGCATCCACCATTCAATTCTCTGTATTTCGGTTGGTTATTTGGAAACAAAGTCAAATGGTTACTTAATGAAGTGGGGAACCTCTAGTTTCTGGAGGAATTTGCGCGATTGTGACATCTTTGTTAAAAAAAAAAAAGAACTTGATTTACGTATGGAGAACATGTCGTGTTATGGTGAAACTTTAGGCAAATGACGGTTCTTATATCTCCAACATGCAATCCTAGTAATTATGAGGGACAACATCAGTCATTTTATTTCTCTGGAAACATTATAAGCTAATAGGATTCAACACGATAGACGAGAACATGAAGGCATCATGAAATGTGAGTGTGAAAGGTTTTCAATCTCGCAAAATGAAGAATAGAAACAAACAATCTTAATAAATTTGTACATCCTTAAGTTAATGAATATTAAGATTGTCTTTTCTAGAGATGATTTTAATTCTAATGGCTCATGAGCCCTTTTAGTGATCTATTGTTATACTGGCAATCATAATGGATCTAATAATAGGATTGTTTCGATTGAAAGGGTTACTTTTACCTAATTTAAAGGGTTTTCTTTTAAATATAAACGATTTTAAAGAAATCGAAACAACATGATTTAAGTGATAATCAATGTTATTTTCAATCAAGAGTCAAGATTTAGAAGAACATTCGAGTGCACAAAATACTAAATTTTCATTGTTAATATTAAGATAGTATAATTCATTATCTATAGTGAAACAATAAGTTATTCCATCGTTTAAAACGATTTAATCTACCATTAAAACCGAATTGCATATAGAGTATAATCAAGTATTTTTTCTCTAGATTTGGTTGGTATTTTTATAATTTAATGTTATAGATTCTATTTTATAGGATATTTTATAATTTAACAAAGAGTATAGGTAGGTTACCGCATCCCACCCTTAGGTAAAATATTCCTTATGTATATAATTAAATTTGATAAAAATAAAGAAAATCCAACCTAGTTTTGGTTACAATCTGATGTTTTTTACCAACATCAGATAAAAGGCAATTAAACATATATTATATCTTTACTTTAAGTCGATACTTGATTTATGTATATTGTTATTATTTTTATATTTTTGTTGAAATTTATTACGTGTTCATTATTTCATAATTTATACAACTTCATTGTCGATTAGAATATTATGATTATGAACTTGAGTGGTCATAATATTTTAGATGAAAGTAGAAGAAAATATAAAAAAATTATAGATTCCACCGATTATCCTTAAAGGCACAAATCTCATAGAATACAAGTTATATGGTGATTTCTAAGGCTTAAATGATATATTCTATTCTAAACTTCAAAATTTATACTTATGAAATAAGATAAAAATAGAAGTATCTCAAACCTACTCATACTTAATTAGGCAAAGTTTTTACGTTTGTAAGATTGCTTTCATATTTATTCCTTCTAACTAAAAAATAACAAGCATTTTTGTTTTCCTTTAAAAACTAACAAAATAATTATTGAACCAAATTGAGTAACCGTTATGATATAAAATAATAAGTGTTATCAAACTTGAATTAATCTTCACGATTTAACTTGGTTGGATTTTATCTAGTTATAAAATTTATTTGATTCAAGCTTAATCTAATTTCAATTGAATTATGATTAAATCCAATTTCACGCTATTCACTTTTAACTCTCTTGTAAAGTTTGGATTAACCACACTCGTAGTGAATTTGAAAATAATTCCCTATTTTGTAAATATTGGGAGATATTTAATGATGTCATACGTATCCTTTGAATTTTGTGCATCAAAATCTTCTCACCAGATGTGATTTCAGAGTGGAGTCATCACCGCGTTTCTATTTGTGTTCTAAATTATTTAAATACTTTTAACCATCTTCTTCCCCCGAAAGTACACACAGTTTAATTCCAAATCCGCGTAAGAAAAACAACTGTACAGTACTGTAGAGCGAAAGGGCAATGGCAATTACCAACAGGTACCAAGGATGGCATTATTGTAATAGCGCAGCATAAATTTATCGAAGCGGCAAACTCTGCACTTGCATGACAACGGAAGTGGTGTAAATGTTTGTCGACTTTAATATTAGCACCTACTAGAGCCCACCCTAATTATGTCGAGCTGGACTATTAAAATCTATCGAGTTAACCTCGATTTTATAATATTTGATTAGGATTGTTTGAGTTTTCCTTTAAACTTAGAATATAAGTTGAGTTTGAATTAGTCTTTATACTCTGTTGACGATAGATTCTTGTATAGTGATGAGGGACCAGAAAAATATAATAATAGATCTATAAAAACTTTTAAGGGTGTTAAAATGATAATTTTGTTACTTAAATCGAAAAATATATAACAATCAAAAGAATATAGAGAGAGTGTATATGTGTTTATGAGAGATTTTCAATCCTTTGATTAGAAGGCATGATCCGATATTTGTAGAATGATGAATGGGCCGAATAAGATAGACAATTAATGCTCAGATCTCCTCTTTGAATTCCAAATTTTGTAGAGAGAATTTAATAGCTTTTAACTTGTCTCATCTGTTATACTGTTGCTACCTAACTTCATTAGAATCTTAGGTTTGATTCCATTGAATTGAGATAAGATGGGATGACTTGAGATGGCTTGATGATCTAAAGCCAAGTTGATTGATTTAGGACCGAATTGGGCAACTTAGGCCTAAAAGTCCACTTTCTATGCAAGTACTTAAGGCTAATCTGATAGGTTTATCTTGAAAGCTTGTGTTGAAAATATTTTATCAGCAATACTAATACTATTATTAATTAAACGAAGAACATTTCTTTAAGATATAATAAGCTCAAATAAATTTAACCAATCCAAGCTCGTACTTGATGAAAATCACTTTAAGCTCAGTTCGAACTTGTTTAATATTTAGCCCCTACTCAACCTATTACAAATCTTGGTTGAGGTGCAATTCCTGAACATAATTCAAGAAAGCTTGACATCTTGCTCTATAAGCTACGAGAATGTAAAGACTATTGTTTAAGGCAAACAACTATTCAATTTGCTAAGAATGTTGTTTTGGAAAAGATCGAACATGAAAAGAGAGTTCTCACCAAAATATCTATATAGGTTTTATAGATTTTCTCCATTTTACATCTGAAGTTTTGAATTAATATATGTCCTATCTAATAATATTTTCCTTTATCAAAGCTTATGTTTCAATTTTAAAGTTGGTAAATACGTACTCAATCAAACTTTTATTCTCAGATTCATTACATCTAACATCCTAGAAGTATGTCATGCCTGATGTGTATTAATTGATAAGAGTACAATTGTAAATGATGAAAAATGAAACACTAAGATTGATAAAAAAAAATTAATTAAAAATAAAATTTAACTCAAAGTTTAAATAATAATATTAACACATTATGCCTAGAATCTTTAAACTAAACTTAAGCTTAATACCCTATAATTTTAGTTAGATCCCTCTTATTTATAGCTTTAACAACATTAGTTGATTCACTTCAAAAGGATGAAATGGAAAACAACTGCTGTGTTGTGTGTTTGATTTATTAAATAATTATTCTATAAATTTCTTTTTATTGTAAAATGTGAAACTGTAATATGACCAAGAAATAACTATTTTGGAATCTTTTTTGGGTAAATAATTTTTATTTATCCATTGAATTCTAATGTCATAGCTAAGCTATAGAATAAGAGAGTAATATATCCATACTTTTAAAAATTAATCACAATCTATAACTAGTGTAATTTTACATGAAATAAAATAAATAATAGTTAGTACTTTTTTTTTCTTTAAATTATAATAAAAAATTTGACTATATTAATACGTTATATAAATCAATAAATAACATATAAATATATATTAAAATTTTATTAATATTTATATATTATATACCAATTTATTTAATTTCTCCGTAATCAAACGTCCTGTCACGAGAGCGTGTTAAATGGCACAAAGTGTAATAATCGCAAAAACCAATGTCAAACTTAAAACCCACTTCGCCGACTTATATATCTAATTTGTATATTTCCCACACCTCCTCTCTATCTTCAGATTCTTCTTCCTCTTCACTTTTCCTTTTCCTCTCTGCCAAACTGAATTCAGTACTCTGCTCCCACTGCTTCCATTTCCACTTCCATACGTTCCACCATGAACAATCTCCAAACCCAAACCTCTACCCCCCAAGACCCAGAACCTGAAAAAGGACAGAACTTCCACAACAGCAACCTAGAAGAAGACTTTGGCATGTTGGAATACGAGGTGGACAGCAACTGCTCCACCCCATACGTCAGCGCGCCATCGAGCCCCGGCCGCACGCCGACGACGGCATCCACCGGCGGTGGATACTACTACAGCGCGCCAGCTAGCCCGATGCATTTCTTACTCTCGAGCTCTTACTCTCCTCTTCCTGCTACTTCTTCCTCTTCCTCTGGGGCTCTGCATGAGGAGTTCGAGTTCTCAGCCCGGTTCGGTCCGACCGGTTCGAACCAGACCGGTTCGGGTATGTCCTCGGCTGATGAGTTGTTCCTTAACGGCCAGATCCGGCCCATGAAGCTGTCTACCCATTTGGAAAGACCCCAAGTTTTGACTCCATTGCTCGATCTCGAGAATGAGGAACAAATCGAGGATGGTGACAAGAACAATGGTGTCGAGAAAAAGCTTAGTGTGAGAGGAAGAGATTTAAGGTTGAGGGATAAGTCATTGAGGAGGAGGACTAAATCTATGTCCCCCACGAGAAGTTTGGCTTTGCCATTTGGCTGG
This sequence comes from Lumnitzera littorea, assembly GCA_024138015.1. Lineage (NCBI taxonomy): Eukaryota > Viridiplantae > Streptophyta > Magnoliopsida > Myrtales > Combretaceae > Lumnitzera > Lumnitzera littorea. The sequence continues at coordinate 2,597,235 of JAMXBB010000004.1, read as the reverse complement.
AGTTACGGCGACGAGGACGAGGAGGAACACGATGAAGAAGAAGATGGTAGGGGTAAAAAGGGGATTTCACTCGTGGGTGTTGGAGAGGAAGAGATTCAAGAAGAGGGTGTGTGTGAAAACTTGATCTTGGAGTGTTCAAAGATTGAAGCTTTAAGTGGGACAAGCGCCACAACAAGTACAGCTACTAGCTCTGCGTCGTCTTCAAGGTCTTCATCAGCTGGAAGGAGCTCGAAGAGGTGGGTGTTCTTGAAGGATTTCTTGAGGAGTAAAAGCGAAGGGAGGAGTAACAACAAGTTCTGGAGCTCCATTTCGTTCTCGCCATCCCCGAAGGACAAGAGAGATAGACCCGGTGGTGCTCCGAGGAGTAGTATCAATGGCAACTGTAGCAGTAATAACAATGGCGGTGCAACTCCGCCGTGTCCGACTTCCGATGGAGAGAAGAATGGTAAGAAAGTGGTGGGGAGTGGTCAACCGGTGAAGAAACAGTGGAAGCCGGTGAACGGAGCCGGGAAGAGAAGAGTGCCACCATCACCACATGAGCTGCATTACACAGCATACAGAGCACAGGCTGAGGAGTTGAGGAAGAAGACCTTTTTGCCCTATAAGCAAGGGTTGTTGGGTTGTTTAGGGTTTAGTTCAAAAGGTTATGGTGCTGTTAATGGATTTGCTAGGGCTTTGAATCCTGTTTCTTCAAGGTGATATTTCACCACAAAAAAAAGAAAAAAGAGAGAGAGAGAGAGAAAGAGTAAAGAAAAAGCCTGTTATTATAAGGGGTTTTGGATTTCTAATAAGTTTGTGTATAGAATTAAATTAAATATTAAATCATGTAGCAATGTATGTACTTAATTTAAGTGAGTTTGGGAAAATGTCTTTGCTTGTTTTGTTCTTTTTGATGAAGAACAAATCACTCTTGTTAATGTGATTGAAGGGGTAATGTTATCCTTTGTTACCTTGTATGTTATACAAGTGATGTAGCGGTAATAGTAGTTGTCTTATAATGTTTTTTTTTTGGTATTTTATATTCATGAAAGTGGTTATTATGGTTAAATTTGTAACTATTTGATGAGATGAGATGCATCTTGTTTGATCTCTGAAAGATTTTCTTTGTACCTTTTCTTTTTCTTCTTCTTAATAACGAAATAGGTATCTGATGGTTTGACTTATGAGTTAAAATGATGAGATCTTATAAGAGATTCACATACTAACTATATATGAAAATATTTGTTATATATATACATGCTTTTCTTTTCCTGTGATTGGAAAAGATATAAATGAGGTATTGATTGGGAAAATTTTTTATATGTTATTGAATAAGCTATAAAACAACTTTTTATGTTGGAAGTAATGAATAATTAAATTAATAAATATTAATGAGTTTTTTATTTTAAAGGAATTTTTATAGGAAATGTAGTTATAAGAGGGCAAGCTACACGTTTTAAAGGTTATCATGTCATTTCTCTTGTGTGATACATCTAAGTTTATAGCAATATACGGGAGGGAGCTATTATAAGAGGGTGGAGTTTCCCTATTTCTTATTAATATGATTTCATTGTATCTCTAATTGGCCTATTTTTATTAGTGATGTCAAACTTGGGTTTTTTTCTTATGATTCAATTCGGTTCGATTTGATTATATTCGATCATAAAATCAGTTTAGTTCAATTTTAATCTAATTTCAATTGAATCATTATTGAACCGGTTTATATTCCTTATATGTTTGGATGAATTATCCGAATCAGATTTGATGATATTAACTTTTATCTTATCATATTTTTTTCATCCTTATTTTAATGGTGTTTGTATTCGTATCCTCTCTAATTATGTACCTTCGAGCCAAAGAGGTTGATTAGTTTCATAATGTGATGGTTTAAGAGTTCACTGTTGATTCCGTCTTCTAAGGCAAACAACTCTGGTACATGAATAGTGAATTCATGTGTAAATTGACACTATCCACATGGGTTGAGGGAACATGAAAAACCCTAGTTAGGTAAAGGAGGCCCCTGGGGGGAGGGGGGGGGGGGTACCCGGGATTGCACAAGGATGCTTCATACTTGACTTCAAATCACAAAAGCAACTTTATGGAGATTTGGTTTTATTCACATGGGCCCAACTTTGCAAAGGCGTATGCTCTTAAATCATGTCCTTTAAGAATTGAGATGGTTGTTGGGTTTTCAATTTTCAAGGAAACACTTATGGAACAAATAATCTTTCTAAGATTGTTTACTTGGCCATGTAGTGCTGGATAATTTCAGTCCATAATTATATGATATTTTAACTTCAGAACAATCTATCCACAATTTTTGTAGTTCATATCTAAACTTGATAAATCAAATATGTCGGGATGTGGCTCATATCCTTCAATTGTCGATGCTAAGTGATACAATATATGTTGAATGTTGTAAAATGCAAAATGAAGTTAAAATTAGGAATTGTGGTTGAGTGAAGACAAGGAACATCGATTGAGGTAGTGCTAACCGCCTAAATGGTTTATCAATAGGTGGTTAGTTAATCAAGATTAATCAGTAGTAGACGATTGATCTAATGGTGATCGACCGAAGCCTTCATTTCAATCCTCACTTGTTTCCTACGATATTTCAATGGATAAATTTAGCATATGATTATATGGTTCTATTTACAGCAATTGTAATATGTACCTAACTTTGATAAATAGAAAGTAGTTTTAAGGTGTAGCTCATGTACTGAGTTTAGTAACTGGTTTCAAGTGATACCAAATATGAATTGCAAAATCAAGTCATAATTTAGGATTGTAGAGCATCAAAAAAGATATTTCCAGCCACCCAGATGGTTGACTAATGGGGTCGATCAACCAAAATTGATCAACAGTAGAACATTAACCTAATGATATTTGGTTGAAGTCTTCATGCCAATCCCAATGCACTTCTTATGTTGTCTTTGTTGATAAATTTAATTTAATGTTTTTAATTTTATATTGGTCTATCTACAATAATTGTAATATACATCTAAATTTGATAAACTAGAAGGGTAATTGTATGGCTATGGTTGGTTTCAAGTGAAATGACATATGTGAAGGTTTTAAAATGTAAAATTAAGCTACATTTTGGAGTTTAAGTTAGAGTGGAGACAAGAAGCATCGATCATGGCATTACAAGCCAATTAAGCAATTGACTGGATGGGGGTTAGTTGACTAAGGGTGGTCAAAAGTTGACCATTCGGGTCACCTGATTTATTTACTATCTTGTCTCTATATGGCTGAATATGTGCATTAGATTTATTTGAAAATTGTTGACACTCAATCCTTGCCCAACTTATAAACAGGCCCTTAAGAGCCCATCAACGAGTATATGGATAAGCACCCCACTTTCCTCAAGTATTGTGACCTGTTCAGATGCTCTCATTATAAGCACCTAAGCGGACTTGCCTCTGAGCGTCAAGCCCGATATGCCATCCTAACCTGACTTGGGCACAACAAGTGAGGATACTCTCGTGAGCCCCTCTAAGACCCAACTCATCCTTAGTTGAGCACTTATAGGCTTATCCAGTGTCCTTGCTCCTCTTTTGCCTTTAGCAATGGTACCCAGTCCCAACTTGTTAATTATCATTTGACATCCTTGGTATAGTTAGCACATCTGAACTATCTTTATGGATGTTAAGACTCTCAAATCATAAACGTAGCTGCTAACGTGGTAGTGTCTAAGAACTCTTCAGAGCCTCCTTATTAGCTTTGTGGCATATGTTGCTTGCCAATTGCCAGTACAAGCGAACCTTAGACCTCCGCATGTCTAAGTAATTGAACCCCCTTTGACTGAACTCTTCTAAACCTAAATAACCTTAATATTGGGAGACAAAAAGGAACCTCTGTTCCTTAAGCACCATCTTAATGAATCCTTAGTGTTCGGCCCCCTTTCCCTCTTTTTCTCCTTGTTGACTTGAGCGTCGGAGAGCTCTTATAGTCATACCTTTATGAGGCTTTTTGCAGGTACAAAGGAGTAAGGAAACGGTATAGCAAGATCAACTCCAAGGCTTTTATTTAACTTGTTGGAGCTCAATCCATTGCCTACCATTCTTAGTTGGTTCGACTACAATCAAGAAAAGCTTTATATAGGCTTATAATAGGATTTATATATATGAGAAAGTTTATTTTTATAATAAAAAATGTATTATTTTTCCTAAAAAAAATTATTGTTTCGATAAAATAGATTTATTACTTTGCTTTCATAATTTCTAACCCTAAATTAATTGATTGCTTTCACATAGAATCATCCTATATTTATCTTTATTTTACTAATCTTCTTTTTGTCTTTTGTAGGTGGTCGTTGAATCATAGCAACTTAACCTTTTTAAACTTCAATATCCATATGCAACACAAAAGAACTAAAGCTATCATTCTTTGAGAAAATTGGCTAGGATTAACCTTTACTTTTCTTCCTAGATTTTCATGTTACATCAAAGCTAAAAGAAAAGGTTCGAGTGTTTTGGCCATTTGGGACCATTACAAGTGTTGATGAGATACCAACACAAAGTGGAAACACTGGAACAAAAAGAAGTGGCTACAACCAAGAATAAAATGGTAATCTTAATCTTAATGGGTCAAGGTTGTTCCCTAGACATTGATGTTATGACATGATAGACTTTTGTGTGTGTATATATATATAGAGAGAGAGAGAGAGAGAGATCATCATGAGACTAGGACCTTTAGTATGATATATCATGATATTTCATATCTCTAGTTATTAAGAGTTCCATCATTTGTTTTTCGTTTTCTTTTTGGATGCTTGTTTGTGGGGCTTTCCTGTTATTATTTCCTTTTCACCTCTCTTTTTGGATTTCGATGGTTATTATTTATTACTACTCCAGTTTATTAGGAGAAACCTGCTTTTTGTTCCAATGGATGTTTTCAGAAACATCTATTTTTTAACTTACGTGTCTCATTTTTTCGTCATTATGATCACCTTTTGTTCCTTCACTTTTTTAATTGCACTTTGATTTTTAACTTTTTCTCTAACCAGTGAACTGTCCTACGGAAAAGTGATAACTATTTTTCAAAAAGTTTGTTATAATGAAAATGCAAGTTCCATGTTCTCTAAAAGACCATAAAAAAATTGCAATATATGTGAAAAAAAAATTGTAATTTAAAAAGCAAAAAGGTGAGAAAAATGACCATAGTACCACGCAATCATAAATTTAAAATGAAATACAAGTCATTTTTAGTGTGATTAACAAAAAAAAAAAAAAAAGTGAACCGTTAGGATTTTGCTCATTTTGTAATCAAACCTCCAAAATTTTATTAGTTAAATGCAGTTAAGCCCTTAAAAATTAAAATTTGTTTAATTATGGGCTTCTTAATTTACATCCTAAGCAAAACAAATAAATAATAATAATAATTTACATCTTCCCCAATCATTTTCATTCTTCACCGAAAAATATTAGTTTTTGTTTTTTTTAATCAGCACCGACAAATAATATTAGTTGTGTTACGATATGTACTTGAAAAAAGAATTAATAAACATAATCTATCCAAACACTACCTTTAAACTGGATAAGGATTGGAAGCAAGTGTGACAGTTAACATTGAGTTTTAAATAATTACATATTTGATTTAAAAAACAATATTACGCGAAAAAAAAGAAAAAAAAAAACGATGAGTTAAGCGGATTCTTCATAAGTTTTTATGGCCACTTACAATACGAACTTAGATTCAAATCTTAATTTCATTAAAATAATTAATCTATTTCTATTATAACATTCGGAAGAGCCTATTATTATTATTATTATTATAAGTGCCTGAACTGAGCTTTCTTCAGATCTTTTTCCCTTTAGTGCACTTGTTTGTTTGCCTTCTCAAATCTTGTTAGGATAAATGATTCAAACATGTGAAATGATTAAGAACTAAAAGGATAAATTGAGTTGAAATGGGGTTTAGACCGCAATTGACTAGATTGATTATATGAAATGATTAAATTGAATCGAATTTGATCATATAAATCAATTCAAGTTTAACAACATAGAAAAATTTCGACCCTCTTATCATGTTTATTTCCAATTCTATGAAAATTTTGACCTCTTGTCAAGTATTCATATTTAAGGATGACTAGATGGAATGAAAAGGATATATATATCCGTGAAATTTTTCATATTACAAGTAAATATATTTTATTCCCATTTTCATGTTTATAAATTCAATTTTGCATTTTGACCACTAGATTTTCTCAATTTTTGCAATAGCCCTAACTTTTCACTTTGAGTGGAGGTAATATATAAGGCTACTTTTGACCAATTCTTTCTTGTTCTTTGTGTGCCCAAATTTGTTATATAGCTAGTTACCATCATCAACATCACTATGAAAGTTAGATTTTGAAATTTTAAATAAAGAATAGTTATGAAAGTTGATTTAATCTCATATATAATTTGATAAAGCACAATAATATTTAAATTTAAGAAAATAATTATAATAAACTTTGTATTTAAAACTTTGAAGTTTTGCGAATTTTAATATCCCATCGATTCCTGACGTTTTTTTTTCAGACTGTTTCTCGTTTCTCAGTGTTGACAAAACGAAGAGTGTGGATCAGATTCATGATAGTTGTAGGTTCAAAGCTCCGGCACTATTTCATCCAATTCTTCAAGAGTAGTTTTTGATAGCTATAAATGAGAAATCATAATACCAAATTAGCCTGGGATGGTGTAATACTAGCTCATTTCTTTCTTTTGCCCAAAAAACAAAAGAAAAGAAAAAAATCACTAAGTACTAAAAGTAAAGCATATAAGAGGCAGGGGCTTTTACCTCTCCCTTCCCACCGGCTAACCATCAGCACCATGAAGTCCATAGGATCTTGCTAGGATAGGTTTCCCCCCGTGTAGAAAGTCGATCCAACTACTGCAGAATGATTTTCAATTTAGTTTCGATTAGATTCTTAGGTGCAAGCAAGCAAATCTTATTTCGACAATTAATGGGAAGGATACGACAAGTCGCTTCGTTGGTATGAGTTTTAGAAGACCGATAGTCTATGATTTACCAGCGCTCACAGACATTCACTAAACTACTAATTTTCAAAAGTTTAGGGATAGAAATATAATTTCTAAAATCATTGACTGATTTGTCAAAAGCTCCGGATATAATGTTTGAGTTATTATATGAATTTAGAAGTCGATTTTACAAACTTTAGAGTTCATTTACTGTTTTACCCACAAAATTGAGTAGCTAGACAAAATGTAAGTTCTAAAAATATCTACTCTTACTAAATTTCTTGAAACCTTTCAAACTTATTAATTTAACTATTTCAAGAATTTAGAAATTTTGCTATGAATTTCAGATTAGCCTTTGCTAATTTTCTCATTAAATTTGATTACACGAAGGGTAAGATAGTCATTTTCGAAGTTTTTATATTAGTTTCAATGTGTATTTAACTTCGGCGTAATTTTAGGAGTCTCATGTCATGAATCTTATAATTTTTTAGTGCTCATGTAATTTTATCATAAAATATTGAGTCCAGGGAAATTTTCGTCGGTTGACATTTATCCAAGGACTTGGTTTGAGAAGTATGAAGGTTGCTAAATTTAGATCGAGTGGTTAAATCGAACATATGAGATAATTAAATGTTAAAAGGATGAAATTGGATTTAATTGTAGTTTAATTGAAAACGGATTAGGATTAGACTGGATTAATTTTATAGTCGAATCAGATCGAATCGGATTAAACCATAAGGATTAATCCTAATGGAGAAGTATATTTCAATTCATCGTTATATCTAGCTTTTATAACAGGTCCAGTTTCCATATTTTCGAGCAATATTTGTATAAGTTCACCTATTAAAGTATATCAGTAACTTCTATAATATAAAATGTTGTCAAAACATAAAGATTTATTAAATTAGTATTTCTCCTAGGTGTATTCAGATATATATATATATATATATAAATATGTTCCTGTACGAATTAATGAATAAAGTATTTTAATAACACGAACTTGTACTATACATTAGATACAATTAGTATTATATGATAGGTACATATAATAGTGAACATCGTATTGTAGTTTTTTATGTTGAGTACGTATAATATTATAACAAGGAATATACATATATTGTTCGTACGTGTTTGAAATGAATAAACATAATGGAATAATTTAAATACAAATTCAATATGTTAATGTTTTACTGGGATGGTATACATATAATATAAGTAATATTATTTAATTTGGTAATCCTAAGGTGATGGTACAATAATAGAAATCAATAATAAAAGATATTCTTGAAATCACTTAAAAATTTTCGAAACTATTTAAAAGCCATATTTTAATTCCCAAGTACTCACGCTACTTTGTAAAAACTAAAAACTTGACTAAAAGGGAAAGCAATAAGTTTAGCTTAATAGTATACTTAGTTTTGATACTTAATAATGCATTAATATGTGCAGAGGGACATATGGAGGACTAGTGATAGGACTCAAAAAACTGGTCTCAATTTGGGATGCTTTAAGAAGATACTACTTGATAGGTTATTGAATATTTTTCTCTTGGCCTTGCTTGGTTGACTCGTGCATGAAAGCGAGCTTGAAAAAAGTGAGTTTATTTGGTTCAGTCTTAAAAGGAGTTACTTAAACTAAAACAAGAGCTATGGGCTTGTTTTAATATGGATGGGCTTTTTTTTTTTTTTCCTTATTATTATAAGCTATTGAGCCCATCTAAGTTTCTACCAAATCTAAAGTGTAAGCTCACAGGCAACATGAGAAAAGAATGAGCAAATCTTGGTCATTGGATCATCTAGACTGATCCAATAACATCCAATGACTACTCAACTATTCATTTCAGAGTAATGCAATGATTGATATCAACCTCCAAAATCTATAAATAAGATACTCCTATTCTCATATGAGACATTAAAAACTTTAGCTAACTCGAGATAAATGTCAAGATTATGTTGAAGTCATTTCATGAAAGATCAAATCAGCTACATAGTGAAGAATGACTCACAACATCTAAGATTGCATGATTCGATCTTTGATCACAAATGTGCACTTAAGTGATCAATTTGCCTCGTTCTCTTCTCATGTATCTTTGCATCATACCTATACACATGTCATTACATTAAGTGATCTTCAAAATCAATCATCATGCGCATAGCTCGTGATCGATAATTAGTAGCAACCTTACATACAATAAGTTACATGAAAATGTAGAGACTGTCAACAATAACCATCATAAGTAACTAGAACCCAAGTAAGTAGGTTTATAAGGTATAATTCACTTAAAAGATGATGAATTATTGTACTTGTTTATTGTTGTAAGTAGTTTGAAATGTTTGTTACTATCATATACTTGATAATATATGTATTGGTCAATATGTTGGTTTGTTTTATTTAACGCAATCTTATTAAGTGTTTACAATATTATTTGGTTAACAATAGTTAGATAATAAAAAGGCTAGACTAAATTCTTAATGAGATATGCATTGCACCTTACAATCATTAGTACTGCTTATTGTACATAGTCGAAGAGAAGGTGATATGAGGTTACTTTGTATTGACTTCACTAAGAGAAATTAACTGGAGAGGAGATTGTAATAACATTAGGTGCATATAGGCTCTTAGGTAGTACCACTTCACTACTTAGATTCGGCATGGATTAGTATATAAGAAAATTTTGAAACTCTTTAAAACCTAGATTAAAGTGGTGTTGTTTTAAATAGGTTAATGTTACAAATGGTACCTAAACTTTATTAAATATATGTAATTTACTATCTATACTTTAAAATAATAATTTGCTACTTAATTAAAGTGTTTGTAGTCATTTTTATTGCTTGAACTAACTATATTATTAAGTCTGTTTGCTAATGTAGATATAATGATGAATTGCATTAGTTCATATGTCTAGTAATTAGAAATGCCACTTTTTAACGTAGATCATGACCCACTTCACCTTAAGTGGTTGTTTTGACCACCCTAGGATTGGGGGTGGCTGGCAATCACTTGGTGGGTGTTTGTCCAACTCTTTACAAGTGGCTATTGACCACTTCTTGATCTTATGATGGGTGAAATGTTTAATTCTTGATTCGTTGTTACGTTATGTCCATGTCAATATACAGACTTAATAAAGTTAGTTTAAATAGTAAAAATGACTAAGAAAATTTTAATTAGACAGTAAATTGATAATTTTAAAATTAATTCCTCATTTTTACAAAGTTTGGGTACCTTTTGTGATTTTATCTTTCTTGTTTTTGAATTCACACCAAGCTTAAAAATAATGTAGATGGCATATGGTTTGTAGTTATTAATTTCTATGAATATGTAATCTATCAATTTACTTAAATATTGTCCACTATAATTTTCATGTTTTAGCTAACTCATACATTTCAAAATAGTACGGTTGTTGGGCATCTTGTATATATAATTGCTATGATAGTAGCTTAAAGGGGCAAATGACATTATAATATTATGTACATGATGGATTACCACAACTATAAGGCATTTGGGGATGTAGCGGTTTCTAAAGTAGAAGGGCAATGTCATTTAGGCATAGGATAATGATGGCTCATAGGTATGTGTAGTGTATTAAATAGCCTAAAGGCTAGCATGTAAAGATTATATTAGATGGGCTAAATGTGTCATATACAAATTGCACAAAGCCCCAAATTGTGGTCCAATGGGAGCTTAATGAAAATGGCTAGGTTATTTGTGACTTAAGATTGAGGTCAACATGGAAGCCTAACGAATCCAATTATCCAAATTCCAAGTATATTAGTAGGTACAATATATACTAATTATGTAGTAGGTAAGAATCAATTCTAACCTTTAGATAAGATAGATATTGGTCGTTCAATTAATAAGGTCTCTTGTATATAGTAGATCTACCTAATTTGTAGATCATTCATTTTATAGTGAAATCACATTCTCTTAGAGCATCTCTCTCTACTTCCTATTTCTAAAATCTTATGTGTTATCGATTAGGTTAACTGAATACACTCGATTGCCTTTAAAGTGTCTAGGTGGCAAACTGGATTGCCTCTAAGCAACTCTTATAACAAGTGCTATTAGAGCTAAGCTTAGGAGGGAAAGTGAAGGTATCTTTAGGAGTAAAGGTTGATGTCTAGGCTATCGCTATGATGATGTGCCATGAGGAAGGTTGCATTACTAGACAAAATGCTTAGTTAAGGGGTATTTTAATGACACTCGGTACTAGGCTTAACAAGGTAGAGTTATGTATTGCTTAGGTTAATGGGGGGTCTGAGGAGTTGTAACTCACATATAGGAAACAGAAGATATCTCATTAAGGAGTTACAGGGGACTCTAAACAGCATAATGGAAAACCTAGTAAAGTGAGATAGTAGCCTTAAGGCTAAGAGAGAATACCTAGGGGTGAAGACCAATAGCTTGGAAGCTAAGACAAAAAGGGTTTAGGAAAAAATGGATATAGGCATTATAGACATAAGAAAAGGAGAAAGAGGATCTTAGGACATAACTACAACTTATAAGGTAACATTGGCAAATGGAGTGACGATATAACTAGCATTTGTGGTAAATATGCTGAAGCTATAAGACTTCAAGGAAATGTAACCTATGAAGGAGGTAGACAATTTCCTATAAAGATTGTAATAGTACTTAGGACTATCTTGCCTACGAACGAAGTAAGGTGCAAATTTTAGTTTTATATAATTATATTCAAGAAAATTAGCTATGGTTTAGTAGAGAAGAAGGATTAAATGACATAAATTCCTGACTAGAGTTTGTGAGAGAGTTCAAAGATCAACAAATCTCCTTAAAATGCCATAAGGGAAGATAAGTTCAAGCTTTACCACTTACTTAGAAGAGTAGCGTGAGTCAAAATGTATCATGTTTAAGATAGCAAATCTTAGCCTAAACAATGCTCTCATCATATTTTTTAAATGGGTTATAACCTTAGGCTAAGTTGGAGTTGGAACAATAAAGGTTAGATAATGTCTCTAAGCAATAGACATAGTTGATTGGTGGATTTTCAGAAGTAGGAATTGAGATCTTCCACTAGTTGTGACTAGGATAAGGAGGAGATGGCGATAGAGATAGGGACAAATGGGTCCTCTAGTTTATAGAAGGAAAAGGGCAAGATGGAGGAAAAGGTGGTAGAAACAAAGAAAGTTTGAGAACTAAAATGCTACCTCATGATAGGTTGCATTGCTAGGGACTAATTGGAGAAGGAACGTTTGATTGCTTAAGCTATAAAGGGCAAGTCATATGAAAATGAGTAGGGTTAACTTGGTACATTCCATCTCCTTTATGCCATGAAGTCTCAACGTACCGGGAAGTGTAAGGACATATGTATGTTAAAGAGAAGATGGATACGTAGAGGATAAATGTGATGATAAACACGAGCCTCATGCTTATTCATTTCAAATGAGGTTGTTAATAAACTTAAGATAAGGATTTAGAGGAGTAAAGCTCAGCTAAAAAAAAAAAGAAAAAGGAAAAGAGAGAGAGAGAGAGAGAGAGAGAGAGAGAGAGAGAGAGAGAGAGAGAGAGAAACCTAAAGAGGTTCAACCATAATGGTCTACTAAAAATGCATATTTAGATAGAGGGTAGCCCTTATTGATCGCTTTAAGTTTCTCATCATATAAACTTATTGGACAAGATTGATGCCATTATTGTTCCTCAATCAAACAGTATTTACTTACTCAAAAGGATATCCCATTGTATAATCCTAGTGAGTAAAAGGACAGAATGAGGTGTAAAGTTCATCACACTAATACAAATTACAAAAAATAAAACATGTGAAGTTAGCATCACCAAAGGAACAAGAAGGTTTGTCTTTGGTGAAGGATACTTTAAAGGCATTCTCTAGTAAGGCAAGACAAAGCTTTAAATTGAATTAATTATTGCTTGAAGTCCAATGGATTAGGTAGCTAAAAAAAGGGTGCTCCACTAAAATTAGATATGGTAAACTATTGGAAAATGCAAATAACATAAGGAGGAAGAGGATGTTATAGCAGGAATTAAGCCTAAAGGTAGAGAAGCACAGAGTTAACGAAGGTTTGAGGCGAGTCACATGATAAGGATGTCACTAGATTGGATAGGAGTGTATTTATAGACAAATTGCTTCAATCCATAAATTATGGTCTAGTGAGAATAGTTAGGTTAGTTATGGCCTAAGATCAAGATCCACCTAGAAGCCTTGTTAATCTAGTTGTTTATAATTGATTTATATCAATAGGTGTAATGGGTAAGAGTAATTGAATGTATTAGTTATGATAGCTGGTAAAAATTAATAATAGCAATTAGATTAGATATATCCTAGCTATTGAATTGAGTTTTGAGTATGAAGGATTTCCCGTAAGTTGTAGAACATCCATTATATATTGAAATTACATTCTCTTAGAGCATCTCTCTGTATTATCCATCTTTAGATTCTTTTATCTGTAGTGAGATGAGTTGATTTAACACTCTCAATGGCCTTTAAAAGTATCTAAATGAGGTTATTAAACTCATATTTCTACCTAAAAATGCTAAAGGTCTGTAGAATTGAGATATGGAAATATAAGTTTGTACAATCTATGTAAAATATTTTAAAAAATTGCATATGCTTGAAATAGTTATAAATGAACTTATAATACATGATACAAATAAGAAAAATAAAGAAACTAAATTCTTTGTCCAAAAAAAGAGAGAAAATTCTCTTAATATATAATCTACCATATATAGAAAAAGGATAAGCAAAGTCGAAACTATTTTTTTTTTTTAATATTTTGTTTTAGAAAAGCAATGAATTGATAAAAACCAAAATTTTCAACTCATTTTAAGTTTTTGATGACAAAAATTAAAGTAAATAGATTTCCTTATAGACTTTGTTATTAGAGTTGGAACCTGAATGAATGTAATGAATATTGAACAAGGAACTAAGAGAGAGAGAGAGAAAGAGGAAAAAAAATTGGAATGGGATAGGGAAGATAGACATAGTGCCCTAATAGTTAGTAGGCATGTAGAAACTTAATTATATTTATTTATTTTTAGCTCATCCAACTTAAATAAGTAGAATCAGTAAATTTAATTAAAAACATAGTTTCTATCAAATTTAATGTATAAACTCACAATTTTACTTGAGTGTATATGAAAATGATTATATAAAGAGCTCATAAATAGTAAATTTGTAGAATCGTAGAGATGTAATTGTAACTTTAAAAACTATGTATCTAAGTATTGCATGGTAATGTCCTTAAGCAAATTTTCAATAGCACATTGCAGGCGTTGATGTTGTTTAGGTGTATGAGTAAATCCATTGAGTTGTGTAGATCAAAGTCAAGGTGATTATTCATTTAGTTTATATCGAGCTTTTGTTATGAAAGATCATCTAGGCAAACAAATTGATAAAGGCCTATATCATGGTACAATAAGTTGCTTCCTGTTACGTATATTTAGGCTTCCCATAGCTTTCTATATTAACATAATATATACATTGAATAGAACGAGTAAGAGTATACAAAACCTTATAGATGTGTTAAAAGATTTGAGTGCACCAAAGTTGTAAGGGAACTATTGCATCATTATTATTCACTATACCAAATCAATTTAATCCTACCTATTGGTTTTTAGCTTAAATTTTTGGGTATGTCATGTTAATTTATTGCTTTTCTTTTTCCTTCACTACTTATATGTTTATGTTATAATTATATGATTGATAATTAAAAATAAATCATATATCATCCTACCATATATTAATAAGAAAAAGTGATTTAATATTGCATTTGAAACAATACTTGATCAATGTCATAATTTCTATCTCAATTGCCATTTTTTATAATTATATACCTGAAATTTTGATTTGTTTAATTATATATTCTAACTGAAAATTTAATTATTATTATCTACAACTAATAGATTAGTTATTTACGATCTTAAGAGAGCCGTGCTACTTTCGATAAGTAACCACTAACTACTCCTTGAAAACGATGAGTTAGACCTATTTTAAAAATATGAATTGTGAGACCTTATTAGTTAATTATGTCAATCGAATTAATAGAATGAACTGAAGTTAATTGAGTTATAAATAATAATAATGAAATTTTTAATTTAATATATAATAAGAGAAATTAAAATTTTTAAATGTATAATTATAAAATATTACGAGTTTAAGATTTAATCATTTACATAACCCCGAAACATTTTTGTAGTACAAAGGATATAAACAAGGAATCCCAAGAGCCGGTAGTACTTTTTGGAGGATAGCACCTTAAATCTCCAAGTAGATTTGTTGTCGTTTCATGTAGTTCCCAAAAACCTAAACCTAATAGCACAAAAAGGTAAAAGCCTGTAGTACTTCAAATCAGTTGATGGGATTACGATTTACCCTACAAGGAAAAAGAGTTTGTGTGTTTCAGTAAATGATACCTTGTCACAAACATAGCCTAAACTTAGGTACATGTACGAAAAAAATCACAGAAAAAATTAATAATTACAACCTGCAGACTTTTGATAAACAGGACCCCAAGCAACCTAACGAGTTGACTGAAAGATTTGAATTTTACCCGGAAAAGAAATAGTTGTAAAATCACATCAGTCGCTGCAAATGGAGTAATGGTCCCCATCCAATTCTCCATTATTCATTCATTGGCCCTCCAGTTTTATCCAAATTCTATGTTCTCCTATAAATCATTGGTACCTTTGTACAGTTAAAGGCTCTTCTTATACTTCTTTTTTTTTTTTTTTTTTAAAGAAAAACCATTACGGGGAAAAAAATTCTATCAAGCCTATTATATTTTTTGAAAGAAAAATTTTAAGCTTATAAAAAGAAGTAGGCACAAATTATCTTAAAAGACATGTAAATGACATATTATTATAAAAATAAAATATTTAGAACTCAAAATAACAGTCATAAATACAAAAGCTTTCAAAAAGGAAGATAAAAAAAATTAGACTATGTGCTATATATATGGGGAGAGATCGCTCGATCATAAAAGAACTTTCTTATTTCATGATTACCTTATCCATGAGAGTACTATAGTGATAATTTTTTTTTCAACTCATTATAACTAAAGATGTGTGAGTTTTAATTCATAAATCAATTTATTTAACTTAACTTTTAAATAGATTTAAACTAATTTTTTTATCTGTTTAAAAAGCGAACGAAATAAATCCAACCTATTTAATCTGCGAGTCAAAATAGACCAATTTGAGTTAGTCTATTTAACATATTTAAGCTTTTAATCTGTAAATCGGCCTGTTTAACTCTTTTTTTAAACGGATTAAAATAGAGGTTTTTTAACTTATTTAAAAAACGAGTCAAATAAGTTTCGGCTTGTTTAATCTGTAGATCAAAGTTGATTGAATCGACTTAGCCCGTTTAGTAATATTAACCTATATTGTGTACTATTCTATGAAATTATCAAACTTTTGTGAATTGACTCTAAAATTAATAATAGAGAAGTCATAAAACTTTAAGTAGTATCATGGATACTAATTGTTAAATTTACATTAAAAAAATTAAATTTATGTATAAAGAATAAGATTAATATCGTGAATGATACCTGAATTTTATCAAAATGTTTAATTTATCTCCTATATTTCGAAAAGATTAGTTTGCTATTTAATTAAAGTTTTTATAATTATTTTTACTATCTAAATTAATTCTATTAAGTCTGTTTACCGATAGAAATATAAGGATGTATCAAGTTTTGACTCATATGGACTAGTAAGTCGAACAACCAATATTTTTAAGTATACGTGGATTGCAACCAACTTTATATTAAGTGACTGTTTTAACCACCTTAGAGTCAATTGATGGTTGACAGTTATTTGGTGGGCAATATTGTAACTCCTTATCGGTAGTCATGACCCCCTTCATGCCTTAAAGTAGTCGAACCATTCATTTCTTAATTGGTCCTTATGTTCATATTAGTAAACAGACTTAATAAAATTAGTTCAGATAATATAAATGATCATAAAAATTTCAATTAGATAATAAATTGATCATTTTAAAGTATAGATAATAAATTATATATTTTGACAAAGTTTAGATATCATAATATGATATCAATTGAAGGTTCTAAGCGATGGTATTTGATTAATCATGATAAGAAATCAATGGGGAGTTTCTATTATATTTGGTATAAATATTGAAAAGAATTAATTATTTCTAAATAACAAATTGACGGATGATATTAATTTATTATCATTTATAAATTAATACATAGAAGGATTTGTTAGTAGAACATTATGTATAAATTCAAAATTTTAAAGAATAATTTATAGATTTCATCGCTATCTTTTGCATCTCTTTCTTTGTCTTCTGGCTCATCATTGAAAGCGTGCAGGGTGTACATTAAATATATATTATTCTAAATCCCAAATCCGGTAGAGCATACAGA
The DNA here is from genome assembly GCA_024138015.1 of Lumnitzera littorea. Taxonomy (NCBI): domain Eukaryota; kingdom Viridiplantae; phylum Streptophyta; class Magnoliopsida; order Myrtales; family Combretaceae; genus Lumnitzera; species Lumnitzera littorea. The sequence continues at coordinate 2,579,933 of JAMXBB010000004.1, read as the reverse complement.
TACAGATATTATAGGCATGGATGGGGACTGAAACCAAACCGTCAATTGGAATGGCAATTCGAATTTTTTTCATATGGTTCGATTTGAGAATAGGTTCGTAATTCACAGTTCACGACTCACAGTTCCATTAGATTAGGAGCAGGACTAAACGAGCTGGGAAAAAAAAAAAATAAAAAAACAAAATTGGTTAAAAAATTGAAATAAACCGTGAAAGATTCCAAACCAAATCTCAAATTTGTTTGTTTTTTTTAATTAACTCAATTCACTTTTCGGTTCATATGGTCAAATTGATTATAATATTCTTCAAGATTTTGGTTCTATTTGGACCATAAATCGAACCATGTCGGTCCACATTTGTTTTTTTTTTTTTTTTTTTTACCGCCATAGATGATTAATTTTGGATTAAGGGTATATGCCGTCTATGACTTAGTTTTTTTTTTTTTTTTTTCTAATTACTTTGAATTGAATTATATGGTTTCGCAACTTGGTTTAGAAAATTTTGAATCATAAAAAGTTGGTTTGGTTCAATTCAGTTTATGAATTAAATCATAATTTTCATTTTATAAAAATAAATTCACGATATGTCATCTCATATTACAAGTTTTAAGTTCTTTTAAAAGTAGTATGCATCCATGTTGAAATTCCAATAAACTCAATTTCACACAATTAAAAATTTTAAATATTTGTTGCAACTATTTTATTCATAAAATTATTATAGATGTAAGTTTTATCCCTACCTCTCTCTCTCTCTCTCTCTATATATATATATATATATATATTCTAATGCTTATGATATAAAAGTCAAATACATATACATTTCAAAAAGCATAAATTTGAATTTCTCTTAATTACTATAATACAATTAAAAAAAATTCATTTCTATTACATGTAAATGACTACTTGCTTTTTACAAGATTTAATTTGATTTGGTTTATATCTCCATACTAACAATAAATTATTTATTTAGTTTGGATTGGAAAATTTTTAAATCAAATTGAAAACAAAAAAGAAGAAATTATTCAATTTGATTTGGTTTGCCTTGTAGTATGGTTAGATTTGTTCCTTTTTTTTTTTTTTAAAGCTTCCCAGAAAAGGATTGTTTTTTTTTTGTTTCCCCTTTGGTCCATACTTTATTTAAGGAAGTTTAAAATGGACAAGATGAAAGAATAATGCTATATAGGAGGAGAAAAAGAGGATTACCAAGAAAATTGTCATAAATTCCTAAATGTAATTCGCCCTTTTGAGAATTGTAACGCACTTGCACATTTATCTATGTCCAAACATTCATGGGTATGGGCTTATACTTTGTTCCTACAAGGCTGGACCGGGCCTGTATAATATTGTCAAGGCAGGCGGACAATGAGAGCTGTGAACAACATGGACCTTGCTCATTAAACCGTAGACAACCTTCTTTAACTACGCGAGGAAATTGGATATATACACGCAAGAAGTGGCCCCATTATAAAATTCGTTGGATGGTACACGAACTCATAACTACCAATCATATTCCATCTGTAGCAGTGGTAATTGGTGCATTTTTCTTAGAAAAAAAATAAAACCCACTATGGAAATATAATTGGTAGTTACATACCAATAGAGATAAATATTGAGAAAATTATTTATTTATCGTTAAAATTTAAAAAAATGTTTATTGTTACAATTTAAAAAAAATTATCAAAATATAAATTATACACAAAAAAAAAAACCAAAATACTAATTTTATATTTGCAAAATTGCTTCTTTTTTAAAAAAGTGGCATCAAGCTTATATCGCATCTTCAAATATGTCGTATCTTTAAGATGCAACGTAAGGATACTTCTTTTTTTAAAAAAGTGATATTAAACTTATATTGTATTTCACAAATGTGATATCAATATAGCTTGTATCGCTATGATACAAGGCTTGCTTTTTTATCAAGCCTATATGACATTTCATAAGTGTGATATAAGGATTTTTTTTTTAAAAAAAAAAAGTTGCTAAACCTATATCAAACTTATCAAATGTAATATAATATTTTATTGGCAATACTATATTGCCTTTGGCAAATGTGATAAAGGAATAAAGCGTATATTGCATTTACTAAATGCAATATAACATTGATACTACTTTCACTAGATTTCTTATATACGAAATTTTTATAATAAGTTATGTTGCATTTTGTAAATGCAATATTACATTGGTATATTCTTGTAATTTTTATTTCATGTAATACATATTTGTGTAATTTTTTTCTAAAATGTTATTAGACATGTGTTCAACCCATAAATACTCATTAAAACCTTTTCCCTTCTAACAAAGGATTTAAAATGTAGGTAAATTATAAGGTCTTATCCATACCTTACTTTATAAGGTACAAGTTCTTAAATTTTAGATCTGGAATCTGTACTCTATAAACCTTATAAGGTACAACTTACCTATGAAACTTGTAAATTTTGTCTCTCTTCTTATAAATTTCAAGTATATGAGATATTAAAAAAGTAATCTATATGTGATACTATAGGTTCTCCATAAGGAAAAACATATGAAACTTATAATAAAATCCAATGAAATTAATAAGGGTAATTTTTCTTGCCTTCACCATTTTAAGTTTATGTGATTTTATTACTTTGTAAATGGGAAAGAATAAGGGGAAAGAACGGAAAAAGTAAAGTCTATCTACTTGAGTGACGACTATATAACATGAATAATATTATACGAATAGATCACATTGAATTATGTAACACATACATTATATCATATAACTATTATATTTATGTATGAAATTATATAGCTTATGATGTATAATATGCTTATCACCATAACTCTTCAAACTAGCTCGTGAATTTATTTTATATTTTGTTCAAAACAAACTTAAATTGAAAATTTTGATTCAAATTTCTTTTGTTTTGAAGATTTTCCAAATTAAGAGTTTGATTTGATTTTAAAAAATCTCAAAAAACAAACCATATTTGGAACATTGAATAGTGCCACTGTAGATCAAAGGATCCAATTGCAATGATCACTTGTGTGCAGCGTGTATCTTGCGCTCCATGCTGCCTTAGAAGAGTACATGGAATGACACAAAATTGCATGTAAAAGATGACCTGAAGAGGAAGAGGCAAGAAGGGAGACAGGTAATCTTAAGGTGCTTTAAACACACGTATGATTGGTGAAGGAGTTATAAAATATCAATCCCATGGTTTCTTGAATGGAGGCACTGTGTTCTTCGCTGCAAACTTTATTAGATCTTCCAAAATAGTAGTCCAATAGCACAACAACATCTTTCTAATTTCTCTCAATTGTTCAATGAGAGGAGCGCTTAAGTATTTATAAAGCTTAATCGTTGATATTGTCCATTAGATTGCGTGGACAGTCAAAGGCTGAGATGAACATTCTGTTGATGGATCTTTACATTGGCACTTTTGAGTTCAGACTCATGTAAAGGTTCTTTAAGTAATGAGTTTCCCCGAGGAAAATTGAGAGCACATAAGTTGGTTTAATGACCCTTATTCTACTATCAAGCTAAATCTTTACAAATAATTCTAAATTCATGGACTTGACTCTATCTATACTAACACTTACCCTAAAGAGTCAACCCAGATTCGTATTAGGCCTAAAAGCTGAAAACCAATTTTGGCCCTATACAACCACCTTTACACAATGCAATTACGGACAAATTTCGTGTTTGTTTTTAGAAAATTCTCTGTCCGTTCAATAAGCATCTTGTCTTTTGCTATTTATCTCCCAGTGAGAAACTCATAAGAAAGTTTATGTAGCCAGCATCCAACATTGAGATAATTAAGAATAACTTACCCTTATTATTTTATATAACAACCATATATTCCATGCATGAATGTAATATTTAATCACCGAACTTTTCCTTTTTTTTACAGTCAACTATTAAAGTTTAAAAATATCAATTTATTATCTAAAATTTTTTCAAGATTATTCAGAATTCCTAGATTTAGGTAGTTAATTATAAAAAGACAAAACTTGGGTAGTTAATTATAAAAATAGACAAAGGTTAGTTAATTAATTATAAAATTTAGATATCAAATTAACACTTCTAAACTTTAGATAATTAATTATAAAAATTGAAAAAAAGTTGAAATTATATCCACCTTTACGCAATGCCATAAAGGACCGATTTCGTGTTTATCGCTAGAAAGCTCTCTAACCTTTGAATAAGCATCTTGTCTTTTGTTATTTATCTCCCAACGGAGAAACCCTACAAGAAACTTTAGGTAGCCCATCTCCAGCAATGATATCATTAAAAATAAATTACCTTTATTTATCTTTATAAACGAATAGGGATTCTTTGCTTTGGCATGATTTTTCTGATGCTATTCCGAGGCTGTCGCTGAAGCTTCAACATAAAAAAAATATTTAACACCTTCTACAAGCATCACTAATTAATAATTAAGCCCAACTAACCTATCGTGTTAACACGCCTTTACTTATGTCCTTTTAATTTTGTCACTTCAGACACCAAGAAGAAAATGACGTGGATGTGATCCATTCCTACACACACATTTTTGGATTATATGGAAAAAAAAAAAGGAAACTCGGATATTCTTATGTAAAAAAAAAAAAAAAATTAATTAATGGTGAGTATACGAGATATAGGTGTACCTAAGTATACAAATGAGATGGGCCTAGATGGAACTGCATTAAACTTGAAATAAAATTCAATCGGAAAATTCAAATTTTGATCTTGACTTAAACTTGGTTGGGTTTAGAATCTTGATGAGCTCAAGCTTTTTTGGGCTTGTACTATATTAATATCTAAACTTGAGCTCAATACAACTTATACATCAATTCAACTTGAGCTCAATTAAGCTCACAAATTCTTTGGTTCGTTTTGATAACTTATTCGAGTACTTTGAGTTTGAACTCAACTCAACTATACGAATATCAATTTTGAATCAATATTGAGCTAAATTCAAATAGTTTATGAATAATTCTAGATACACCTATTTTTCCTCCACTTAAAAAAAAAAAAAAGAGAAAAAGGTGTATAGATTTCTTTCTTTTTATATGTGTTTGAATTTTCGTTCTATCAATTCATACAAATAAGTATATATTCAATTATTTAGTATCAGCTTATATGTTGTCTTTAAATATTAAGATCAATACTGTTACACTTGACTCAAGTAGTTGACTCGAAAATATAAAAAGGTTAAGGTTCAAAGAGATAAATCGAGTTAGACTGGAAATTGATCTGTGATTGGACTAAATTGGCTCTATAAAAGGATTAGATTAGACCAAATTAACTTGGTTGGATTGTACAAGTCAATGCAAGTTTGATAATATTGATTAAGATAGAAAAATATGTGATTTAAAAATATTCCACGACTAATGATAAGCTTCCACCTTTGCAAGTTAGTGGTTATTAAAACCTTAGATAATCTCATCCACTATCTTAACTAAATTTATTCTCTAGCTTTCAAGATAATGATAGAGCATTTGCAGAATATTAAATCACTCGTGGAAGTACACGATTTACAAAGGCAAACCGTATAGATGTGTACGTATATATATTCCATTTTATTGAAGGACGTAGAAGTCTCATATACTCATACCGAATTATAAGTACATGAGATTCTGCTACTTATCTACAACATTTATATATGACAATAAATAGATCTTTTTGCTATACTAACAATACTTCTTATATGTAATAATTTAAACTTTATAATTTGACCAAAAATAAATAAATAAATAAACATTATAGATATACAACTTTTAAGAAACTTGATCGATTAAGATCTAAATCACATTAAGCTATATAGGGAATCCTTCAAGTGTCCTAGCATCAGTCCCATCCTTAGTTCGAAGTCACAATTGGAATTAACAAAACATCCATGATACTTGTATCTCGAAAAATAAGGTCCATTACTAATGACTTGGTGAACTAATGCTTAGCATATAGTCAACACTAACACACACGAATTCTATGCAGTTGCATCACATACAACTTATATCTAATGCATCAAACACTAGTTTTTATCTTTAACTTAACGTGACATACAATACAGGATTAATGTCCCAAAAGTTAGTATTCCCCAATACCCATGAGTCATAAGTGTAATTGAAAGCCGTCATTAAACTGAGAATTAATACTATTGGTCTGCTATAGTTATTTATAAAGGCATTCTATAATGAACACCATCCAACTATAACTTCTTTTTAATATACTAGCCTTATGTTAAGTCTCACATAGTCCACTCATACAAAGGAGAAAAATATAATTGTCTTTAATTCGGCTCAAAGACAAAATCTTAGAAATTTGAGAGAGAAAGAGAAAGAACTTTAGAGTAATAATAACTAATTTCCTTACAAACTTTATTAATTGTAATAATTTACTATCTTCCTTAACTAACTAATCTTAGTAGTTACAACTATTTATTAAGTTGCCCGACTAATATCTAAAATCATAATAATTTCCCTTACTCTTGACAAAAACCTTTTTCTTAAGGTTTAAGAGAACAAGATAAACAAATAAGATAAGAATTAACTTATTCTATTTAATAAAAGTGAAAAATTATCAACAATATTCAAGAAACTTAAAATATTCATTATCGATTTATCGTTATAAAATGACCTATTTTATTTATGACTTGCCTTTTTAATACCCTTGAATATTGTCTTCAAAATTAAACATAGCTCCTTTTGAAAAAAATATTGCCCATAAGAAACGTAAACAACAACTTTAGTCATGCCTACCATTATATTAAAGTCAATATTAAAGAGATTATCATCAACCACTTTCATATTTTGATTATCAAAATAGTTCAATTATCAAAATTTCTTGATCATACTGGAAATTATATTTGATCTTAATCTTAGCATCTTATTGTTTTACAGCAACAATATTTTCTTGATTATTGTTTTAAACTGTTTCTTGAAATTTATCCTCCTTACTCATAGCTTCTATGATTGAAATAATATCGTCATACCATTTCATTAATTTCTCTTCTTCAATATATTCAGCAATTAATTCTTCCAAATACTTATTATTTATTGCATGTTTACTTAAATTTTCTTGCACTTTGTCAAATGATGCAATTATTTTCTATCTTAATGCTTCTATTTGCACTATTACTTACTTTAACAAACTTTGTATTTGCACCAATGCAAGAAAAGAGTGAAATTGAACAACAAACAAAATGATGATGATATGAAAGAAAAGAAATGATTGGGATTGAATCAATAAAAACGGATCAATGGGTATGAGCAACTAGAACACTATTGTTAAAATCTTGCATAACCTACTCATATGAAGGAGAAAAATGTAATCATCTTTAGTTTGAGTCAAAGATAAACTTTTAAAAATTTATGAGAGAAAAAAAGAGAACTTTAGAACAATAGTTTTTTAATTTAATTATAAATGAAATGATGATTCTTTAGTTTTTATAAATGCTATTTATAATATTTTCAATAATAACTAATTTTTTAACAAATTTTACTAATTATAACTAATTACTATATTTCTTAACTAACTAATTCTAGTTGTTGCAACTATTCATTAAGTTACCTAATTAATATATAAAATCATGACACCTTATCTTAGTAATTTTGTAGTCACCAAACCATTAACCTAAGATATGTGCACATGGCAACCTTAGTACCTATTTACCACATTGACCTATATTGCTACCCCTTCATAACTACATAACTACTAGTCAATGGGTGCCACTACCATATATAGTCACCATTAATCCCCATGTTTCCAACTTGGTTGAGTACAAGCAACAATAAGCTTAAGATTTCAATATCATTAAGTTCTTTCATTAACTAGCCTAATATGCATAGCCATCAAATAGACTAATTACATACTTAAATCGCCCATCATTGAACTCAAACCGATTAATTAAACTATCGACTATACAAATACAATACATATCATCATTAATAAATGAGTAATTATACTGTGATTGATAAACTTACATTTAGAGATTGATTTTCCACTTAATTATGTGGTTAGAAACAGAAAGAAATCTATTAGGACCTTCTAAAGTAGAAGCACCATAAAGGTTGAATGAACACTAATCGGGGGAAACTTAGCCTAACACAACCCTAAATAGGTCATGCTACCAATCTCATTCTTACACTTTAAATCCATAC